>SMGT01016279.1:125946-157345 GCA_004794575.1 Lanistes nyassanus
AAGTGTACAACAACTGAGTGGACAGGGCTTAGGCTGTTATGCATGAGCAACTGCATCTACAGAGGCTCTGAGACGACATTTATCAAAGACTGGTTGTAGTTTAACCTATAAAGGCAAATACTAATGACAGGGATTTATTTATATAGTTCAAAAGAACCGTGTGTTTTACTGATTATTCATATGAAACGCAGTATGTTGAGATGACTGGGTGCCTGTATCGCATAATAATGATGAATAAAAATTGCAGAAACACACAACACTGAAATCAACTTATTTCTGCACCAACATTTGTCTATGTTAAGAAATGTACATGATTTTTAAATTAT
Source organism: Lanistes nyassanus (assembly GCA_004794575.1). Taxonomy (NCBI): domain Eukaryota; kingdom Metazoa; phylum Mollusca; class Gastropoda; order Architaenioglossa; family Ampullariidae; genus Lanistes; species Lanistes nyassanus. The sequence continues at coordinate 126,273 of SMGT01016279.1, forward strand.
AAGGAGACTGCAATGAAACTACAATACACAGCAGCCATTTACCTTACAATAACCATTCATATCAATACGAAGGGAACCATTTACATACATTTTCTAGTCTGTTACAATACAGTAGGATTTTCATTGAAGGATAATAATTATTCTTATTTTTCAGACAGTTGTAAAATACCTCCATATTATCCAAATGTATTATCTGCACAACCTGTTATATGGAGCAGCAAGCATTAAAAAGGAAGTTAGAGGAATGCAGACGGCGATTTACAAAATCATCCAAAATCAATGTATGAAGTAGGTGTTGAAAGCTATATACAGTATACTTTCATGTAAATACTGCACTTGTAATGTCTCCCCCTCCCCTCAAAAAATGGACATATAATTCAGTTATGCATATGTAACTGCAACTTCAAGGATGATGACTTTCTTCTGGCATTTATTACCCGTCTTAAAAGAAGGTAAATCAAAAAATACATCACAAAACAACTAAGAATTGCAAGTAGAGATAAAATTACATTTATAAACGCACTGACTTCAATCGGTGCTTAGATTTTGCATTTTAAATATCAGTAACAGGACAGGACTACAAATAAACTGAAATGTTTACCAGATGTGACCAGTGTAGGTGAAACATAGACGCTATTAGAAGTAAAATACTAAGAGGCGACTGTCTTCGCTGTCTATTCGCTCTGTAAAAGGGGTTTTCGCTCACCTTTTTTCTTCATTGGAAAAAAAATGATTTCCCTTTACAGTCTGGCTTATATCGGCCATTAAAAGTCAGTCCCGGAACAATAATCCGACGATGAAGTTCTTTTTGCCGCTTTCATTGTCTTTGTCTGCTCGTGTGCCATGATGCCATGGGGATTAACTCTTTCGTGACACGAGTTATTGTCCTTGCTTGGTCAGAGAGAATCCGCGTTAGTTTCCTATCTTGGTGGGACTAAAGGGTCTTTGCATTTATGAACACGCTAACACACTAATAAAACACCCATACACCTGTGTCCAAAAATATGCTTATTCATCAGAAGTAGAACGAACATGCCTTTACTAGGAAAGACTAATGGAAGACACATCAGTTACACGTCACTCTGACCATCAGGACCGAACAGTTCCACGTCACCTTTACAGGTCTAGGACCGAACGTCCCACATCAACCTTATAAGTCTATGAACATTACGTTCCGCATCGACTTTAGTTCTAGAAACAGACATGACAACAGACAACACTTCCACTAACTTCTACATCACTTTTATAATTCTGGACCGAAACAACTTCACATGACCCTTGTAGTTCTAGAACCAGACAGTTTCAAATCACCCTTATGACCATGAATTCCACACCACCCTTACTTGTACAACCAGACAGTTCCACATCAGTCTTATAGCTCTAGGTCTAGACAGTTCTGCATCAACCTTAGTTCTAGAACCAGACTTCTGTGTTAGATTTGGAACCAGACAGTTCCACGTCACCCTTGACCCTCGTATCACGAGGAGATTGAGTGCGCGCCGGCAAGCGTGCAGTCAGTGGGCCAGATACACTGCATCAAACTGTTCATCCATCTTTGATGATTCTCTGGACTCTTGCGCCCCGCTGTGCGAAACCCGAGCCGGGTCGGCGAGTAGGACAATTGGTTGGCACTGGCGTGCAATATGTCGGTGTCATGGGCAACACACTATCTCCATATTCATCGACGTGCTGAGCGGCAGGCTGGCGCGGGGCTGGCTGCTCTTCAAATCCCCCAGAAAGCCTCGCGCTTGGCCAGCCATTCATCTGGATCTGCAGGCACGCAATTACTGTTGTTTATGTACGCTGGGGGACCACCCAACACCAAAACACTCTTTGAAGAGGATGGAACCCATTTCTCAGCCGCCAGAGGCCGCCACACAAAAGACATTTGTCGTCGCTGCCGTCTCTCTTGAGCGCCTTCCCTCCGTCTGCGATCGTGTTTCTGCTGCTGACGGTTTGCCCTGCAGACGCTAAACTGTTTCATCTCCCTCGTCTTCTCGCATGTCCAGCCATTTGTCATCAGGTTCAAATCAGGACAGAAGCTTGTGGATATAACGACACGTACTAGTGTCCAGGTGACAATGCTTCTTTGACAAGACATGAACATGTAGTCATCCTAGAGAATCCAGAATGTTTTTATCGCTCAAGTTTTATACTTTTCAATCCATTTAATACAATCTTCAAGTCCAAGCAATGCTGGAACTCATACAATAAAACTGTCCTTCTTGTTGTTGTTGTTGTTGTTGTTGTTTTGGGAGGGAAAATACTTCCACCTCGCGGTGATTTCACATTAAGGGGGTAGGAGCAGTGGGCTTGGGGAAGGAAGGGGGAGGGAGGAAGGTCGTGGCTTGGTGCTCTGAACTGGTGGTGGCTACGTGGAGACCTTCTCGATGGTCGCTTTCCTGGCGTACTGTCGCTCCTTATGGGCGGTGGTTGTATGAGTGCTTGGTGGTCAACCCTACTGTCGCCCTATTCCTACATTCTGTTTATCTCTACCTCCATAAAGTTATTTCACCAAGAACTGTATAGCAGGTTGAAGCAAAGTTAGGCGATAAGCTGCTGGTCGAACTCAATGGTCAAGATATTGCTGTTTGACGCGAGCCACTAGTTTGCGACAGTGTCAACATTAGAGGTTGCTTCCCAGGTCTTCCTTACCAACTCCCTCCACCTCGCAATGTGCGGCTCTTTTCCCGATAAAAAGGATGTTGGGGGGTGGGGGGAGAAACCTGTTGGAGTATGAATACCGTGTAAAATCAATAATCAATAAGCTTAGGTTTTCAGTACAGGAATATTTTCCCTCTCTGTCTTAATTTTTGTAGTTCAGTACTACTGTATTTCCTGATGAAAGCTCCAGATAATGAAATATTACGTACAAAAATCAGAAAAGCATACAGTACAAGTAAGAAAATGATTGAGCCCAACTTTACTTTCTACAAATGAAATGGACAGACAAAAGGAAGACGCCACACCCAGCCAGCACAATTCTGTGGCAAACTTGTGGTTCATGCGGCCCTATATGGTGAGCACATATGAAGCATTTTCGTTGAAGATCTGTGACCTGTCAATGTTTCCTAGTTTTATCCCAGTTCTTATACGTTCTGCGTCAAACTTACACACCAGCCATGTTCCTGCAGGTAAATGTATGATATGTTCTGTGTCAAACTTACACAGCAGCCATGTTTCTGAAGGTAAGTGTATGATATGCTCTGCGTCAAACTTACAGAGCAGTCCTTCAAGTGTCCACTTTATTCCATGCTTTCTCACGTCAGTATTCGACACCTCTTCCCCCTTCCAGCTCACGGATAGCTAAGGAAGAGAAGAGGATTTGGCTTGGGATTTAGCATGATTTTGTCACTGGTTTCGGCAAACTGCTTTTCTTTCTGGCCTACCTGTCACGTGACCCAGTCTGACAAATGGCCACAATAAAAATTTCGAATTAAAACTGAGCGCTTTTTAATGACGCGCCAAGTTGCGGGTTATCAGACGCCTGGACGTGGTGCGGCTTTATTGGGTGGCTGAAGGCGCGGCCAGACGAGAGTTCTGATGAGAAATTGCAGAGTTAACGAAGCCATAAATACGGTCTGAGGAAATCTTTATGGGAAGGGCTGTCGCACAGAGCTGCTTTCCAAGACGGAATAAATTCCCGGAGAGCCGATCTCCAGAGCTGGCAAGCTACAGCGACCAAAGCCTGAAACCCGGCCAAAGCTTCAGCCAACGCGCAACATAAATTAGGTGCAATTTATCCCGTACTGGTCTCAAAAACACTGCCCCACTGTGTGCCCTCCGATAAAGAAACAGATTTACGGTCGCTGACAGTGCGCCTAGTCCTTGTCCATGCAGGTCACGACAAACGGCGTTGGCGGGAAACAACGCACCGCTCTCCAACCTCCTACGCGTACACCCCAAACCCCCCCACACACACTATCTCGTTCTCTCACAAGCATGCACACACTACTCCGGCAAAGGTCTTTCTTTTGTTTATCATAATTATCATAATGTCATCTCATTTTCAGTGAGTGCACAGCTCTCCACTGTTCTCTGTCATGTTCAGCCCACAGCTGTCCATTGTTCTTTGTCATGTTTACCACGCAGCTCTTCATTGCCCTTTACAATGTTCAGCCCACAGTTCTCGGCTGTTCTTTCTCGTGTTCAGCCCACAGCCTTCCGTTGTCCTTTGTCATATTAAGCCTATATCACCCCGCTGTACATTGTCATATTCAGCCCACATCTTTCCACTTTGTCATAAGCTCGCAGTTGCCGGTGTCCTCTGCCATTTTCATCCCACACCTGTCCAATTTGTCCATTATCCTTTGCAAAGGTCAGCCCACAGGTCTCCAGTGTCGTCCCCAGCATCGTACAGTCTACATGTGACATACAGTCAATGGCTCCTAGTCGCATCACCCAGTTGCAGACTCCTTGGTCGTGTCCAGTGAGGCACTGGCTTGCACCCACTTCAGACGACGATGACGAGCAATCGCATCCGGGGCGCTCCCTCCTCTTACCGCCCTTTCCTCCTATTGTCACGCTCATTTTGCTAGACAACAACTGGACGTCTCAGGGCGGTGAAGATGAAGTGTTACTAACGGCTGAGAGACACCGAGACTGTTCAAGCGGTAATGAAAAACCACCAGTTACTGTGTTGCATGTGTCAACACCTTTGTCCTCACCAGTTCTGACACTGGGTGACTTCGCAGATGTTGGTGCTAACGTAGCAGACACGATCTTTCCGAGGCACGGGGACAAGAAAAGACGGGTGACATTGTAGCAGTTTGCTCGTGGTTGGGGGGGGGGGGAGAACGGGTGAGGGGGGTTGTTAGTATCGGCCTATTTCGTGTTTCTAACTTACCCTCCTCTTTGCTGGTACAGTGATATAGAGGGATCTATCCAACTGGTGGCAACAACGCGAAATGACGCTGTCGCCACACACCTTGGCTGTAGGCGACGCATCGTTCAGCAGGGGAAAGCTACACAGTCGCGTTGTCCCCAGAAGAGGTTGTTGACATGACACACACGTGATGAGGAGACTGATCTGGATCGATATAAGACTGTCTGCTCGCTCCACATCATCGCAGCAGTACGTCGAGTCCAGTGCACACCAGCCACAGGTATTTGCGATCGGAATTGACCACCTAGAGAAAGATGGCATCTTGGTCTACTGTAGTCGTCCCGTTGCAGGTGGCTTGGGGCAGATGGCTAGCCGGAGGTGTGAGTGATGCAGTCGAAGTGTCTAGGTTTGTACCATCACTGCTCTTCTTCTTTGCTTTGCTAGAAAATAAAGTAAATTCATTTTCAAGACAAAATGTAAATCAACGATAACCATGATCCGCTGACTGGATTGATCCGGTGCTAATTGCGCTGTAAATGCCTCGAGCGTAGAACAAAATTCCTTGAAAGCCTTTCACTCACTGGCTAAAATGGTGACTGTTAACTGTAGTTTCTATGTCTGGGTTCGAGATTCACAAGTAGCCAACCACTACAGAAGCGTTTCCTTTCCAGCAGATTTTATTATTAGTATTATTAGATTAGTATTATAGTAAATTCCAGTTCACAACACGTATTTCCTTCTGTTACTTATGATGTAAGGTACGCTAATACATGTCTCCGTTGCTACCAGCATCCAACCCACAAGGTAAACGCTCAAACGATAGTTGACTGAAGACGGCAGATACATACTGATAATACTGCTGGTGTGTTTTTGTAAGCCCTGAGAGAGAGACATATATATATATATATAGACATAAAATAAGAGAGAAAGAACGAAAAGCATGACTAGTTCACCCCTGATCTGAGGCATGCCCATGGAGATCTTAGATAACATAATTTTGTAATTCTGTCTTAAGTAGGAAGTGGAAACTGGCTACAAAAAAAATCTCAGGGTTCCATATTGCTACTTCAGCTGTTTGCAAAGCCTGATATAGGCAGAGACAGCATCTAGCGAAAATGATTACAGCATTTCGCAGGCTCTCTACCCCGAACACTTTTCCTCAGCATTTCCACTTTTTTGTGCCCTAGTGCTGACAGGAGGGCACTGTCATGTACAACACAGGTAATATCGCTTCGATCTCCCCACTTCCCTGCCCTCTACACGCATGCACACGCGTACGTACGCAGACACAGAAGACACGCGGCAGCACACGCATGCAAACGTGCGCACCAAGGGTGGAGAAGGCAAGAGGCGATCAGCGAGGGCAGACTAGATCACGTGCTTTGTGACACCGCGGCTTAAATTACAACAGTTCACGCGACCCGCATCATAGATTTCACGTCACTATCGCTGTTTCCAGCAGCATTGGCCTTTGAAGTGACAAGCAACTTTCCCTGATCTGATTGGCGCGCTTTCCTCGTCGCCGGCTTTACGACCTGTGGCCTGTACCAGATAAACACAGTGTGCAACGATATTACTGCACGTGCAGCATTCCACGCCCCTTCCTCTCGACTTGTTGATAGCTCTTTGAGTTCACATTCTCCTCATCATGAAGTCCGATCAGGCTGGGGGCGGGGGTGGCGAGAGGGACCATTCCACCATCGATCGTTGAAAAGTGTGCGCTGAAGGTGGTAGAGGTAGTGGGTAGACAGGTGGTGGACTTGATGAAGGGCTTCGTCCCGTGTCCTGCCAGTGCTAATGAGACGGGGAAGCAGGTTACAACCGATTTCCTATCAAAGAGTGCCAGCCATGTTATGATTCGGGCTTGGGGTGGAGAGAAGGGGAAATTAGCGGAGCTACCAAGTAACTGCAAACCAGTGGGGAGGGGGGAAGACGGGCTAACTCCTGCAAGCGAGAGACTGTCCACAGTCACAATGCGTGACTGAGGTGCGCGTTGTTGCCCTCGTCACTCAAGCAAAGATAAGATCGGGATTAAACGCTGGCCGGGCAGGCTGACGCCGTGGGCACACATGCATGCACTAGTGATCGCGACTTTGTATTTTAGCATGTTCTGACTTTTCACAAACAGCACATCATCATTGTGACACACTTTAGTGTACGCTGTCTCTCTCGGCAGCTCCTTAACCCGTGCACATCGTGCACGCTTAAGATTTTGAGTCGCACACATCGAAAGAAGGGAAGGCCTTGCACGGCAGACTGGAGAGCCATGACAAAGGGGCTGGGAGCAGGGCTGGACAGATCCCTGACAGAGCTTCGGACTTGAGCGAGGAATATTGCAAATCCAGGAGTGGGCAAAGATTGTATCGTGGAGTTTAAGATTATGCAGACTCCATCGGTAGCCATCCCACGAACATGAAACTGCCTCTCGGCGCAGGCGATCATTTACTGCAGTTCTCAGCCTGATGGATGTGTCACTGCACGGATTACTAACAGAACTTCCACTGGATCCTCCCTCCCATCCAATAGCCTAGAATTACCGGGAGGAGTACGCAGTTTCTATGTAAAATGGCCAACCAGCCACGGCAGCACATTACCAAACAACGATAGAGTGACACCAGATCAGGACCTGCATCAGCCTCCGATAGCTATGGCCACTAGAAGTTTGCTGACCCATTAAAATTATAAATTGCTAGCCTGTAAGGGGTCGATTTCTTTTTTGTCAAGCGTTAGTGTTAAGTGTTTATCTTTCTGATGACTTGAACGCTCCATCGCAGCTAATGGACCATAGAAGGAAATGTCACTTAACACTTCTGCCAAATAAAACGGAACTTTTTATGATTTGTCAAGGTCATAATGTAGAAATTCCACTGTACCTATTTAATTTTGTCTGTAATCTTAAAAATGTGTTTCCCAGAGAAACTGTCGTATACGAACAAACAAAAAACAAACAAACAAACCAACACACAACCAGCCTGGACTACTGCAGTAAGCTGTTTGAGCCTGTTGAGGCTGTTTGTTTTCCCATGGGAATCTCAGCGGGTTTGTGAGCTTTTAAAAGTTACTAGCCCGCCTGGCTAGTTAAAAATGTGGAGCTCTCTACCCCTGTCAGTCCGCGTGACTGGGGTTCTGAATGGTAAAAGGAATAGCTATATTGCTCCAAATTATTGTTTTTATAAAAATATAACTTGTAGACACAAACATGACCTTAAGCGAACGCAGGCACACACACACACACATGAACGGACCGGTACACGTACACATACGCACACACCCCAGAGCTAGATCAATCAATTTGGAGAGGTGTGCTTGAAATGTTTATGGCGACGGCCCATGGACCACCTATTGACCCCAACTTGGCCCAGGCGCAACGTTCGGTCCGGTAGGTAGCCCAAGCGAACCCGAAAACGACCCTTTCTGATTCTGAAGATGTTCTGAAGGCCTCTCCTGAAAGATAAAATCGCACTAATTAAAACTATTTTCTGACTTGTGGTACGCAATAATAAACCAGCCACTCGCCTAAACCTATTTAATATCATTGCTGTTCCATGAATTCCCATGTTTTACTACTTTCACTTTCTCTCTAGCTACCTCCCTCTCTTTTTTTCTCTTTCCCTTTCCCACTCTCTTCTCGTTTTAGAAGGGTGCCTACTAAAATTACGGTCAGTGCGTCCTTCAATTTGTTCGAGTGTTCGTTAGTTAGCACCTTCTGGTGTACAGGTCTACAGATTAAGGGTGGGTGATGTCATGAACCGCCAGGTCACACTTTCTTAAGCCTGGAAAGCTGCTTAAAAGCCAAAAACTCTCCCCCTCCACCCCTCACCGCCAGATGCGGCCCTGCACACACACGGTACGTGCTTTTGAGGATCGAGGTGATGGTAGCGAGATGTGAGAGCGCCTTCTATACAGAAAACGATCGAGAAAGGCTAATAGAGGTGCGTTAAATTGTTCAGATCTCGGGCGAAGGTGTTTGACTGGAGTGACCTCTGGCACTTGTCAAAAAACCCTGGCTGCAGTGCCTCGTTGTGTCCGCGTTCTAAAGAGTTGGATAGAAAAAAATGCTGAAAGGCTTCTCTGACTGAGAGACAGCCAGCGAAGACAGGCCTCATCGGTACCGATTACTTTAAAACAGAAGAGAAGGGCGGTAATTCAATCAGCATGTTGTACGTAAAAGACAGCGCAGTGACTCATGGGAAATTAAGGGGGTAATTGTTGCGGCGCTGCACGGTATGGCGGAACAGGCAACGAGAAGTGACAGTAATGGCACCGCCACTCAGCTGCACTGTCCACAGTGCCGCCACCGTGGACCGCGTTTGGCTGCACCCAGACAGCACATCTACACACGCAGGTACCCATCGCGCAGGCGCGCGCACGCACACACAGGCGCTAGTCTGCAACGTACAACACGGTGTCTCCAACTATCCTCCCCCCTCCCAGCATGCATGCGCATATCTCTGCGCGGAGCCCCCTTCCTTTCTCTTCCTTACTTTTGCCAAAACATAACCGCAGTAATGCCCGTCTAACGGGCGAAAGCTTCCCTGGTCGCTATGCTTGATAACTGCGCGATAGAGATGACTTCAAAGTCAGTGGACGACTAACACAATTTAGTTCTGCACTCAAGTCGCGAGGTGTAGAAAGCCGCCAAATCTAGCTGCGTTATAAAGGTAGGCGAAGGCGGTAGGGATCCGGCGAGTGCAGTAGCAGAAGGCTCAATCTAGCGGCCTGTCTTCAGCAAACCGAGCGTTTGTTGTGCCCTTGGCGGCGAGAGGAAAGGATCCATCAGAACCTGCTGTGCTGCCGTCGGAAAAATGAGCAGACGCTGGATTGTTTCTTTCATCTGACTGATAGCGCACGGCAGGGGCCGCAACTCTCCAGGGCCACGCATGCGGCAGAGTGACGGGTCTTGTCAGAGGGCGCCACATCAAACAGATAGCTGGAGCGCGAGGCACGACCCCTGGCGGCCACCACTCACACCGTACGGGCCTGCCATCGAGGGGAGATAAGAACGATTAGGGTTGACAGGTCGACAAGGGAGTGAATGAGTGGGAGTGTTAGAGGCTTGCGCCTGGCGCTTATCGACGATCTGTTCCGGTACGTCCAACGTGGCTGCTGTCGGTTTTGATGTCGGACACATCCCCCGCCTAGTAATAGAGTGGGCCTGTTGCTTTAGTAACCATTGTAATATGGCGCTCGCGGGCAGGAAACGCAGCCTATGGCACAGCGCCGACTGAGCATCGTCAACATTTGGGGGGGGGGGGGCAGACCACGAGAAGTCAGGGCTTGAGTGCCATAAGGAAAGGCGCTTTCCCTGCGATCTGCAATTCTGCATTTATCTGCGGCAATGTCAGACGTAACTCTTTGCAGTATAGTTCGCATTACACTTAGCACCTTTAGAAGACGTTTGTGTGGAACAACAAAACTTTGTGTAGAACTTACCAACATTAACAGGCCGTGTGCTGATCCTATGCGATTTGGTGTAACTGCCGCCAGGATTCGAAAACCATTATGCAAGGTACAGTGCCGGGAGGAAAAAGGCAGACAGGAAACGTGGGGAAAACAACATCCAAGGGTGGACTGAACTAACGTTTGCAAAACACTTTCAAGGCGAGAGGTCGCTGATTCGCGCCCCGGCCGAGTCAAATTGGCAATCTAGTAGCCTAGCTGCCCTGCCAGACGCCTGGCACTATTGACAAGTTTACGCTCCCAAATATATTATCCTCAATCGGCGCAAAACTCGGTACGGTTACATAGCTTGATTAAGCCCGAAATGCAGTGGACTTCCGCTGCTTATATTTCGAAGTAGGTACCCAGTTCATATATATCGGCATTTTCCTCGCACAGCCACCCATAGCCACGAAAAGTCATGGTTTCAGGTCTAAATAAAAGGTTTTAACGGTATATCAAGCATCAGAATGCTCTTTCTGAAGTATCTGATACGTAATATGGCCAAAATCGACACGTGTACATACATTTTACATATTTGTGTCGGTACTGTTATCGTCTGCTCGTCTGCCGTGTATACGAAACCCCGCATAGCCACCAAAAGCCATGGTTTTAGGTCTAAATAAAAGTTTTAGAGGTATATCACACATCAGAATGGAATTTCTAAAGTATCTGACGCATAATATGCCAAAAATCGACACTTGTGTACGTACATTTTACATATTTGTGCCGGTACTGTTATCGTCTGCTCGTCTGCCGTTTATACGAAACCCCGCGTATAGCCACGAAAAGTCACGGTTTTAGGTCTAAATGGTATATCAAGCATCAGAAAGCAGTTTTTGAATTATCCGATGCATAATATGCCCCAAATCGACACTTGTGTACGTAAATTTTACAAATACTAAACACAACATCGTTTTCTTCTTGTCAGATGCCTTACACCGTACGAGCACGATCGTCGTTTCTTCGTGGTCTTCTCGTGACCTAGAAATAGTTCTGGTGCGGGATTTTCAACAGTTGACTTTTTATCGACAAAATGATAAGAACAGACAAATACATTTTTAGGCAGAAATTTTCTCTTCGGGGCAGCAAACCATTGCCTCTGCAAGTCAGGATCGTCCGGTAGCTTGTGCAGTTTGAAAGGTGGCTCACACGTGCAATGTTTTCTTACCAGGGGCTTGTGCGTAAAGCAGGGCTGATTAAGGAGTTCGTTTAACTTTTTCTGACTCCATGTGCATCCGTAAACAACACAGTTCGAACCGCTACCTGATATTTTAGTTTTTCCGTTAAGATCCATAACAGCATCACACTAACCAGACTGTACACCGGAAATCGGCCGCATAATCTATTTTTAGTACCGCTATGGCGGCGCCCATTGAATGAGCCAGTCAACATGTCAATAGGGAACAGTACTAGGACTGGTTGGCCTGGTGTCACTATAATGTGACTGGGTGGGACTGAGGCCCAATGGGGCGCCACGTTGACCGGTCTCAAGCACCACCATCCCGATAGGCACGTCGTTTGCAACAACAACAAAAAGCGGAGACACCCACAGGGTCTACAGTCTCCACCTGACTTAACACGTCTGCTCTTATAAGATGATCCAACAATACATATAACCCTTCTGAGACAGGACTGTATTATAAACTTTCTTACATACGTAAAACTCAATGTAATACTTTTCGGAACTGTTCCGACGCAAGCCATTATCATAATCCCTTCTGAGGCATGCCATCATTATAACTCAAAGTATAGGACACGTCAGTATGGTACAGTCGTCAGTCAAACCGGTAAAACCACATTCGGCCTCGCATCTAGGTAGGTAATATTAGAGGGAGAGTGCTTCCATCTCTCTCTCTCTCTCTCTCTAAGTCGCGCTACTGCGGGGAGGGGGCGGTCCTATTGCTAAGTTACGCACTGAAAGAACCACCAGACTGATAGCTGCAGTAAGATGGCCAGTGCGGAGATCTCTGGTTTATGTTGATTTATGTTGGGGGGGGGGGGGGGGGCGAATCAAGTCTGTTACAATGCCGAATAATTTTCAGGAAATAATCCTTGACCACCCCTGGATTCGAACTAGCAACATCCACACGCTAGTCTTCAGCTCTACCTGCAGCGATATGCAGGCCTAGTCGTGCAGGTCTTACATGGCTAACTGCCCCCACCCACCCTCCGTCCCAGAGAAGAGGTCAGCTGGCCTTGCCAGACGATCGATATACCCCTGTACCGCTACTTTACAAGATAATTGTCGAAACCATGGCCAGTGGCTCACGTGAAAATCAGCGACAGCTTAGTATTTTTGTACTAAAGATGCCAATGGCAACAAAAATAAACGAAAATACCTATGGAAAAAATACGCAGAAAAACAAGGAAATTAAGGAAAGCTTGTTAAAATCGCTAACTAATAATAATAAAGTCAGACATAACATGTGAGCGTTGTTGTTCTTGCCTACTCGTCTGTAAAAAATCACACCAGCAAACAACACAGTGAGCATGCGTACAGGGTGTTTTTCAGTTGTCTTACGTTGGTTATTTCCCTTTCCCGGTCTTGGGCTCTACTCAAGCCAGGCCATTCGTGTGCCCAGGTGTAACACTAAATGTTTACGACAGCTTTCATCGGACCAGAGGAAACGTGGTGTAATCTTAGACGGCCAGCAGGAGGGACAATTGGGAATTACACTGGTTACCATACGCACGTGCCACACGTATGGGGTGGGGGGTAAGTGTTTTGGGTCGTCTGGCTGTAGCCCTTTGTGCTATCGTTGGTTGTTACTGGCACCTGTCATTTGATAATAGGGCAAACACTTTGACAATTCACATATATTGAATATATGTATATATCATATATATTGTGTCGTATATTGTAAATCGCAGCGAGCCTGATTAAACCATTAAAATGTTGATGATTTTTATCAACACTGATAATCAACACTGATAATCAACACTTATCAACAATTTTACCAAATGCAGGCCATGGTTTTCACAAGGTATCGTGAGAACTAGGGCGTACTTTATGTGTATAATGTCTTGAAAGGCCGGGTGATCTCTGGCCGTGCCCGACCCTTAGGAGGAGGGAGGGGGCAGGGGGGGGTTGGACAACCGACAAATCAACAAGTTTGATCTGTACTTTCTTCTAAGCTTGTTCAATACGGACGTTCAAGACAACTATCTTTGAGTTACAATCGTGTCCTACGTTCCTATGCTGTACGTAAACTCACTTTCACGATGCTGGATAGGAATACCGCAGACGCCACGTCTCTCAGCTCCACAGTCTCAGCACCGGTCCGAAATGCACGAGTTCTGTTCCCGACTGACAAGAGTCACCCCTGTGCAGCGGTCTGCTGGTTCTCTGTCTTCACGTCACGGTAACGGTCGTACTCTCCTGTAGTAACTACCCCAGAACTGTTGGGTGTGTTCGGCATTCGGCAATCGGCATTGTTGTTGTTGTTGTTGTTGTTGGTTTGGGAGGGAAAGTGCTTCCACCTTGCGGTGATTTCGCTATCGGCATTCGCAATCGGCTGCCTTTATAGCCCTGAACGCAGACTTACAAGAACGCACTACCCGTTCGGGAGGGTGGGCTGTAGCCCCGAGGGTTGTTCACCCCCCACCTCCCACCCGACCCCCTCTCAGGGTGACGGGTCAACCGGGGAAGGGGGCAGGTTGCCCTCAGTCTCGGCCGGCTACCTCCCTCAACTGCGCGCTCACCCGACTGGCTGTTTTAGCGAGCCAGTCAGGTCGATGGTAACAAGTTGCTCTTACTCCCGATTGGTTAGGCAACGAGACGCCGAAAAAATCATAAGTCATGATACAATAGTATTATAATACTCCTCCGAATTTTAACCCTCTCCGGTGACAGTTCACCATTATAAGGCTTTCTCGAACAGTATTGTAACATTTTATGTAACAGCTAGCATTATAACCCCTTCTGAAGAACAAGCTTCTGCGGGGAATAAAAAAATCCAGTGTTTAATTCCTACTTCAATTTCTCGGAAACAATCAAGGGATGTAGGAAAAAAGTGGATGAAAAAAATGTTATGTCTGACTGGGAGTTCAGACTTCATGCCATAAATCTGGCTGCTAGAAATATGCCTAGACTGAAGCTCGAAAAAACGTCTATGCTATTAAATCCAGTTCAAGTCGGGAGGGTATAATCTACAGGAGCTAACCACCCGTGAGAAGCCATCAGTCATTTGAAATTACACAAAACCTATCGTTCGCTACTCCTTGACGGCTTTTCCAAACTAAGTACTTGTTTGATGTCTTAATCAAATCACCCACCTAGTCTAAACGCAAAATTCCTTACTTCTGCGGGGTAGGGGTGGGGGAACTGAGCCACTGTTTGGCTTGTATGTTACCGCTAACTTACCATTGAATGAATAGCCGTATGTGTGCAGCTTCCGCCAGTGACCAACCGGGGGAGGGGGATGGGGGAAGTGGGTTGCATGACGGACGTCACTGATGGCGGCATACAGCGCCGCCTGCTGGAGATGGACGAGAGGCAGTCAGGGCAAGTGAACATCTATCACGCAAATAACCAGACTGGAGGGTTAACACGGTGGAGACGCCTGGGCTGCTGGAGCCAGGCAGGACTGGCGCCTTCCATCATTCATGTACAGAGTCCCAGCAGAGCAGCAAGCCTCTTCTCAGCAGCTAAAGAGCCAATTACACGTTTCAGTGTGTCCAGCTTTTAGCACAATGATTACCATAAATAGGAGATGAAATGTTAACAGAACATGTTGTCAGGGCCTTCTCAATGCAGGCCCAACATTTCGCACGGATAGCACGCCGCGCCATTTTCTTGGAGGGCTTCAAAATTTTGCAAGTGTTTCAGCTAATCAAAAAAATCGTGTTATCTAGTGTGAAGTAATCCATTTTGTCTCGATAGCGGCAGGTGTATTGTTATATCAGTTCACTAGTCAGATGAACTCACTATTTGGGCCCTCGATAGTTGGTTCGAATTCAGTAGTCGAGGATTATTTCCTGGAAACATTGTACAGACTCCATTTGGCCTTTTCCCCGAACAAATAAGCTGCTTCTTCGCACTGGCCGTTGGTGGCTCCTTCACTGCATCGCTCAGTACTAGGACCCACCCCCACCCCCACCCCCACCCCCAGCCCCACGGCGCGGAATCCCTGCGAGGTGCAAGCATTTTCCATCTAGAAATTACCCACGTGACTTTTCAGTTGAGAGATCTTTGGAAGCAGCATCCCTGGACTTCTGACTTAATAGATGTTATCATCACTTTATCTTTTCGTCTAATAAGAGGATCTAAAAGCCTCAACAACTTCACAAAGTTTTCGTGCGACAAACGCAAGAAGAGGTTGCCTCCACTCGAGTCCTCCACTGTTAATTCTCTTCACAGACACGCGTTCGCACCTAACTGGTTCCGACATGCCATCCATCGTCAAACCCATTTTTCCCCTCTCACTCAGAATCACGTGTCTGGGTGAAATGACCGCGGTCGCAGCAGAAGCAGCTGCAGCAGCCAGAGTACATAGTTCATGTTCGTCCGTATCGTCCTCGTTGGCATGCCCACGGCCCAGATCGATCACGTGACGGTCATTAGACTTGGGCTGATGAGTAAAATACTGCAGGTTTTATGAACCTGTGCAGAGAATGCTCGGAAATGTTTTTTTCTCGTTGAGAGCATTGCAACATGTAAGTAGCCCTTTAGCAAGGTATGTTGTGACGTGAGTCGGTCTTGTCTACAGCTGAGTTGCATGAGCTAGCTTACAGAACTTTCATAGGCACGACCGCTTTCCGCGCGAAAATTATTCCTAAAATGCACGAGCAGAACGGCTCTTAAGACATCTGTTGTAAACAGAGGGCATTCGTACAAACAAGTCCAGCGACTTGGAAATTGTCTAAATAATTGCTCGCTCTCTCTCTCTCTCTTTCTCTGTGCGCACCCAAGCTGTCTGCGACAAATTGTACAGATCGGAAGTAAGTTGGGTACGTAAGCGAGAGAAGTCATAGAGACATTTGTACAGAGAACAGAAACTCTGTACTGAATAGCAATACGGGTTGAGACAGGGAGCCAGTGAAACGAAGCAAGAAGAGGGGTGGTATGGTCTGTATGGTATGGTCTTCAACGACCGACAATAAAGTTATGACACTGTACAACCAGCACTACCTCTACCTCCCTTTTGACGTACGTCCGGCCACTATAGCTTATGACGTCTCCTGTCTCGGGCAGGATAAAACCACCTATCTTAAATCAACGCGAGTCCCAGACTTAAAAAGTTTATGGTAGGAGTAATCCTTTACTTAAAAGGCACATCCAGTAGTCAACTTACACGTCAGTACGTCGGCGTGTCAGCGAAATACACCCTGTGTATCTGGCAAAAACTGGAGTTCTCTTCAACGTGTCCTGGCTAAGATGGCGAGGGGTAGAGGTCCGCGGGTCTACACGTGTCAGCTTCCCTAGGTCTCCCTACATTAACTCTCTCTCCATGTCCGGTCCGAGTGTCTGTCGTTTTTGCCTCCTTAAGTAGTAGGCGGTCTGACGCATTAACCTCGATTAAACCGGTTCTGGCCAGCCTAGGTTGGGGCGGAGCTATCCGCCTGTCATGGCTAATGACACAGTGTACACCTTCCAAAGTGTCAGGAAGGGGAGGAGCTAACAGGCGAAACTACGAGTGACAGGTGATAACCTAAGAGTGACATGTGAAAAATACGATCATAGGTCCCAAACACCATAACCTGCATCAACTGGAACCAAATCTCGATTGAAACCACTTCAATTACATGCATCATCAATCGAAAAAGCTTTATCAAACCACCATACACCTCAGTGCACATCAGTGTAGGGTGACAACTCACACCACTTTTTGCGAATCGATTCATCTGATAAACCCTGTGTTTAGTCAAGAGCCACAGAAAAAAAGTTACAAAACACATGGTGATTTAGCATTGGCGGCCATATTGCATCACCTGCTGGTTGTTTAGAAATACTGTTCAATTACGCGGTTCACAAGACCAAATTTCAGAATTAAACCGGCCTACTGCAAACTACCTTACAAAATCAAAAAGTTCAAATAAATGTTTCATACTTTGTACAACAGGACCACACGGCGTGCCAGTGTCGAGCGTGGCACAAACAGGCAAAGAAAATATACAAGAAAAACAGGTGACTGCCGCTTGGAGGAAAAACAAGTGTCGTCCTGATGAAGGGGTAGTGCCCCGAAACATATAGATTGTCTTCGTCTTTGTCATGTCTTAGCTTGGTCCAGTTCCCTTGTTTTAAATTTAAGAAAGGCGAAGAAAAGAAAAAGCAAGAGAAAAGAATGGATTTTCTCGGCATTGCGGGGTTTTTTTTTCCTTGTCGCTGCCTGCGCCGTGTGCGTGTGTGTGTGTGTGCGCGCGCGCGTGCACCGCCGGTACTTACATTTAAACTTTGATTACCAGGCAGTTTTGATACAACTCTGATATATACAGTTTTATGCTCTCACATGGTTGAATTTTTTGCCGATCTTTTTACTTTATTACACAAATCAAGAGACTGAATTAATTGTTGAGGAACTACTTCTCTACATCAGCTACCTGTGCCTCGGCATGTTTCCCTTTGAGCGTAACTTCTCTAGGGGAGTGGACACCCACCAATCTAGCGGGCTGTCCCAGCATAACAGACTAAACATTTTGGTAAACCATGTGTGCAGGGTTACACCCATGAGGATACACGGGATGTTAGACATAAGCCTTATCAAAATCAGCAAGTGAAAAAGCGAAGTGGACTTCACTATAAAATGCGTGCGACCCGACCACTCACCTAAATACGTACAAGAAAGCGTGCAGCGATTTCGACAGCTGCTAAAAAAAAGGGAGGGGGGGGGAATCGGGGATCTTGCGAGTTCAAGGGAGAGAACTTGTGTACTGTTTTGCTGTATGTCGAGGGCTGCTTCTTCGGATATTGTGACATAGCATGCAGCAAAGCAGGTTTGGCACGGCAAGAAGGGAAACTGATTCGCAAAATGACTAACTGACGAAACAGCGTTTCACATTTCTCGCCTGACATTAGCTTAAGCTAACCCTGCACATCAACTATCAAACAAACTCTCCCATCAACTGCTCTGTGCCAACAACAACGTAAGCCCCGAGTACCTTACTCAAGACCCACTGCATACAGTGATTACTTGCAGGGGGGATTACACAGCACTGGTCACACAGACGCTTACAGTTCTCAGAACAGTCTGTACCAAAGAAGGGCCCTGGCTGCTTATCCAACAATGACTTGATAGGATGTTTCCTCGCTACGTCTTCACGTTGTCAAAATCTTCACACGAGTCCTTACCAGATCGGGAATCATACGCCATGGAGGGTTAGAAGGAGCTTCAAGTTGACGTCACACAATCATCTCAGTGTGGCACACCCGGTGAGTCCTTGACCTCTGAACTCTTTCCACATGCAGGTCCAGTTACGAGTTACGATCCATTCTTGACCAAACCTCTGCTTCTCTATCCAGGCCGCTTCCCTTTTTTGAAACTTGGTTACCTTGCTCGCTTTCCGTGATTCCTCATCGGCCGTTCAGCGTACTTTCCATGGCAGAGAAAATGTGCCAAGAGTCTTTTGCTCAGTCTTATGGGGATCCCACACACCGAGTCACAATTGCAACACCGCAACACTAGGCACAAGGGCCACAACCGTGCTCAGATGTAGCACAAGACCTTCCAGCTGTAGCAAAATGGCACTGCTAGTAAGCAGCACAGTAAAAGGCCTGGTAACAAGAGAACTGGCAAAAAGGTTTGCTAACTGAATAAGGTTTTGCTAACAGCAGCGGATCTCTAGCACAAGAAATTGTAGCTTACAGTTAATTATTTTAGAGGGACAGTGCCTCCAGCTCGAGGTGATTTCGCACTTGGGGATGGTGATCTATTTCTAAGCTGTGCACCGAAGTAATCCCCAACCAGTAGCTGCAGTAAGATGGCCAGTGCGGAGAGCGCGGAGAGATGGCCGAATGGAGTCTGCACAATGTATAACTATGGTGATGTAACTCCCCATCCAGTTTCTACACTTTTGCAGCTCCCATAGGTAGCCTGTGTGTAACACCTTTCGCAGAAGCTCCTCCGGCAGAAGCTCCTTCTGCCCCAGAGCAATAGTTAAATCAACACTTTCCCTCGTCCTAACGGTATTCCCACCTGCTGTCCCCAGTCACCTATGTCGAGCAACTGGACGACTGCGGATAACTTAACCTTACCTGGCCCAGACAGTGTTAAGAAGACCTCTTGAGGAGCGACTGCTAGGTATGCCTGACCTTGGCATTATGTAATCAGCCCAGACAGAGTCTTAAACAAAGAGGTTTAACACAGTATGGAATAAGATTATAGATAACGACTTACAACTAAGTTACATTAATTATCAGTTTTTCTGGGCACAACGTGACAGTCATGTCCATTTGTAGTTGCTCTCCCCTCCCACAGCCGCACACTCGGGTGTTGTGACGACAAAATAAAAGTTGTAAAGGTCAGATAAACTGTTAATACAATAATATTAATATGCTGCCATTCGTTAGACTCAAAAAGTATATGCAACCTTTTCTGGAGCTGGTAACTTTAGGAGAACTAAACGTCACCAGTCAGCACAGAGACACTCTCGTCTTTCTTTCTCCCTAGGCCTTCCTATCGTCCTTGTCTCCATTACCTGGCTTCTGCCCGTCTTTATAAGTTTGTGTCTGTTTTTCTTCACTCACTTAATCATTTGTGTGCTTGTGTGTGTGTGCTCGTGCGACTGCGTGCATTAGTGTGTCTTTTTTTTTATTGCATGCATTTTCTTTTGCATTGTTTTGTTTTAATCAGTGGAAAAAATGATTAAGGGTGTCTTTATGCCGAAGCAATAGATCGCCAGTTTATTCGTTGATTTTTCTGACGAGGCCATCTATTTGTCTGTCTGATTGCCCGCCGAATGGAGCAACAAAACAGTTGCACATTTATGCTGAAAGCTCTCGTTCTGTGTGCACACAAAAGCCGTACTTCTTGTAGTCTTTAGGAAGGACAGGGCCTTACAGTCTTATTGTCAATTAGACCCATACGTTAACCGATTTATAGAACAAGCAGGTTCATGCCGCACTGTAATATGTCAGCTTGTTTTCATGTAATATTGATTGCTCAGTTTGTGGTACATATGCTAGATTGTGATCTTGTCTTGATAATATCACCCAGTTCCTGCTGGTTATGGCAGGCTGTCACCTTGTATTCATATCTCCCACTCTGTCTTTGCTGCTGAAGGGTCTGATTTTATATAATTTCCGTTGGTCCAAATTTATTATTCAACAAAAGTAATATAGACAACAAGGAAACAAGACCGTCCCAGATTTCTATAGTGTGATCTTGTCTTCACATTGTCTCGTTTTGTGCTACTTGTCGTACGGTGTGATCTTGTCTTCAAGTGTATCTTTCACTCAGTTTGTGCTGGGAGAGGGGGTAGGGATAGGGGTAGGTAGAGCACAGATCCAGACTTGTCAATGGCACAGCCTTTCGCTCCGCTTGATGGCCTCTTAGTGTCGCGCTCTTCACAAAGCACAACCCTTGTTAGCAGGAGATAACCGTGGCGATTTACGACGAGAATATGCGAGCAGAAGTTATGACGAGACAGTCGTCACATATGTTACGGCTAACGCTGTATTTACTGGTATGCAAGTCTTCTGCAGCAGTTGTAATACTACAGTTAAGTGCGGACCCCTTTCTTTTAAAGGCACCGTTTCTGCCTAATGCATGTCAAAGAATACAACACAGATTTTAAAAAAAAACAGTAATGAAAGGGCTAACACCCTACCATAAATACACATCACTAAAACACGCTAACTGGCGGCTGAAATATTAAAAAATTACATAGACTAGGAAAGCCGTTTAGAAATGTTAATTGAAATAACATCGCAACCCAGGTACAAATAAACTTCTCTTTAGGCACTGGCGTATAAGTCACTAGCGTATAAATCAACAGCGGGATCGAAAAATTTGGCCGCTGAAAACTATGAAAACTACGCGATTACACACTCCATGTCGGCTTTTGTTCTGTGAAAATCCTAAAGTTTTCACAGATCCGCATCTGCTTCAACATCACAATATGCCCGAGCACAAATCAATTGTAAATGTAAGGTCATAATACATGTAGCGGTAATAATCAAACATAAAATAGAAATAATGACTTCCACATGGCGCCCATAAAATTGTTCGCTCGGTGATTTCTGTGTTATGACACGATTTTTGTGTGCAGGAAGAGGGGTTTCGCGCAAGTCTACTACCCTAAGTGAATAAATTTAGAACGTTCGTGCACGCATGCACCCACGCACGTGAACACGTGCGTACAAGCAGCCAGACCTGTCAGGTAGGCACAAGTTTCAACTTAACGTTTGTAGAAAACAGTGCCCATGCAGATGGGGCTGCAGAATTAATTTTCCGGCATGTTTTCACGTCAGTTCGTGTCTACTGGCAACGGATTTTATGGATATGCTTTTGTGAATGCATAAACAATTGTAACTGGCTGATCGTTTTCAAATTAATCGGGGACATCCCTGCATCATGTGGGTCATTAGAATAGCTAGTGATTACAAAAGAACTCGGAAATGATCTCAACTAAAATAAAGGATAGTGGGACTGGGGCCCGCATGATACGTATAGATTGGACTAATGGCGCTGATTAGGGTGGCTGGCCTTTTTACTCTTCTCCCCCTCCCCCACCCCCACCCCCGGGAGTCCAAGTGCGCATGTGCGTGTGATCGCACCAGCTGACGACTATACATACTGCTGTTTTCTTTTACTCACGTCGATCGTACTATACTTTCAATAACCATTTTAGAATAAGATTTGGCTGCACTCTCATTAATTCTTTGATCAGTTTACGAAAATGTTGAAACTGTTTTCTCAGCTTTCAGGACCGGGTTCACGTGCAGCATGATTCATTTCGTGGCCGCTATTGCGTTAACAAGTCACAGCTGTAGGCAGACTACAGTCTCAAAGAACTATATTTCAGAACGGGTAACGAGTCCATGCTGTTACATCTGTGTTTTTACTAGTCTTTTAGTCGCCCCTGCGTAAAACAAATAGCCGGCAGACATTCGTCGTCCCCGGGCAGTGAGGCTCGGCTGGCTCAGGGACGTATATACTGGATTCGGCTCGCTAGTACTATAGCTGCTTGCACTAGGGCTAGGTCACCTAGCCCTTGACTGGCAGCCCGTCTGTGGCTTTATGACATTTTCTTGTTGTCAGAGACTCACAGTCCGCTGGGAGGCACTGTAGACACAAGACTGTTATACTATCTAGTCATCCACGGACCCGGTGAAGACGACTCCAAATGGAGCTGTCAGGACACTCACTCGCAGTAGGCGATGCCTCGAGACGCAGTTAAGGGCTCCACAGTCGTGTCTGTTGACATAACATGTTCTGAAACTTCAGGTCTTTGTTAAACTCTGCAAGCACTTCAGATCTCTTTTGTCTGGCGGATGAATCTGTCTAGTTCAAAATAGGACTTTACATTTCTCCGAAACAGTGCTTTGGTCTGACCGCGTATATTGTCGCTTGTATAACATAACTGTGAACTGTTTCATATGACTTCTGACTGTGCCAGTGGCGAGGTCTTTACTTGGTGAGCTGTGCGTAGGCGAGAAAGGCAGCCCTGAACTTAGAGCTCATAGTCGAGGCTCGATAACAGAGTGCTGACGTTTATCTACCTGTCACATCAAAGACAGCCTGAGATTGATGACCAACGGCAGTCACACATGGCCCCGTCCTGCTGTCGTCACCTGCTCACAGGGCGCCCCGTCAGGTGACACACGCCATCTTGGTTTATCATTTCAGCCGCCAGCTGCCTCCCCTGTATTTTTTTTTTCTGCCGCCCATTCCTGACACCAGTTCTCTCCCCTTCAGCTTCTACCGGTTTAAAGAAAGAAAATCCCATCCCTACTACCTGCCTATTCTTTCCATGCAATAGACGGTTTGAGAGTTTCGTGTTCAGCGCACTTCGCTGCAAGAAAATTTTGAGCTGGGCTCAGAAGCGCATAGTGGCGAAAACATGAAAAGCGTTATGGATTGCGAAGATATTTCTCTCGAAAAACTTCGGCTGTGGACCGCAGGAGCCCTTAAATACTTCCTCAGCATACGAAAAAAAGTGTGGAGGGTACTTTTGACAACCAGTGTATGCCATATTCAGTGTCAATCTGTTGTTTGGTCAAGGAACAACCACAAATCGTTCCCTGCCAACCATGTGTGTTCTGCTACCCAGCTCGAAAAAGGTAGCCAGCCAATCAGATTCATCGAACGCGAGCACGTGACTCTCTTCTTTGGCCTATGTAACTTCGGAACTCTCAAACCGTCTACGAAAACTACGTTACCGTCCGATCTACATGTACATGTACACGCAAGTGCCAGTGAAGGAGAAATAAGCTGAGAATATCATCTTTATCTTTGTCACATCATTATCCACTTCATCTTCACATCATCATCATATCCTTTAATCTTCGCCACGCCATTATCTATTATACAGTGTAACTAAACTTATGCCACGTCCATGAAGGAGTCTGGCTAGGTCTAAAGACACCTCTCCTTCCCTACCGGCCGCTACCTCAACCTACCTCCTCCTGCCCCCCCCCCTCTCTCTATAGGTATGATTTCAACACTGTTGCATAACACAGGTATATGTATATACGGGGCGAGAATGGGAGGTGACTTAATGTTGTTATGCACACAGTTTATGTCAGTCTTGCACTTTCACTCTCTAAGGGTCATAAACATTTCATTCAGACCACAAAAGGCTAAAACTTGTACTGTCCTTTTGCGTCCAAACATCCACTGCACTGGTGAAAAAGGCGGAATCCAGGTTGTTTAAACCGAAAATCTAGTACTTTGTTACTTTTCCGTATAGAACATGCACGACTAGCTGTAAATTTCTGCCTCATCTCAGTGATGCTGTCTTAACAGACTGGACTGCCAGATTGCAACATGGCCGACATTCCATGGGCATGTGACTTCCTATTTCCTTAAGGTACTGACGCAGGGCGGGGGACGGGGGGGGGGGGGGGGGGGGTCGGGTGCTTGAAACGTTTTTGGCAGGGTCCAAAGGCCACGTCTACAATCGGCGTTCTCATCTGACGAACCCTTTACAGAGCGAGTGTCACATTTCCCACAGCCAACAGTCATGGCGGCGGTACAGATTATCTCGAGTCCGACGTTATTTTGACGTCACAACGGTGCACACGGCATCAATAGATGATTAAGATAGGGGTCTTCCCTAAAACCAGGAACTCGATTGAGAACAGTGAACGCTTGACCAGGTTAAGACGACGGTAACACAGTTCACTGAATACATTACTGTAGTGAATTCAGCTGAAGTTCAAATTTCAGTTTTACTGCGTCCAAATGACAAGATTGTCCAATAAAGGGGGTAGGGGTATAAAGAGCATAAGCCACTCCGCATTCAACCATCCTGGATAAAGCATCACTTAGCATGCAGAGCTGCACAAATCTCTCTGCTGGCACTGTCTTTAGCAAATACAAGACAGCTTTGTTGCAAAATCAGGGCAGTTAATTGTCTCTTGTCAAGAACTGTAAATAAAATCAGGCTTTACCGTGGTGCGAATGCTCGTCATTTGTCTGTGCAAAAACTGGAGGGATACCTTGTTGAGAATCTGGCCAACATCAGATGTCATTTCACCCTCCAGCCCTCCACGTCCAGCTCCCCAAGACCGGCAGCAGTGCTGCAGTCATCTGGTGGCCCCAAGGGTCTGTGCTAAGCCCTCATCCTTGACTAAGTACTAGAGTTAAAGCACGGAGGTATGATAGGGCAAGATTGGTGTGATTAGTACATAAACAGACTTACACCTTGGAGAAAATATTTTCACTTAGTTGCAACTATAACCAGTCGCAGCACATAAAAAGGTGCTGATATGACCTATTTGATGCAGATGGAACAATAAATGAGCTGACCAGTTGAAGCATGCCTTTCACGAAATGCCTGAAAGTGGACGTTGTTAACTGCGTTCATTCAAATCCTAAGTGAAGTCACTCGAAGCTTTGTCCTTGTTTTAAGGATATCAGCTCTATGGGTCTACTCATTACTGGTTTTAAGGATGGCTACAAACAATTCTCGGAACTGGATGCGACCCATGAAATACCCGCCCTGACCGCAGGCTTCAAGTCAGACGTAGATTGAACTTGTTTACATGTTGACTGGGGTGAACGCCACCTAGATCGCTTAGGTCTTGTTCAAAGATAAGATACAATAATTACAACTAGGTGAAAATAGTTTCTCTTGGATGTAATTCCATAAATGTGCCAGTCTTGGCCAAGAAAACAAAGGCTGTACAGTCAGCGTGCTGTCAGTGTCTTCTATTCTTATTGCTGTGCCGCGCATTTAACGTGCACGGCCGTGTCACCTTATAACAGCCACCGCGAACGGTATGGTGGTAACTGTTGGTGACACGCCTACAAGTTCTGTGCGATTGTTAACGATGATGTCGTCCGACTAAAAGCGGTGGCTACGGACAAGCTGCGGCAGAAGTCGCTGGGTGTGAAGTCCACACAACACGAGGGTCGGGTGGCCGCCATGCTCAAACGCTCAAACTAACGGCCCGCCGACCGCCGGCATACAGGACAAAGGGCCTGTCAGCAGGCGCTCGGGCACGCAGCAGGGGCGTGGTGTCAATTTCACAGCCCTGGCGCGTAGTGACAGCTGTCAACAGCCACCAACTCCGCGGACGTGCGAAGGCCTCTGACGACGGGCTCTGAGTGTGGATGGGGGGTGGGGGGTACTCATGACGACATGAGTCGACTTGTTATGCACCTGGGCGGAGGCGAAGATTTGCCACTTGACAAAGGGAGGGGCATGGAGACAGATGGTGAATAACATGGGGACAGACATGCTGACTGGCAATAAGACAAGGTAACATGGGGACAGACATGCTGCCATAGTGACATACAAGGTGAGTAGCCAATGGGACAGACAAGGCGAGAAGCATGCGTTTATACGCACTGATTGCTAATAAGACACCCTGTCTGAGACAGACAAGGTGAGTAGCATGGAGACAAAAAGTTTGAACGACAATCGTCAGTTTTCAGTCAAGTAAAAGATAAGAAGTGGTTAAATTAAAACAATATCATTTCTATCGCATTTGTTTCCACTTGGTGGTGGTGGTGGTGTAATGGTCAGAAACAAGCTGAAAGATATTAAGGATTAGCGAAACGTCGATCATCTTCCCCATCCACATCCATTGCCAACACGTTGCATCACTACTTACAAACTTGCAAAGCCGCTCAGAACAGGTGTCAGGCTGGCCAGGTGGGGGTTAGTTGGACAGGGGGGAAATTGCGCATCAGGAGGAAACTGCTGATGCGTGGTATCGAGCACCAGGGGCTTTGATGTAGCCGAGAGGTGTAAACTGCCAGGAAGGAGTGGGGGTAGCTATGTTCACTTAGGGGCATGTTCCTGTAGTTGAACTGGGTGTGGCTTCTGCTGTCTGTCCTGACTGGTTATGTACTTATCTTGATGATCACGTGTATGGGAATGGAAGAATGTACGAATGAGAATTAGAATAAAAGGACTGATTTAGACAGTCAAATCATCTGTAGCCCAATCTCCTGTGAGAAGATCATCTTTAGCCCAATCTCCTGTGTGGAGAGCATCTGTAGCCCAATCTCCTTTGAGTAGATCATCTTTTGCCAAGACTCCTGCGAGAGGTATCCTCGGCCGAACCTTCTACTGGAGATCTGCTGTGAAGAGGCGTACATGTCTTGTGGTAAAGTCTGCTGAAGACTGATAGGTTCAGTCTTGCTGTAGAATTTAGGTGTCCCGTTCTACTGGACGTGTGGGAAGTCTAGTATCAACGCACGTGTCTGGGGCAGACCAGCTGCCTAGCACAAGATATTCTTCGAGGGGAGCTGTGGTGCTCCCCCAAGACTGGTGTGTGACTCTTGCACGCGTCCCTCTGCTGTGGGAAACCTCTACGCTAACCGGGCGAGGAGATAACTGCAGAAAGTAAAGGACGGAGAGCGAAGACCGTGGTAAGACAACCGTCTGAAACAGAGGGCGAAGATCCAGCCTTAAAGGGAAGCTGTCTGTAACCGAGCTCTAGAAGTGAGCTCAAAGGGCTGTGCATCAGCCTTGAGAAAACGTCATATCCTCTGTAGCATGTGTCAACGTCAGCACTCATGGCTCCTAATTAAGGTACATGGTTTATTATTGTGTTTAATTGCGAGGCAGGTGATGTAGGGTGGTATTACGTACGTGTTATTGCAGACAGCTCGAACAGAAGGAAATTGCCTAGAGTTTAACTAGTTTTATCAGATATTGTCTTGGTTGTAAATACTCGCTGTTTATATCAACAATACATGCTTCTTTTTTGTGATCACTGTATTACGGTGTTTTATGGTTCTTTATGTGAGACTGTAGGTGGTGGGGGCTCGGCCATATGATTGGGGGCTCGGCCATATTAATCAGTTTTAGTAATGCAGTGATATTTCCACCTACGTATATGTCACCCTCTTGATGGTGGTCATGTGAGCGAGCAAAGGAGACGACCTGTCAAGAGCAAAAGAAATTCTCCCAGTGGTGACAATTTCGAATGTCGTACACTCAAAATCTGCTTACTAATAAATCTAAGTGCTGCCAGATTTAAATTCTGTAATATAATTGTGGAGGATTTATACCAAAGTTGTTAACAAATTATTTGAATTTGTGCGATTTTGTGAACGGAAGTTTCGTATCCACAAACTACACTTTAAGTATAACTCACTTTTGTTATCGTTTCTTTAAAAAAAAAACAGTTCGTGCCTGCGCTATTCTTTTGGCAGCGAAGTAGCCTGTTCATATGTAACCATCTTCACCTCTTCTACACAACCGTTTCTCTTCGATGTTGGATGTTCACGTCCCACCCTAGTTCGGCAAGCTCAGCTTCCTGTTCTGTCACTAAAATGCCGAGTTCTTTAAAAGTTATGTAGCTCGAACACGTTGCGTAGCGAAGACGTTAGCTTTTACAGCCCGATAGAAAGAAAGAAAAGTATATATACCCCACCGGTAAATTAACCGGTGGGTAGCGAGGTTGGTAGGCTTACCTAAAGGCCCCGAATAGCTTCCCTTGCTGCTACCCAGCGGGTAGCCGATTTTCCCAACCTGGGTAGGCCTAACCGACGGGTAAGCTGTTTCATGAGTACGGACCCGACTGTGGCCAGGTGCATGCCATGCTGGTAGGTAGGCGGATACTTCTAGAGGGAAAGTGATTCTACCTCGCAGTGAGTTCGCACTATATGGGGATGGGGTCCTATTACTAAACTATACACTGAAAGAACCACCAGACTAATAACTCCCGTAAGATGGCCACTGCGAAAAGGCAGTTTAGTGTTCGTGGAAAAAGCCCGATGGAATCTGCAATTAATCCTTGACCACTACCGGGTTCGAACCAGTAACATCCAGGCGCTAGTCAGCAACTCTACCTGCACAGCTATTCAAAACAACCTGTGCGCGGATGGCTGCCGACACTCGATCGCAGCTAGTCATGACGTCATCCCGACGCTGCCGGACGCTGCACGCACCCACTGCCGCTGCTGTGTCCCTGCTGCCAACAGCCCAGCGCAACGGCCCAGGAAAAGGATGTGTACTGGTCAGCCGAACCGAAAACTGATAACGTTAAGCAACAAAACAGTAGTAGCGCGAATGATATTTCTCCCTGTGGTCTCACTGACCTTTGGCAGGCCTAGCCCTATCTGTGGAATCGCACAAGCAGGGATTACAAACACAAATGCACAAAATAATTGTAGTTGTTGTCTTGCTTTGCATTACATGGACCCTGCAGATGAGCCAGGTCATCAAAAGTTTCTCCATTCAAACGCAAGAAACGTTGGAATTGCGCCATTTTCGTCAACAGGGAATGAGCGGTCGCTGCAACATATGTGCCAGTTTAGGTTTTCCAATATGTGGTCTCTCTCTGTTTCTGTTTCTCTCTCTCTCTCTCTCTTTGTCTCTCTCCCCCCCCCCCTTGTCACTTTGCTTATATTACAATACAAACAATGCAATAACGGTTTTTTTTGTTTTTCATGACATATCGCATCCATAGCTGTTGTGCTCACATACTTTGGGTCACGTGCCGTCTGTCGGTACAGCGGGCAGCAGGTTATGAATCAGCAGCAAGCAACAAGTAAACACTTCTACAGGCTAAAGAATGGGTGATACAGCTATAGAATGCAATTCTATACATGTCATGATCAAGCCTTATACCCTTTCCCCTCTTGGCGCCCTATACCTGACAACGCATACCGAGGTGCATAGACCTAGCCTCCTCGCCTCTGTGAAATGCGTTTTCTGACAGCGTTTTATAGCGCCACCTTGCGGCAGGTTACGGCTGTTGGCGAGGAAGAATGAAAGAACGTTTCTTGAGAGGTAAAGATAGCAGCTGTTATTGACTGAGGATGGTATTCGACGACAGTTCTTTCGTTATCGTTGATAACCTTGTTCTTTTCTGAATTGTCTCCCAAGTGAAAAGTTTTAAATATATTTTCATTACTTGATGTATCGGTAAATCACATTTTTATGGTATCTGTATTTTTTAGTTTTTAGTTAGCATCGGCAGGCATCGTCGTACTTGCAATACATCTGGTATACACAGGTTTCAAATCTTTCACAATGTCTGGCTTAAGCATAAATCATAATTTGAAAATAGAAACAGAAAATTTGGCATTATAAGCCAAAATCACACATCACATCGGCAGCTAACCAATTTGACGTTGCACTTTCAAACACACTAGCTGTTACCAAGGTTTCTGCTCTACCTTCGTCACATGTCTGCCGTCCTAGTTTTCCTGTGGCTGTAGAAGCTGACTTGAGGCAACAGCTCAAGCACAGGCATTCATTTAAGATACACTGCTCCTACACGGAGCAATCTTTAAGCGGCTGTTGTCTCCTTGGCAGAACGTGCAGTTGCTGTGATATCTACTCATTAACCATCACAGCGTACAAACACTAAAATTCAGCTAACACAAACAGATGAATTTCTTTTTTTTTCTTTTTTTTTTTTGTAGACCTGCAAATCCTATCTGTAACATTTCTATCCGTAGAAGTATGCAAGTATGTGTGTGTCTGTACACGGGCCCACAGTTGCAAATCTCTATAGCTTTAGCTTTACATGGGCCACAGTTGGAAGTATGTATTATTTCTCTTTAGATCGCCCAACTTTTGAGTCTATGATATCTCTCTCCACACAGATAAAGTCTGCGTTATCTTCATCTGTAGAGCGGCCCACAGCTGCATGTCTGGACCTCAGGTAAGCTTTTGAAAGCTGTGAGTGAAATACGATGATTGCCGCCGTAACCTTGCCAAGATAACAGGCAAACTTGTATTTATTGCCTGCATCATAAAGTGTTTTGGCGCACTGCGTAAACAGCTTGCAAGAAGCCTCGTATGATTTTGCGGATAAAGAGTGATTTAAAGGTTTTTTTTTAACTTTCTCATATCTAATACGTCAGAAAGAGATTTACTGTGCGTCTTGCATATTGCAGCTGCCCGGATGCTGTGGAGAGATCTAGAGGTCAAGTAGCGCACGCTGTCGTCACACATAGCTTTACGGTCGCCAGAAATTGCATACACACAGGGCTCGAGTGAAAGGGACAGGAGGGGCAAGACCATGAAAGCAGCAAGGGGTGTGGGGGGAGGGGGGTAAGGTAAAGTGTGGCTCGACTCCTAGTATACAGCACTTCAATATACTGTTGATCACTGAATACAGGTCTGTATAATAAGAACTCATTTTCTCAAGACAATAAAGCAAGGTGTCCTTTGATGCTGTGGGATGGTTATTCAGTCGGTCTTGAGCAAGTTGAAGAAAAATGCGAAAAATGCC
>SMGT01016279.1:160447-195194 GCA_004794575.1 Lanistes nyassanus
AGGCCAGAGACAGCAGAAGCCACACCCCGTGTCAGCTACTAGAGCACGCCCCTAAATGGACACCTAGTGTGGACACAACTACCCCCCCTCCCGTTCCTGGTTGTTTACCTCGCGCGGCTACATCAAAGCTCTTGATGCTCGACACTACGCGTCGCTAGTTTTCTCCAGCTACGTAATCTTCCCTGAACAACTAACGCACACCTGGTCAGCCTGACACCTTCACGAATCCCACCCCAGCGGCCCCAGGTAATTAACACCTTGCCCCTCGCTTCTAGGGCCAGTACCCCCGATCATAAGTGTAAACAGGGAACTAATCCTGGGCTGGTGATGACGTGAGCGGCTAGATGGCGGCTTGAACAAGGGGATAATAGACCTTAATTAGGGCCGGAGAGTCGAGGATGGTTCACACCTGGAATCTATGGTGCAATCTCCTTGACCCACCAGACCCCAACACGTGACAGACCCGGTAAGTCCAATGTCTACATACAGTTTTCATTGTTGAATGTTACTTTCGATGAATCCATGACATGACTTCTACGCACAGCGTATTTGGTTTCTGTATATAGCATAACTATATAACTATATACAAACGTATACACTGCAGATGCATTTTTTTAAGGGCAAGGGGTTAGGGTTAAAAAGGGGCTCCGATGAATTGTATGAATCCAG
This sequence comes from Lanistes nyassanus, assembly GCA_004794575.1. Taxonomy (NCBI): domain Eukaryota; kingdom Metazoa; phylum Mollusca; class Gastropoda; order Architaenioglossa; family Ampullariidae; genus Lanistes; species Lanistes nyassanus. Next base: position 161,117 of record SMGT01016279.1, read on the forward strand.
CACTGAAAGGATTACATCCATGCACCAAACTACACAAAGGGTATCTCATTTGAAAAAAAATTACTCATATTCTTACAAGTACATAATTATACATACGCTTATATCATGCTTCGTTTGCAAGCTGTCTACTCAGTAATAATGTTTTTTCTCCTGCGTGTTATTTGCTTCGATTATGCTTTTTATCAGGCTGAATAGCCACTCAATTATATTGCTCTCAGACAAGATCCATATGACTGAGAGAGAGAGAGTGTGTGTGTGTGTGTAAGGGTGCGTGCGTGCGTGTGCGTATGTGAGTGATTGAGAAAGACACTGAATGACGAACAAATAGTTTTGTATGTACATATATATATATATATCCATATTTGTTTAAAAGAGAGAAAGAGGGCGCGCGCGAGAGAGAGAGGCAGAAAGATTAGGCTTTCGGTCCGTTTCAAGACGGTAATATAAAAACAATGTCATTCACTGTTCTATTATTTTTTTAAGCAATTAATAAGGAGCTTGCAGAAGAGGTAACCCGTGCATCTCTGTCCTTCAGAGACCCGTGTAGTGCCCAGTAGAAGGAACAAGCAAACGTGCGCGTGCGTCTTGGACTTCGACACATCGACAGAAAATAGAGGCAAAAACAGTAACTGACACTTTCCAGGAATGCACTGCTTTTTAAAAAATCGCTTGTACAAACAAATTCATTTATCCGTAAAATAATATGTACAGTTCTTAGCTTATTGTACATAGAAACGGTTTTATGACAAATCAGACTGGTAATTCGTATTCCAACTTTAATGAAAGCATCTGTATCGACTACATCCCCGGAAACAGAGACCCGACACTCGATGTGCAATCCCCTGCACCCGTCAAGGTGCTGAGTTAACCAGGACAACGAGGTTTACCTGCCTAGGCAGTGTCATGTGCCATAACAGCAGGATTGAAGAGGACATCAAGACCAGACTGGGAAAAGCAAGGAATGTCTTCGGGACCATGGACAACTTGTGGAATTCACCGAAGTAGCGCATTCGTACCAAGCTGAGGCTGGACACGAGCTGGGTCAGGTCTACACTGTTGTGTGGGTCGGAATGCTGGCGCTTGATGCCAAGTGATCTAACAAAGCTGTCAATGCTCCATACCACGAGCCTACGAAAACAACGGGAAATTTCTGACCCGAGATCAACAGTGACCATCTCCTCCAGTGCCAACAGGCGCTGGATGTGGATGGGCCACGTGATGAGGAGAGACGCAGACACCATCATCGGAACAGCACTCCACTTGACCCCCAAGGGGCATGGGAAACGCGAGGGAATGGACTATACTTGGGGCACACTGGAGAAGATGGCCAAGGACAGATATGGATGACTTTCGTTGCGGTCCTACGAACTAGAAGGCGTAAAGGCCAGCAAGTAAGTATAGCCTAAGTGCAAGTATAGCTTACGTACAAGTATAGCCTACATACAAGTAGAGCCTACGCACAAGTATAGCCTATACACAAGTATAGCCTACGTACAAATATAGCCTAAATGCAAGTATAGTCTGCATACAAGTATAGCCTATAAGTACAAGTACAGCCTGCGTACTTTAGGTCTGAAAGATATCCACTGACAGCAATGTCTGTTTTATAAAAAAAAAGGGGGGGGGGCTAGTCTGACGGAAGAATTCTGTTCCTGTGTGGGTTATATTGCAAAAAGGCGAACTTTCCCCATAAAAACCTAATGCGGATACAGCATCATCATTAGGGATCATTATCAACCAGTGTAAGGGTTCCTAGAAAGTTAGCTGTTTTGTTTTGATGGCGTTCTATGCGACTGATTGTCTTGTTTTGCTTTTATATTTAGCAGCCTATTGCGTAGTTATTTATGTATAGGAACAGCAAAAAATATTTATTGTATGTCTTTTTCCTCACCTATATTCTGTCAATGCGATCTCTACAGTGGCCGTGTCTTTAATGTTCATAAGAGCACTGCGAAACACGAGCTTTAACCAAGAGTTGTCACGTAAGTCACCCAACGAAGGAGGCTTCAGTGTCTCTAGATCACGTCAGTAGTGTCTCTGGATCTGGCATGTTGGTAATAAACTACATATTGGTAGAATGTTTTTAGATCTGGCATGTTGGTAATAAACTACATATTGGTAGAATGTTTTTAGATCTGGCATGTTGGTAATAAACTACATATTGGCAGAATGTTTTTAGATCTGGCATGTTGGTAATAAACTACATATTGGTAGAATGTTTTTAGATCTGGCATGTTGATAATAAACTACATATTGGTAGTATCAATACTTTTAAGCTGTAAGCTTTTTGTGGCACCTGTAACTAGGTTTATATACAGTGGTGGAAACAAAAATGGAAAAAAACGCATGTCTGTATCTCTCTACGCATCTCTCTAGATCTGGCATGTTGATGATGAATCACAGTATAGCACGTCTCTAGATCTGGCATGTTGGTGGTAAACACATGAAGTAGTATGCCTCTAGATCGTGTGCTGTGCACCCGGTCCCTGGTGACAAACCATGTTGGTAGAATGCCTCTGGACCTGGCATCCTGGTGGTAAACCTCTTGTCAGTAGAATGCCTTTTGATCTGGCATATTGATGGTAAACCGTATTTCACTATATCTCTAGGTCATGCATGTTGGTAAACTGCATGCGCCCAGTGTTCTTCCGGCACGTTGGGGGTGTCTACCCGGTTGGTTGGTTGGTTGGCCAGCCCAGTGGCGCCCCCCAACCCCATACTGTACATCAAAGTGGTGGTGTGCATGCAGCTTGCTGCCAGTGGCAAACAACTTCATGAATAGCGTCTCATTTGTGTCGTCATGCCACCACATACAAGCCTCTAATGACAGTGTAAGCCGTTAGGCAGATTTGACATGTTGGAAAGTCAGATAAAATAAATAACAAATCTGTGCACAAATCAAGCTTTTCAATTCACTGTCAATGGAAATTGCACCAGAAAAATATCACATGAACGTTTTCCCTCTAAGTAACTGAATAGAACGTAAGCCGCAAAATGTTGACCGGAATAAGCAATTTACGGGCTTTATTAAAAACTTATTTAATAGTATAAGCCTCCTTAAATCTCCCAAGTGGAATGCTATATATACAAAATTTCAGCGCCGCTTTCTTCTTCTGAGTTGTGTAAGAATTTCACATAAACGCTTCAGCTTTGTCGTACAATCTTGAGAAAACAAAGTGTGGGTGTGAGTGCATGAGATAGACGGACGGACGGACGGACGGACGGACGGACGGACGGACGGGCAGACAGTTTTCACCTCTCGTATGTTAAGCTGCTATTTCAGCGCAAATAAAAGTCATCACAAATTTCTTCAATCTTTATGTTCACAGGAGTTTGAAATATCTTTTGCTCCATGGCGGCATCGATATCGTTGGACGAACAGATTGACTCTTGATCTCACCATGCAGCCTTTGGCACGAGGCAACGAGACAGAGTTGTTGCTTCCCAAAGCCTCTTGTCTTCTAGCCCCTGCAAGTTTTGAAGCAAATCCCTTCATCACATCAGTGGCCTTTTTCTTCCCTAGTCCAAAGGCAGGGACAGTAAATTAGAGTTGGCAAGACATCCTGTCTTGGATTTTACGTAGCTGCTTGCTTTACGGGAATCGTAACTTTTTGCCGCTTGGCCCTATGTAAGACGGGAGACGAGTGTTTCACTCCTGAGCGCCTTAATCACTGTGTCGACCTCTTTCCTAGAAGTCACCTTTCTGTACTGGACTTCACCCTCTGAACATAATGCAAAAGTTCTCTATAAGAGGGATATTGTCGACAGAAAAAAGTGTTCTGTTGATCTTAGTCTCAGAATTAGTCTATAGGTTGTCCTTTAAAAACTGAGTGTTTTATGAGTACAAAGGGCTCTGTCCCTTCTGTTCCCTTTATGATTCGCGCACGCATGCTCTCAGTCATCTCCGATGGAACATTTAGCTGTTCATTAGTCGATAATGTAACAACATTGTAATATCTGAGCACCTGGTTATGATATAAATGACGATGTGTACTGCGTACAAGACTAAATGTCTCGCGTGAACACAACCTGAGTCGTAGAGCTGTTGGACATCACTTGGAGTCTAAAGCTGCTGGAAACCATAAGACTCCCAGAAACGTTTAACACCATATGACTTCCTGAGCTTTTGAACGCCAACAAAATGAATTATAAGCATGTATATGATATAAAATATTATTAAAAAATATATCAACTATTAGTCCTACAGGACACAAAACGTGACAGACACCATGCACCAAACTTCTAGAGCTGGCAATAAAAATCATAAAAGTTCCTCATACTTAATGATTAAGTGTAGCAGTCTCATGTGGTTAGAATATATCACTCCCTTGTACGGGGGCATCAACTGTTAATTTCTAATTATACCGAAAAGGTTTAACTATAAAATATCGAAATCTTTTCGTAGCCTGCAAGCTTTCTACGCTATCGAGGCAAAGTCCTTGCCTATAGTGCACGCTTTGAAAGGCCATGCGTACTTCCAAGCTCTCACGTCAATGTGCTTGCCAGAAAGAGGTCTCAGCTAGGAAGGCCGTAACTCGAGAGATAACTATTTTTTATCTGATTCATTGATGTACTCATTCTTTCAACTTCGGCTAAGAAAACAGGCATACGAACAATCCCAAAACAGCACATTAGGAAGGGGTGTGTCTCTTCATCCAAAGACTTTCGACATTTGATCCAAAACGCTCTTCACGGCAATAATAACTAGGAAATATAACTGCCATTTTATACTGGCTTTAAGAACAGCGTATGCGCGGTTTTCAGAAATCAAAAGGTATTTTTATTTTCTTGCGCTGTCTTCTTTCCTTCCACCTTCCTCATCCTCCCGTGATCCTCTGAACGACTAAGAACAGTGCCACCTTTTAGGATAATAGGAGCGCGTGCTTGCGAGCCTCCAGTTACTTGGCTTACACGTGTCACGGGCGCCACTAACTCAGCATCAAGCGGAAAAGAAAGCTGAATAATAAATTATCGCATTGCGCTTTGTGCAAAACGAGCAGGACCAGAAGGAATTGCCGAAGCCTGCAAGTTTAATGATGATCAGGTCTGGCTTTTAGATCGCAGCTCTTAACCTTTGTCAGTAAGCTACAATTTACGCACGGCAAGCGCCAAGTAACGACCGCTGCCTGCCCTGCTGTCTAATGGAAAAGACGACAATCGTAGACTCTTTTTATACCAAGTCAACTTCGCACGCTTACACCTACACCCGTAAAAGAGAAAGCCAGGGATTTTCTTTCACTTAAAAAAATACATCTTCGTGTATCCGGTGAAATGAACTTTCTTCTTACGGTTTCGCTCGGGGGAGGGGGGGAAGCTGAACCTTTATGATCTTTTCTGTTCCCCACCTCACCCCGCACTATTTTGCCACCTGTGGCAAGCTGAACCTGGCGTTTAATGAAATCACACCCCAATGTAACCGAGCACAGCCACAAGTACTGGCTGACGGCGGAATCACGAGCGGAACAGCAAACATCACAGAAGACCGTGCGGCCGCAGTGCTACTCTTACAGAGCGGGGCCAAGGGAGGGAAGCGAGGAGTAATGGTTTGGCACTTTTCAGGGAAGTAATTCAACAACGTGGGCTTGTTAGCTACTTTCGCTGCAGATGGTTGGTAAGGAAAATTATGCACTCTACCTGATAACAGCAAACAGCTGTACTTTCACCTATCCCGACCCAGACCTCTACAAAGCCGTCCCAAGAACAAATTATCACTGACTCAAAGTGGCACTGAAAGCTACAGAAAAGAATGCGTCTTCCTTCAGCCTCTGTAATAGTTGGTTCTTAAAAATGACGTCGGTCGCCAAGGACCTGCAAACTGCCCATCCATGAAATTTGTTTTCAGTGATCTTTGTTTCACCTAGCTACTAGGATTAGTGAAGTTTTCACCATATACAAAGCGGTTTTCTTATTTGCTATCTATTTACACTCTTCATAGCGTTAGTACTGCACTAATATTAGCTGCTTCCTTTTACACTGCAGTTAGCGCGCTTAGAAAATGACAGTTAAATACTTAGTTTTTCTTTTTATGAAGAAAAAATTAGTAACCCACAGCTGTCACTATATCACAGGGCAAAGATCGCAAGCCTGTCAATAAATCATGGGCCAAGAATGCATGTCTAACCGTATACACATATAATGGATGACTTTCGGCGGCATAAAATGGGGTCATTCAAAGTCTTGGAACCCTGTATGGGGGAAACTCCACATCTCGAAAAGCCTGACACGGAGTGGGTATGGAGAGCGAAGGTCCAAGAAAACCTATATTTGACCACCACCAGAGACACAATCCTTCAACTGACAACAGAGAGAAAGAGAGAGGGCCCCGACTTTAGCCCAAAGCGCGATTTTTCCCCCAGACTTTTTCCATGTGCTGTCTGGCAATAGGCATCCCCTTCCCTAATGAACGCATGGCGCTTCAGGTCCTCTCCACACGTAAAGATGGGCGTGAAATACATGTCACACGGGCTTTACGATGCCTTTTATGACCAGAAGTTAAGATACGAACCTTCATGCAAGCAGCCTTGGACGCTTGCCTAAATGCTCATTTTGCGCAGTTCTCCGGCTATAGACCAAAAACAAAAAACAAGAAAAAAAGTAAGTTCGATCCAGCAATTTTTTCGATCTTTTTGTAGAGTCTTAAGAGTTTCACCCACGTATGCTCTGTTCGGGTACTGAGATACTTGATATAACGTGAATTTTGCGTTGGTAGCACATTCTGCTACTAAGAAATCCGACATCGACTCGAGTGTTGCGAAATGTTGGATATGACGTGATTTTTGTGTCAAGATCCTATTCTAAGCTCGAGTATAAGTGTGGCCAGTTACAAGTGATAAATGATCACGTAATCATTCTGAGGCTAGCTGATCATCTTGTTTGAGGAAACAAAACTATTAGTGCGATCTGCCTCATCTTTAGACAGTTGTGCGTCTTTCAGAGTCGACTCCACGAATGACAAACTGTGCTGCACTTTGATACAAGCAATGCTGCCCATTCACGTGTCACTTTTGGAAAGAGATTTCTTGTTTCCTGAAAATCAGTAGGGGCCTACTGAGACTTCTTGGTTGAAGGCTAAAGCCACCAACTTCGATCCCGCCCGCTGTATTTTTTCCTGCAATTTCCTTCTAGAAGAACTGAACTTCGGGCAGCCTCGGCCAACTTCGTCGCCTACTTGGGGTCCCTTGGGTGTGTTATGAAGAGATGATGTCACAGTAGCCCAGTGGTGAAGACAATAGACCCGCAGTTGAAGGTAGCTTTCGATATTATTTATAGGCGGGCTTAGGGGTAATGTTAGGGTTTAGTATTAGGGTTTCTGTTTGCATGTATAGTTTGAAGTCACTTTCAACAGGACGATCGCTTTGTCACAGCCCGAAACGCACGCTGTGGACGGTTGTTAAGCTACCGGAAAAGTTGACGAAGTCGGCCGAGGTTGCCCAAAGTTCACGGAGCACCGAGTGGGCGTCGTAATCGATCGCAGACAAAGATTTTAGAGCGACTCTCTGCGAGGTGTGCAACCACAGTTGCGAGCCTTTTTGCTGCAAGAACTGATTTCGTTTCGCGCCCAGTTTTGTCTTTCGGTTTTGTTTTTCTTGTTTGCATCATATATATGTGGTCACCCGCTGTTAAACCCGTCTTTTTCAGTGTAAAAAACACGGAAACGAAAAAGGAACGACTTTCCTCCCCTTTCTCTTAAAACAGTAGCATAGCCAACATGTTTGTCACTTGGCCGAGTCCAATGGTGACCTTTTGATACTAACATATTGCCAGTACTGACCCTTTTCCAGCAGTTAGCAGACTTGAAACGTCTCAGTAGTGTCACATTATTTTCATGACTATTCATGTACGTTAATGGCTGGGGTTTGAAATGATTTCGTTTAAAAGTTTCTATTTTTTTAACTTGGTGAATATTTTCCATCAGTTAATGTTTGCAGTGTTTGCATTTCATATCAGTATGTAATCTTTAATTGCTTGATCAGCTTATGATCAACACACCATAGCTGTTCACTCCAATAAAAATGTTGTTTTAGGGCAGCATCAACTGCAGTCAACTTGTTTCTGTTGTCAGGAAGTTTTCTGACTGCTTGAAAGCACTGTTTTATTGAAAAGTATGATGTTCTGGTCCGGATCGGACGTGTTGAGCGCAACTTGGCAGACTTCTAATTTTACATATGCATGAACTGAATTAATTATAACTGTAGGCCTACTCGCTGTAAAGGGGTAACCTCGTTTATACATTTAGCTGTAATCACTGTTTCGGAACACTAGATTTATTTTAATTGATAAAGATTTATTGTTATTAACGTGATAATGTCCCCTGCAGTATACACCGGTACGAAGACCTGTACTGTAGACCGTACCTTTTTAAGACCGTACCGGTATTTACCAGTATATACCGGTACGTACCGCCACCTCTGTAAGCCGCCCTTTAGAAAGCACGTGCACACACCCACGCTTCTCTATCGTTCTGCAGCCAGACTCTCGGTGTCGTTCTCATTCTCCAAGCCAAGGTTTATTCATGACTCCGGAGGGGCATATAGAAGTTAAAACCATACAACAGCCATACAGCATTGCTAGTATCAACAAGTCCCATAATGATAAGTCGAAATATATAATAAAATCATAAGGCACCAGGCGGGTAGTGAACAGATGGGCGAGACTTACAGGAGAATGGAGGCGAGAAGAGGGCAATGGGTATATAATGCTCATGGTATATAAAGCCACATTCTCGATTTGGTTATGCACAGGCCAGAACACAGCATTGTACAGTCGGCTACAGTCTCCACGACTTTATCCTCAGATCATTATTGTGTTCAGTTTAACATGATCACCAACATCCTAAGCCAACTCAGCTATTAAGAATCACACGCCCCATTCCTTCGATGAAACCGAGAAGTTTCAAGACGGATTTACAGAACATGTTGTCCGGTCCTGTCACACCTGCTGAGCTTGACAAAACCCTTCGTAAAGCCCTCGATACACACGCTCCTGTCTGGCGCTGTCGAGGACACCCGCTAAAGCCAGCCCCCTGGTATCCGACCATCCATGACGAACTGCGTCAGGTTAAACGTGCGCGCCGTCGCGCAGAAAGGGTTTGGCCGAGATCACGCCTCACCATACAAATTTGTCTTGCAGCGAAACTGTTTCCAAGCTAGTTTATGCAGCTAAGACATCCTTCTTTCAAGCACAGATTGACAACTCTTCCTCGAGCGAAAAGCTGTTTGAAATCTGTAACAAGTTAACAGGTCGAAACAAGGAATCGCCACTACCCACTGATGCTCCTCTCGCACAGCTACCCGAGGCTTTCTGTCAGTACTTTCTACGTGAAGTCGCGGATATTCGAGCTGAGCTGGACGAGATAGCGCTACGCTGTGGGCCTCCATCCCTTGCTGACAATTTGCCATGCTGTTCATTTCAATTGTTCCAACCCATATCTCAAGGCTGTGATGTTAAAATCTAAACCTACTCCTCGAGTGCCTGGATGTCCTGCTTCCAACTCTCAGATCGTTAACGACAGACTGGCATCAGGAGTCTTTCCATCGCTATTCAAGGCTGCAATAGTCAAGCCTCTCCTCAAGAAACCCACCCTTGACGCAAACAGCCTGAAGAACTACCGCCCAGTTTCCAATCTACCTTTCCTCTCAAAATGACAATGGTCTTGGGGAAAATGAAATTGAAAAACTACCTGTTCAAGTGAAAGATTAAAGTGTCGGCCTGCTGCTCAAAAACATTTTGTTAAACACCTTGATGTTGGTCCATTACGGACCCAGACATTAAAATTCATAGTGTTGTTTGGCTGCTTTGGATCAGTATATGACTTCAAGAACTCGGAAAGCGTAAGGCCCATTTATTTTTCAGAAATACAGCATACATTTGCATATGGCGTGGGTCAAAATGTCTAATGCCTGTTACAGTTTGTTCCCCAAGCCACTTGCAGCAAATGCTCTTGCACACAGCCTTGTACTGTGTGTTCCCGTTTGTCTAAAGCATTCATTAGTACATCACTCTATATGTACATATTTGACTCAGAAAATAACAGACGGTATGGCATGTCCTCACTTGCACAGGTATTTCCATGTTTAAGGGCATGTCTTGTTAAGAAGTTCTTTACTCAAATTTTGGCTCGTAGTAACCAAAACCTAGTCATTTCACAATGATTGTGGACTCGGGGAAATCTAACATTCTGGGTAGCACAACTTGCTATCACCCCTTTCTTTCAAGACTAGCTTTTGCAACTTCCTTTCTCACTCATTAACATGCGCACTTGTCTGTATGTGTGTGCACACATACACACACATGGTTTAAGAAAAAGAAAGCAACACTTCTGATGAAAAATACAGATTGTAATTTGAAATATGGCCACCTACTGTGACAAGGTTTGTACATAACATTGGAAATACTATCAACTCAAAAGACAGAACGCACTTCAATGACATGATCATGTAAACAATGGAACTGCTCTAGAGCAGGTTCCAAAGAATGAAGACCACTATCAAACAGCTACATCTGGAAGCTGCACCAACATCCACCTTTCCTCTTCCACGAAGGCAAAGACTGTGGCCAGCAATTACTGTTAATAAACTGGGTGGCAGGAAATGTGTTAAATATATACATGCTGGTCATGGGATCTTAATTGAACATTTCTCTCAGATGACACAAGCACAAATGTATCAAACACTCTGCACTGTCAGAGGTGTCTGCTGCATCACAGCAATGAACACTCAAGAAACTAAAATACATACTTTACTCCTTACCCAGGCCGATACCCACACACTACCACCAGATGTTTACAAACACCTGCCAGGTAAACAGACAACAGCTAGTATACCTCACTCCTCCTGTCTGCAAGCCTGTTTAACAAATGATTTTATGATTTAATTTAAAACAACACCTGACTGCAATTTACTTGGCATCTGCATACTTCCTCCAGTCTGCTGAAAAGAAGTTGTTGCTTGAGAATTTGGCAAATGCTTTCGTATTGTGAAGGTATTCCTCCAATCAGGTTAGAATCTGCAAGCTTTTCACAATCAAACTTTTTTCTCAGTGCTTTTTTTTTTTGGTGCTGCATGCAGTCACCTACATCCACTCTTTCCTCATTCTCTTGGAACACTTCATGCATGGCTTCACTTGCAGTCAGCCATGGATGTATGGATAATCAAATCCCAATTCAATAATAACGGACAACACTTATCCTGTCACAGTTGCCACAGCTGAGCAGCATCAATAATAATGTATATTATTACTCTCATAATTATCCAAAGACCACCAGCATGCCCTGCAATCTGAAGGGCACACTTGGAATTTGCTACTTCCCTACTGATACACATACACTCACTTCTTCCACTTATAACACAAATACAACAAAGTTTAGTGTCATCAAGTTTCTATGACGAAATTCCTTGTGGTCTCTTTCAGGCTGCCGAGCACTAGGTCACCTGATTTACACGACTGCTTGGCTAGGAAAGTATGAAAATCCACAGTAAATACTTCAATCTTGATTACAGGATTTAGTCCTGTGAATTTACTTACAGACCAAAACACTAACAAACATCAGCTTGAACCCAGATCTTGGTTGCCAAGATGATACCCCACCCCACTTATTGGGTGGATGGGGAAGGAGGGTGTTAAATGTTTGTTCCATAAACGCCTGCTCTAACTGTGCACTTATGCCAATCCTTGCTATGCTGCTGACTGCCTCCACCTCCCACGGTTCACCTCAATACATGATGAGGCGAAGTTGATTGCAGCACTATGCATATTATTATTGTCAAGACACATCCACTGTTCATGTGGTGTCATCACAAATCACAGATCATAACTGCTAGCCCTCACCTGATCAGAGCTGTTTATTTTACCGACTCCATAAAATCACCTGGCCCTCCCAATCCCTACAGACTGTCAACACCACCAGGCCTTTCCATTACATATAGAGTGTCCACTTGAATGCACTCGATTCTTGTGAAATGTGAACGACAGACAGAGAGAACAGGCTGGAGGGAGGGAGCGAAGGCAGCTTTAGAATCATGGATCAGTGAGGCATGATCCACTAATCAGTAGTGAGCTGCTCTGAAGGTAGCAGCAAGGTCTGTGAAGACAGAAACAAACATCCATCAAATCGAGGTCATGAAGTGGACCCAGTGGCAAATATGTCACTGCTCTTACTAGGTACAAGCCAGTACCCATCCAGCGTCTACAGAATGTTGGGTCTGGCCAGCAGCAAGAGGTACAGGATCGTCAGCACACCATGACCCACCATTGTCATCCTTCACAGCCACAGCTGAGTCAGGAAACGTTCCTTCAGCACGCCTCTAATGTCTCAATCACTCGGGATATGGAATTACCATCTGTTGTGCCAACTGCAGTCTGGAAAGAAAAAACCCACAATGCACACACAACCTAAAAGAATCTTTGAGCTAAAGGCAGGTATTTTTTGCACTATATCAAGAGAAAACTTACAAGCCATATATCTGCAAAACGGAGATAAACACAGCAATGTCAACACTACACTTTGACACCACACAAAAATTATGGTAATATTATGGATGAAGATAAAAGCAGCAACAACAAAAAGTGTATCCCTACAAGACTGATATTTCTTGTGTACAGTGTGCAAAAAAGCTAAAAACTTGTCATATTGTACTGGGCGCTTTGCTTTGTTTTTAGCAAGACCGTGCATGTTCCGAGGTGTATTTAAGTGTCGTGATGCAATTTCCTGCATTATTCAGGCTTGTCATGAGAAGTAAATGCTCCCTCTGCGCAGTATGAGCAAAAATACAGCTTCCACACCTCTAGAAAACACAGTTTTGTTGTCAGCATTTTAGTTTTAGCATTTTGTCATGAAAAACCGTAAGCGTGCAGAATCAGATAAACAGGATATAAACAAAACTTCACCAAAAGTCTTGAAAAACCACCAGTCAAGAATTTTGCACATATTACACAAAAGAATGGCAATGTTTATCTTTGGGAAGTAAAAGAGATTCTTTTACAAAGTGCCAAACTTACCAGTGTGAATTTTAAGTACCACATAGTGGCCATAATGATTGCCATAGCCATATTTTATCAAAGAAGCACACAGATGATTTGACAAAAGTTTGCCTATGAATGACTCACACTTCAGTTCATTGCAACTACCAGTTATTTTGGCATCACGTAGCACATTCAGTTTGCACTGGTCTATTGTTCTTTTGAACATGGGTAAACATTATAAAATTAACTAATGTCCATTGGCCCAATTTTGGAATAACTTAATGCAATTCCTGTACCACCAAATTAAAATTCCATTTACTTTTTTAATTATTATTACACCAAGACACAAACATATAAAACCACATTCACATCCGGAACAAACAACCATGAGGTCCAAAAATTCCATTTTCTTAATCTATGACTGTGATTTTGACTTCTACAGACCAAAGAAAAAGATCAAATGAGCAAGGCCTCATGCACAGGCACAAGGATGATTTTTTTAACAGAAAGATTTGAATACAGACAAAGATTATGTAGGTTTTTCTACAGAAGACTAAGGGTGAAACTAAGGAACATATTTTAAGCAGGGAAAAACAGGATTTAATGGATCAGCTTACTGTGAGCTCCATGAAGCCAAGGAACTTCCTCAAGATGCTTATCATAGGTTGAAAGCTGCCACCAGGAAGATGCTTTTTAACCAGCTCAATGTATTTCTACACAAAAGTGAAGTGAGCACCTTCAAATTCTGACAAATTTGTTTCAATACATCACCCTAGAACTATAAACAATAAATACATATATAAAAATAGATGTCAATAGAGATGCTTGGAAGTTTTATGCCAAGAAAGTCATCAACCCAACATAGCAACTAGCACTTATAATACTAATATTTTGATTTGGATCAGTACAAGAAATGACAAACATGTGTAAAATCTTGTGAAAATGAATGAAAAAAACCATAGAATGACAAACCTCTACTGTACAGTAAAATATTATGCATTTTTCATATAGCTTAGTCATGTGATGTTCTGCATGTGCATGTTTGTTAAATTAATCCTTCATTATTCATCTGTACTACGTACTAGTCACACAATGAAATGAACATGTAATAATTACGCACAATATGCCAGAATTAAATACATGGGAGAATGGCTTACATACCTCATTGCCTTGGACAAAGCATCCTAGCAGAAGGCCTACATACGATGCAACAATGCTATTTTCCATGTGTTTACCAGCCTTGTGCAAAGCTGGAAAAAAAATCAACAGCAAGATTATAATGAAAAACATGTATAAGCAGGCTTCACATAACATGTATATGTAGACTTGACACAATTATATGAAAAACAAATCCACTTGGATTCTGAGAAGGTTCAGCTAGCCCAAAATGAAGTTAAATTATTCCTCTGTATTTTTCTTCCTTCCTTAAAGCTTTCACTTATTCACTGAAGCTTCTGTCAAGTACAGTATAGAAATCACACCTGCATTTAAAAAAAAACAAACACTGACAATTAGACTAGGAATGTAAAGAGTCACTTATTTTTTAAACAAATGTTTAAAAAGGAGGAAATTTTCTGATCATCGCGTTTTGAACCCTGACAGAAACAGAAAGGATATCGATTCAAACACAGGTGTGTAATGGAATCCAGTAAAACCTGCCTTGTGAGGACACCTTTCTTTCCACCCAAAAGTGTCCCTACACAATAGGTGGCCGTTCATCAAAGGTGTTTCTAATTGCACAAATTTATACATGTTTTTCCAAGACGGATCATGAAATGATTTTTAAAAAAAAGGAAAACTAAAACACTAGGTAGATTTGTGCACACATTTATATTTACAAAGTACTATTCATTATGCCATCTGCAAAAAAGCCCAAATGCAGAAAATTTCACAATGTATATTTTCTACCAGAATTCCAGCCACTCATTTAATGCAATGAAATCACCTTATCGCTCATTTCAGCTGACATGAGAAGTGCTTTCTTGTGAACATCCCAAAAACAAAAAACAAAAAACAAAATGGAGACTGCATAAACAAAAGATGTAGTGTTCTCAAAAAATGCACAGGCACAAAACATGCTCTGAAGTACAGTGCAAAAACGTGGCTAAGAACATGAAGAAACTGCCCTAAAACTAATCCTATGTTCTGTAGTTTAACTGACGTGTTTCATAAGTGTCCTGAGATAGCAAGTGGCCACTCATCTCAGGGGTTGAACAAGGCAGGTTTTAGTGTAAACTAAAATAGAAAAAAACTGTGTAAAACCCCAAAGTTCTGATTAAAATATTGGCAACAAAATGCTACAAATTATAAATCAGATTATGAAATATACAGAATATACAAAAACACAGTATTAATGTTTGGCAAAAAGGATGCAATAAAACATGGGGAGAGGGAGGCTCTCCTCTTAAACTAGCTTTTAAGAAACATGCTTTTGTATTATGAAAATAATCTATACCTTTTCCACCAAAAAATTATAAAATGCTGACTTTTTCTCCACATGCAGAACCTTTACCTTTGGTAAATGTCTCTTCATCTTCTAAGATGCTTGCACCATCAATCTGCTTATCAGAGCTGCTGCCGGCCACAGAGACATCAACCGAACTGACCACCAACTCTGCTTTCTCTTGGATCTGGTCCATATCCTGATCACCACTGGCTTCGACATTTTCTGCTGAAGATGCGATCCACTCAATTCCAGAATCAGACTCATGCCACTGTCCACTTTTGTTTGGGGTGTCTCCCTTCTTGCCAGTGTCAGTGGTCTCCTCCATCTGTGCAGCAGCAGATTCACGCTGTAGGAAAAGCTGCAAAAAAAAAAAAAAGCCAGAGCTGAAGGTACAGCTGCAAAAAATCACAAATAGATGCAGACAGAACTGCAGGAAACATGCCAGAGTTACAGGTACAGCTGCACCAAACAAGTTTACTAAATTAAAAAATCTTCACTGGTACCTGACCACATAAACTGACTCTCACTGATTCTCACATTAAGTATTTTCGGGAAGCATTTTTTTCCCATGTATATGCAACATATTCCTGTAGTCTCAAACACAACTGAAAAAAGGCATAAAGTCAAACGTCTGGATCAGGTGATTCGGTGAAGATGTCTGTGGTAGATAAGAAGTGACAGTGACTGGAACTTAACATAACCAACTGTGTTGCACAGCTGTCTGCTCTAAGATTCATCTATGTTGAAAATTGATCAGTGCCAACTATTAGTCTTGTAGTGCCAAGTGTTGGCATTTTAAGGGTCCACTGAAGGCAAGTGTTATTGCACAGCTTTATAGCTGCTGTAATCATTACTCTGATAATGCTGGCATTTCCCTGCTGCTCACCATAATCGCTCATTTAACAGATCCCATGGACATTGTAGATATTGTTCTCATGTCTTCAGCCAACATAACACAGAAATGTTTAGAATATGCCACATTGAAGACGATCAGGCGATAAGAAAAAGCACACTACTTGCAAAACACCCCTTCATTCTTCACCTTTATTGCAAGTACATATCTGCTTCTTCCTGCTGAATGTAGAATATTCAAAGTACTAAAGCTAAAGAGTGAACATGAGCATGGGGTCTTCATACAATTTTTTCACTGGTACTTTTCAGAACTTCTTACAATCTACACTCCAGTGAGACAGCTCCGCTCCTCTTCCGATGATCGCATTCTCTCAGTACCCCGCATCAGGACAAAAACATATGGACAGCGCATGTTCACCTTCTCGGCATCCACCCAATGGAACTCACTTCCCCACAACATTCGCCACTCCCCATCACTACAGAGTTTCAAACGTAACTTAAAAACTTTTCTTTTCCGCAAGTACCTTGACTGACGTCCCGATTGCCTGTCTGCATTAACCTACAACTTCCTCTATTATGATACTTTTCCACCCATCTGTGTCTGAAGGACGATCTGTATCCCAACCTGTGTTTCGTTCACCTCTCCCTCTGTGTGTTTGTTTCGTTCACCTCTCCCTCTGTGTGTTTGCTGCATTCATCTCTCCCTCTGTGTGTGTGTGTGAGTTTCGTTGTTTTCACTATGTGCCTCGTCTGCGCGAAGTGTGCATGAAATGTGTTCTCGCGCGTTACAAATCCACATTTATTATTATTATACAGTCTGGAACATACCTGGGCTAAAGCTTCAATCACATTCATCTCTGTAGCAGCAGCATCTTCCTTGGCTCGTACAAACACATGCATTTCAGTCAACTGATGTCTGTTCTTGTCACAGTGCTCCAAAAGATTGACCACCAGACCCAAACTCTGACAAAATACCACAAAACACATCAGCAACAGACACCCTCATCAACAGTGGGTATGGGTATCAGACTTAGTCATGGTGCCAAGGGATATGGATAGAGGACAAAAGAACTAAGCATGTACACATACACATGACTTATTGCAATAATACCCACAAAACACTGAACCCTATATAGCCTATTCTCTTGGTACAGCCCCAGGATTCAATAGTTCTTCTGCTGGACAGAACAATGCAAGATAATAAACATCAATCTACCACACAAAGCCTAGCACTGGAAAAAGTGATTTGGGCATACTTGCTGGGATCTCGCTACCCTACACTTGGTGTGTGTGTGTATGTGTTATGAGGGCATGAAGCTCCTCAAAAGCTAATTCACTTTACACAATTTTCTTAAAATTCAGGAACCTCTCCCGACAGCTAGTTTGACTAAAACATCATTTCAAAATCAGTTTTTTTTTAAATCCATGGGGTTTTTTTTAAATGTGAGAAATCAAAATGTCTCCACAGTGGCATTTAACACCGACCGGTTTCTTTTCCAGGTCACTAGTCTAGCTGGTCCCACTTCCATAAATAGCATGATCCCTTGTCCCAATATGGCTTCCCCTGCTTAAATACATTGTTTCTGTGTGCCATACTGTAGGCTAATCAAAGCCCTGATGGGAGGTGAATGTTGCTATTCTAGTACTAATGCTATTATTGTGGACACCATGGTGCAATATGCTCGAGCTAAAGTCAAGCTGCAGAACCAGTTGCACCTTCCATTGTACAGAACTGTGACCAGCAGCATGCAGGAACTGAGGACATAATGAAGCCGCTGGGAATAACAGGTTTATCACGATTTATGCATTTGTGATAGCACTATCGGCATATTTGCTGACCTGGTTCACCCTACAATGCTAGACCCTGACTACAGCATTAGTGCAAGTGACATGAATTACTGAGAGACCTGTTTTGAAGATGAGAAAACCTGAAGTTTCCTTCAAAAAGATCTGGATCAAAAAGATAAAATTTACTACACGAAGCTGGTAAGTATAGTTAATATAGATGATAAACTTGTTATCACCTTTTGATATGAAAACATCCTACTCTTGGATAACACAGTTCAGTCGGGCCGAATCCGATTCTACAGTTTTGTGAATCTCAACACAGCATAACTTTTTGTCTGTTACACAGAGTCTGATTGTCCATATGTAAATGTGCTTCAAACAGAACCTCTGAATTTGATCTTTGTTGATACAGGTGACATGCTCGCCAATTGTCATCTGCTGTCTTGTACTTGTATGCTGTGCACTCTTTTAACTGATTTGGTCCAAATAGGATGACATAGAAATTGACTAAATATTAACAGTTTTCAGGTAACTGTCCCCTGAACTTTGTGTTCAGTGGGTTGCCTACCCAAAAATCAGATTCCACAGCACCATATTTCACTGTCACAGGCTCTGCTTTGCTCTCAACAGTGTGCCCAGCATGACAAAGTTCTTTGACCCCATTTGATTTCCAGTCTAAAATTCGATGTCAACAGCATATTTTATATGGTGAAACATCACAATGATAATAGAAAGTGATCGACTGAATTTCTATCTGTTCCCCTGATATATATATATAGAAAAGATCAAAATCAAGTGTCATTGATGTGTAGTATGTTCCCCCCCTCCCACATACTTTTCCCCCCTGAATGTTCTAATAGATTAAGATATGCACACTGTAAGACTACTTGAATGTGCATTTCTGTTGCGTTCTTCAAAACATTTTGTAGAAAACAGCTATGAAATAAGCATTTTTTACCAGGATGATTATAACCCCTCTAGGATTTCCAGACAGCCTTATTTTCAGATAAATCTTCAGGACAAATATGGAAAATGCAGGATGCTAGGCAACTCTGCAATGTGCAAGGGGAAGAAAGGACTGTTCACCTGTTGAGCAAGCTGATGAAGCCAGTCATGTCTAAGCTGCAGTTACTGCTGAAAAAATGTAGAACACTCACCAACACCAGCAAGTCAAAACGCTGATCAGATGGCACACACCACTGTGTGCTCAACATACAGCTCAGGACAGTCTGTAGAAGGCCTTCTTCTTCTCCAACTTTAGCACTGCCAAACTCTGCACGCACAATGCAGCCAGGCCAATGAACACCATATCCACAAACAATAACAACACTAACATAATGCAAAAGTAACACTAAGTTTTGTTGTCACTCCTGGAAACAAAGCACCTTCTAATTTCAAGGAAAATTAAATCCTTCATTTCAAAAAAGATATCATTGTTGCTTTTACATGTCAAGCAGAAGTTTGTCACCACTTGAAATATTCAGGAAACTATTTCAATCTTCCTGTTTCCTCTTTTACAAAAATATAACGATTGCTTTTCCTTTGCACAAAATCTAAAACTGGCAGATGATGATTTCTAAAGGAGGTAAAAGTTGGTGGCTGAGTGGTTAGAGCCCCGACCTCCAAATCCTAAGGAGCTGGTTAGATACCCGTATACCACGCAATATTTCCCCCACTTCATCAAGCTGGGAATGGATACCCGACCCATGGATCAGAGAAGGCAGTGAGGGAGAGATGTGGACCACCTTGATGCTGCTGTCCCACATATGCTCCCATATGACCTAAAAGCAGGTCACAGGCAATCCTTTACCTTTACAAGGTGTTGGAGAGAGATAAAATTTAGTAAATCTTGGTTTAAATTCACAGACTTGGGTAATTATGTAAGTAGTTTGTGGCATGAGTTGCTGGAAAGGTTGCTGCTCATTCTCAGCCCCCATTTAGCATCCTTCCTGATGCAAAAGAATTGAAGTAAGGTGATAGCAGCAGCAGCAGCCTACCATTGTCATGTGTTATGTTTACAAGGACACGAAGAATGGCCAGAAGACAGCTGAAGACAGTCCATCCAGGCTGGTCCTTAAGCCTTTTAATGTCTCCACTTTCTTGAAGTGGGCAGTTGGGTAGGCACTGCTGACACAGCTTTAGAATGCTGTAAAAGTGTAAGGGAAAAGAAAATCTAAAAATATGCAAACCTAAAGAAGTCATGATAAAATATATGGAAGCCTAAAGAATGGAATTAATGTATAACAGCTCCACAGAACTGATACAAAAACATACACAAGTCTACAAAAATGATACCAAAACATATGCAAACCTACAACAACAAAAAATACGAACCACAACAACCTAATAATGGTTTCCTCTCTCTCCCTCTCCACACACACATATACAAACTCTTCCTCCCTCCTTTCACTCCCCCCTCCCCACATCTTATGCTCTGACCATAACAGTTTTCACAAGTAACATGCCCAAGCCAGCAGGCTGTAGGTTTTCACCTACAGGATAAGGAAAATAACTTTTCAAACATGCAGAATGTAGACCAGCAAGTAGGTAAATTCAAGTTAGAATCTGCACACCCTGATAACGTCTCTAAACTGAAAATAATCACAGAACCGAGTTTAGTTCGACAGACCAGGGAAAGAAACCCTCCATGAAGACTTCAGCCAATGGTTGACCCCCTGTCTAGTGAGAAATAACTCCAAGCTTCTATCAAGGCATTCTTGAGGTTGTGCCTTGTTGCTATGCCTGAGCACCTGATAGAGATGAGTTACCACTTTTGAACTGCAGAGGTGAGGAACTATCCTGGAAAATCCAATATCAAATTTACCAAGGAGATCAGGCACTATCAGTGCTAGGGAAGAACCACGCCACAGCTGCCCTTTTCTCAGCTCCACTTTAAAAAAAAACAGTGAGGGGGAGCAATAAAAAAACTAGGAGGGGCTCTTGCCAGCCAAAGCTGACGAAACACACACCAAAAATATCCGCAGCAGTTACAACAGCTCAAAGAGGACCATGGCATGTAACATCTCCAACTACACGACTCGAGCAGAACTGAAGAATGATAAACTCAAAGACAAAGATTAATCAATTCAAAATATTTGATGAATTAGATGAATTTTCCAACATATTTACAATTAAACAATATACTAAGAGGAAGACATGTTGATAGATTTACTAAAAACAAAAAAAGGGAGGGATGGGCTACAAAATGTTTAGAAAGTATATTTATGTATGATGAAAATAAGAAAAGCATCATCACCAGCACAATTCTAATTCATATCCAAATTATTTACAAGATACCCCCCACCCACCCAGAAAAAGAGGGACAAGGGGGAGAAGACATGCAAATATAAATGTTTCCAAAGATGACAAATGACTCACCGATTCGTTGAGGATATAAGGCGACCATTGTTGTAGGCAGTCAGATAGGTCTGATTGTCACAATTCATAAAAGTGATCTAAAAATTAAGGGAAAAAACCATCTGATCATTTCTTAATCCAAGAAAAATAAGAACATCAATATGTTTCACAATAAAATCACCAAACATGAACCAAAGCCACTTTTCTGTGCTTAAGAGGATGGACCTCTTGCAGCTCTGTTCTGTGGAAATGCTGTGGGTCATTGTGTGATTGTCTTCACACATTCTGCTTTACCTCAGAACCTAACACAGCTGCCTGGCGTTGAGTATGGATTGCCATGTGGCATATCTATCAAGTATAGTTTTTGCATCAGTAATTCAGAAAGTATCATTGTCAAATGCAGCATGAAGCTCTTGATTGGATATTAATTCCTAAAATCCAACATGAGAGACGAAGAGGTGAGCTTCACAGCAACTACCAAAACTAACCCATTCTTCCTGCCCCACAAAAATGGAAAACAACTCACATTCTCCAAAACTCGCAAACATCGATCCAACTTCTTCAAGCTGTTTGTGTACGGCTCCACTTGTCTGACCACATCATCTTTAATCTCTGCTCCACAATGGTAAACTGCAGAAAACCACACTGCTCATATTTATAATGTTATAATGTAAAGAGAAAAGAAACAGGTCACTGCAGTAATAAAGGTACCATTTTTGTTGTACCATGCTATAATGTAACAAAGCTATTTTTAAATTTCAGCAATATCACGTGTAATAAAAAAATAACATTTATCATGCTAGTAAAGCATAGTTTGGAAATGTTAGTTTAACAATGTTCATATTTATATTGTAAGGTTTACTAACAAGTGTGTCCCATGCCTATGCATAAAATGACAAACTGTAATCTTCTGTTTCTCCATCTTTAAAAAATTACTATTTCAGTGGTGGTGGGAGTAGCCAAATACAGAAACAGGAAAAGTCTGGTGCTCCACAATTATGATGTTGAAAAAACAATCTAAAGAATATCCCTAACATTAAAGAAGCATTAATATGTAAGCATTATTTTAAATGACCTGTTAGTATGTAAGCCTCATTGTTTTAAAATGACGCGTGGATTCTGACACTCAACCCCCCTCGCTCACCAAAAAAAAAAAAAAAATCCCAAGATGTTTGTTCTGGTTACTCTGCAAAAATGGACATTTGGGGTTTTTTTATCTTAAATGCCTCTAGCAAACTGCAAATGGTACAATCCCACGAGACTTTGTATTTATTTTATATCGTTCATAAGTTTTTTCCTTCAAGGACACATTATTAGACAACAAATCATTTTAGATTTGGAAAATCAGTTCATTAGAACAAAAAATACATTTTGATACTACAATTTTTCAGGTTTAACATTTTTAATGGGACTATGGATAAATGAGTGGAATGAAACTGTGACACTGTAGAAAACTTTTTTTATATATATAATTTCCATGGATGACCAATGTGAATTAAACTGGGCACATATACTGAACACAGCATGCCCAAAATAATGGCATTATAAATTTTTATAAACTGAAACTGTGGAGTCTGCATACAGCTGCATATTTTCTTTTTACTAATGAATATTTTTACTATCAAAATTTAACAATTAGTATTAAGACTTCTGTGTGATGTTCAAATACTTTTGCGTCAAAACTAAAAGGCAGTGTATATAAATTTGCATGATTAGGCTAGTTAACAATTACAATGCTGGATACAATGAAATACCCATAAAGAAATCATGCTTTAAATTGAAGGATACACAGCTACCACTAGCTATACTGTGCTCGACAGGGAAAGCCACGATTGTGGCCCATCGCACTGTAAGGGCTAAGAGATTATTGTACAGCCCTAAAGCATTTACTTACTGGTCTAATATCAAAATTGTTGTGCAACTAGTAAAGGACATATAAAGCATCAAAACAATTATTTGCCCCAAGATGCATATTCTCATATTTGACACTTTTAATTGCATGGGCTATACATTCCTTGACATGTGATGTAACTTAATATAGGAAAACCTGCTTTGTAAGGACCCACTTCATTCCACCCAAAAGTGTCCCTATGTGACAGGTACCCTTTCGTCATAGGTTCCCCTAATTTGCAAGCCAGGAGTATATGCAGATCAACATATGACCATGTGTGCAAGTAGAAGGAAATGTGTTTACAAGATAAAAGATCAACAAAGTTAAACCAAATAAACTACATTTTTTCAGGCTCAGAATTTTCAATGGATTTTTTACTTTTATGATTGCAGATTGCAAAGTAAACTGTATTCATGTGTACTGACAAATGTACTTGGAAGAAAAAAACCAATATAAATTTCAGATTAAAACATTTAAACCAAACAACATTTATTTCCAAGATCCTTTTTAAAATTGATAAATTATTTAAAATTTATCGCACATTTTTTTTAAAAAAACACATGCAAACGCATGTAAAATAGACTGGAGACAGGAAAAACAAGGAGAGAGAAAAGTATGTAGGTGTGTGTGTGGCAGGTATAAAATGGTGCTGATATCAGATGTCCACTAACTGGTAGATTCTTCGATCTCCCACACCGATTCATTTATATCTTCGTGGATGACCGTCTTCTTTGTGACATTTCAGATCAAGAGCAGCCACTGTTCTTCCATTCTTTAAGTATGTTCTCATGATCAGATTGGATGCAAGAAGTCTGTCTTTGTGCAATCCAAATAATTTGCAATAGCACTCAGACTTCACACTAACTCTTTTAAAACATGTACATGCTGTTAAATGCTATAAATTCTTTGTCGCTGAAGTTGATTCTATGTATGTTTGCTGGCTCACTGACCTTAGCAGGAATCAGTTATGGCAAATTGAACAAGCTTGTGGATACCAATTCTCAGATGAAGTCACTTTTTTTTTTTTACCCCCATCTCTTGGCCCCTCGTTCCTGAGTTTCATGATTGGTCCAATTATGCAGCTTGCATGGACATTTCTTTTAATATTTACTTGTAGTAACTATTTAAAAACAGAACTGAATAAATCGAATACTGACTGCAATTCTGAATAAAACATGCTGTTCTAAACAAAAAGCTCCAATGGACGACTTCTGGATCATGCACCAGTAGAACATGTTTTAAAAAGCAAGTTGTACAAACAAAATCATAGGTCATCCACACACACAAAGATGCCAACTCAAAACTGCATGCCACTGAACATGGTTGGTCTAATCAAACAGGTCACATGGGCACACTTTTTATCAGTCATTTATAACTTTTAGTGTTTTCGAACAGAGGACTGAATGCAGAATAAAGCTGTAGGTGTTACAATACAAATATATAATACAGACATATAGCATTGACTGACTTGTCTCTACAAAGTGATCGAGGCCACCAAGACAGCGAAGTTCCTCTTTAAACCACTCTCCAGCACGCCGAGATGTCAGACTAAGGAGGGATTCCATAGCCAGATTTCCAGTCTGGAACAGCAGAACAGGTACTTTGAAGAAAAGGGATAGTATTTCCTACAAAAGCACAGAATTTAGGAGGGAGAAGTGAAAACAACTCCTGGCAAGGATATTTGTGCATTGCAAACACAGCTGGACAATACTTACCGAGACAAAATCAAGATCAATCTGTTTGGCATTAGTTTCACGCTGCAGCTGCTCAAGCAGTTCCTGGACACGCCTGCGACATTTTTCCAGCTCTACACTCTCCTCTCCATTTATGCCAGCTGCTGCTGACACGCATGTTTCTCCAGCATCAGCACCACAATCTGTGACTGGTTTCCCAATGGTACTAGCTGCTCTTGGCATGTCCACCTCATTCAACTTCAGTATCAGATGAAGGGATTCCTTATCCAAGTCCATGTTAAGGCGATCACGAGAAAGCATGAACATCATAGCTGCTGTGCTCAGTGCCAGTGCCTGGGGAGAAAATTACTTACTTTAAACTAAGCCGTTTAATGTCAGTAGTCTAAGGCTTTCACTTAAAACAGTCTATAAAAACCATGTGTTCATTCACACCCGAGTGGATATAGTGTCAATAATGTGTGAATAAAAAATATAAGGATTTATTCAAGAAAGTTCTTCGAATTTTTCAATGCAATGTGCTATCAGGGTTTGTCATCAAAAGGGATGGAAGCTAGGAAGTAGGAAGAAAAGTCATGTAAAACAATTACTAGTTCTAGTAGGCTTTCAGGCCACATTGTGACATGGAAAACAAATCCGTAGGTGGGGTGATTGGTGGACAGATGTTACACACACACACGGAGTGGTGCCAATGGCCCAAACATCCTTCAATGCTGACAAGGCAGGTACTTCTTTGAATTGTAGTTTTATTCACCAGTTACCTCAGGCTACTTGACAGTCTGTCTCTCCAGCTCCAAGTTTCTTTATAGAAAAACTATCCAGAATCCTACTGTGCTCCTACTATAGCCAACCCCAGCTGCCCCCATGCCAACTTCCTCCCCATGCAATTTCTCTCTTTAAATAATTAGATGCTAAATATGCTAATGACTTTTTAAAACAAAATGAATCCAGATCCACCACCATCCTTCCTAGATTAAAGGTGATGGTATTGTACCCGACGGTCATGTAACTAGTTACACAGGCCAATACAGGAGCCAGTGGAGTCTAGGTAATATCCACCCCTGGCTCTAAGCTGGCACCCACTGTTCTTTGTAGTACAAGGGCAGTCAAAGCATTCCAGAGCCTTGCTGAGTGGATTCATTTTCCTATCAGCATCTTTGCAGATGTGACTGAAACAATGCAACACTAGGGCTATCCACAACACCTAGTTATACTATATCGTATACCTGCTCCAAGTGCTGCCTACTACACTGTAGTGTGAAAATGTGGCCATGAGTAGTTATTGTTAAGACACTTGTCTACCCATTAGTCATCTAAAAATATTCTAAGAGAAATGCTTGTAGATATGCGACAGGAATTTTGGTACAAAAGCGCCACAAAACACTGGTGTCTCGCCATGGAAAACCCAGCTTCAACATATCTGTAAAACATACCTCAGAAACAAGCGAATGACAGTCAAAACTACCAAGGCGAATATTTTGGCACGGATGCATAAAAGCAGAAGAGCCGGCAACCTGGGACAATAGCCTCATAACTGTTCGTTCACTATAAAGCTTCCCATTGACCTTATCATTACTTTAGCACAAAGACTGAGAGGCATCCCTATTTTAAATGGGGATGGGGGATGATAGAAAATGGTCAATAAAAACTGCTGCTCAGGAGTTTGTGACTCAAGATTGTTTTCACAAGGAAGCTTACATGCCTTCCTTGGTTAAACATGGATTACTCTAAGTGTGAAAGGTGGATTACTTGAAGTGTGAAAGGTGGAGTTTACCATTAAACAGGGCCTGGAATTGTTCAAGACAAAAAAAATTTGCAGCACTCAAATGGAAATCAATGCGCACATGGCCTAGCAATATCAGCTAAAAATATATATTATAACAATTTTAAAAATTACAATTGCAATGTGGTATTTAGATTTATCATTTATTTTTGTTCTTTATATATTTATTATAGTGTTCTAAATGCTATTTCTCATGTTCCAATGTGCTATTTCTTGTATCCCTGTTTTGTAGGGTGGGAGGGGAATGGAGCAACAGGTCATATCTAAGGTGATTTGTGCTGTCCCTTGAAGAAGGTGAGGAGTGGAGCTTGCTTCTTCTTCAATGTTAAATGAGCTACTTCTTTAGCCATGGGGGGGTAGATCCTCTTGTCTCCTTGGTTCCGCTGGACTGGCATGCCATTTTATCAAACAGGAGTTCAGTTTTTTCAATACGTGGAGTGACAATACCCCTATTTTCAATTTGTTTTTGGCCTGAAAATTACTTCACATCAGCAAAGCTCACAATAAGCAATGCCAGGCTGGTTCAGTTTTCAGTTGTGAACAGATAACAGTTTATCTCAGACTTCTTTGTCCAGCCAATTCCAGAACCAGTTTATGGGTTTTGCATCCGAAGACTGACCTACATTTCCTGCAATAACCTTACTAAATTTAGCTGAATTTTAGTATTTTGAAATGACACTTATATAATAAGCATTATATCTGGCGTGTACCAATTTGACGACATTCACGGGAAGTAACTATGATTCTTTTATCTCATTCGTCTACTGTACCACTGATCGGTGATTAAACCAAAGATTTACACTGATTAAATATTTGGCCTGACCAAGCTCATGCATGATTGATTTAGAACTGCCTGCTGATTTGTCAACAGCAATTCCAAACCCTGATTACAGCTTATGACCAAAACACTTAAGAAGTTTGTTATAAAATGAATGGAAATATTTGTATGCACAACCACTTTGTTAACAGCGTGCTCTAATACTACAGAATCTTCCAAGGTTGAGCTGGTTGTTTGGTTTTTGTTTAACGTCCAGCCACAAACTAGGTACATATCAGGACAGTGTTGCTTAGACAAGTGTATGTGCTACCACACATGGGACTGCTGTTGCAACACAGGCTTCCGACCTAACCAGTCACATTATCCCGACATAAGGCCAACCAATCCTAGTACTGTTTCTGATGGCAGAAGATAGTTAAAAATCTACCATAAGGCAAGAATATAGGACACATGAAGGGATCAGCCTGGCAGAAAAGGAAGATTGGTCAACTGACCCCTGCCACCATAGTTCTATAGGTCAATAGTCTGTCAATGACAAGCAGGAGTAGGGACAAAGAGAAAATGTCATCTGTCACAACATTTTTTGTTGTAAATGACAGGAGTCATAAACAACCAGGTCATATTTCAGGGGTTCTACTGTATTTGCTTTCTGCCTCACATGCTAGGAACCTCCTAGCTTTCCATGGACCAGTAACACATGCTTTTGCATCATTCAAGTGCAGTTCTCACAAAGCAGAGACATTTCAGTCTGCATTTTCAGTTACAATCCTCCAACACATACTGTATATAGCCACTGCATGGCACACAAGCACCCAAAATCAATGTGCTGTTTGACCTATCACACAGAGGCAATGGGACATTTTCAAACTTCGTAAACCGATCTCTATACACTTTGACAGACTGTTTTTCAACAATTTAGTTTTGTGTTCTATATAAATTTCTAACACACAACAAACAGAAAGGACTGAAAATAGAAACAAACTGGATGAAATGCTTTTAATAACAAGAATGGTGGTGAGCAAGTAAACTGGAGGCTGTTGCATGCAGAAGGTTATGGATAGGTCAGGTTTCTATGGCAACTTGCATGACATTTAGAAAAGCTGCTTCCCAAAAGTCAAAAACTATGTAAGAGGACACCTTATTTACATACCTGCACAGTGCCTTCAGTAAATATAAATTTAATAGCTGTATCTCACCGGGTCTGAGCAGGCATCGTGCAAAAGGCTGAAGATTTTTGTGACAGTTCCATGAGCACGCAAGTGCATCCTGAAGGATGGCAGAATGCAGCGACCAGCCAGCTGGACTGCACTGAAAGTCAGAGAAAGTACAATGGTTCACAAGTAACACAAGGATGTCAGAAAACAATCTAACTGCCCAGCTGGACTGCACTGAAAATTAAAGGGGATTGTTGTATGCAGTTAGCACAAATAGTTCCCAATGAGCAGCCTGCAGCATAAGGATAAAACCAAATTTCTGCAGATATAGATGCAACAAAGTTGTTATATGGCTTGAATAAATCAAAATATTCAGTCACCAAGCAAGAAGTATAAACCTGACACTGGTGACAGTTGATCATGATAGTAAAAAATGAAGACAATGACTAATGAGAATTTTTAGGAAGATGTTGAACCTTTCTTCTTCTCAATGACAGTGCCAACTGGATCCTAAAGTTTGTTAAAGGAGGTACGTGAACAAGATTTCAGTTTATCAAGAAAAATTATATTGGTGTCAAAGGTGAAAAATAAACTAATAATTTGTGAACACAGGCAAGTAACTTCAATGCAAAGTCCCCCTGTTGTCTGCGGAAGTCACTCTGCTTAGCAAGAAAACAAAATTATCTTCACCTTGAAGTCCCTAGTCCTAACATCGCCTGTAAAAGCCATCATGTAGCCAAATACAAATCTCTAAATTATTTCTTAATAAAATGTATAGTCTTTTTATTGGCTTTTTATAATAATCTTGACTGTTCAGTTGACAATTCAGGCATGAGAACTGGAGAACACAAACAAGTCTAAAATGGCCAGTTCCAGGAGCCAATTAGTACCCACTGGGTAGTGCCCTGATGGAAGGATTGGGGCCAGTGACATTGGCCTTCCTGTTAAAAAAATTCATTTTGTAAGAAGTGATTCTGAGACTTCTCCTGAAAAAAAAATAGCAGTGAATGGAAGACATCAGACTCTAAACAAATATAAAACCATGTCTACAATAAGAAACATACTTGTTACAAGTGCTTCTCCGGGATAGTGAGTTCCAATTTACTCCTTGTTCAATATGACAGACAATCACAACTCAAGCTGTCATTAAACTTTTCTCCCTACTGAGCTTTTAAAAAAGCAAATTGCACGTGCAAACAGAAAGACTGCGTTGAGCTTTTCTCCTGCCCAAAAAGCAAGTCACTTCACAGTGTAACATAACAGCATTTTAGCCATCGCGTAATCGCAGCACGTGGCACACACATAGGAGTAGCACACATACTGGGTGAGCCTAACAGAATAATCAGTGGGTTTTTTAAAATCATAGGAATGCCAGTGGGGTGTGTGTGTTTATCCCAGGATTCATGTAGCAGGCAGATTGGGGTTTTTGGAAGAAATCTGCTATTAGATAATACCCATGCGTGAATTTCATACTGATGTGCACCTCCTGATGTCTGTGAAAACAGTTATCAACTGCAAAACCATTTACTGATTTCCCCTGAAATATTTAAGTTCTTATCTCAAACTATGATCCATGCATTTTCTTTCCTTCAAAATGAACATATGCACACAACTTACCTTGAAGCAAAATTCAAAGTTATTCAGTAGACCCTCTCTATTATGACCCCCCCCCCAAAAAAAAAACAACAACAAAAACCGGGGGCTGGTCTTAATAAGGAAATATGTACTACAAATCCAACGACCATGTCAGCACTTGTTACTATAAACTTGTATATGCACATACATACTTCATTACTTGTAATTTGTTCTTTAAACAGACCGAAAAATCCAAGATTATGGTAAAGTGCAGAAATTTATTTAAAATTAAAATGATAAACTTAAAGCTATAGTATATACAATTTTATCAAACAAGAACAAATGAGGAAGAGCAAAATGACATTGTTTCGCAAATTTACTATGATAAAGTGGATGAAGACAAGAGTATTTGTGCCTTAAAGACCCAAGAAAGTGATTACGAAGAGAAAAACGTGCCGGCACGTGTAGAAAAACAATGTCGTGACACTGTGTACAAGGAATGGCGAGGACTTTTTGATTTCTTCAACTTCAGTTGTGTTTCCATCAAAGGATTTTACAAATTATGGAACAAGGTCCAAGACACACGGTAAGAAATGAGTTTTCTTTATTTATTGTAGTTCGATAATATGTTTAAATCATTTTTCTATTGTTTTGGGGGATTTTTTAATGAATTTTTGAAAAAAGGCGAAAAACCCTGCGGCCACGGGGACGGTTCGAGCTACGAAGGCTGCGTCACGATTGTGTTAATAAGGAAATATGTACTACAAATCCAACGACCATGTCAGCACTTGTTACTATAAACTTGTATATGCACATACATACTTCATTACTTGTAATTTGTTCTTTAAACAGACTGAAAAATCCAAGATTATGGTAAAGTGCAGAAATTTATTTAAAATTAAAATGATAAACTTAAAGCTATAGTATATACAATTTTATCAAACAAGAACAAATGAGGACAGAGCACTATAAATCGTCAAACGACAACCCCAACAAAGTACTGGCAGCGCTAGACACAACCGTATGCAATCAAGGGAGCCTACCGTACCCAAACACGTAGCAAAGAGAGAGTCGAAAGTAAGGAACGTGGCAGATCTTCTCGAAGATACGTCAGCATAGGGTTGTGTCTAGCGCTGCCAGTACTTTGTTGGGGTTGTCATATACAATTTTATTAACTTTAAACATCGATGGCAGAGTACTAAGTTTTTCACACTTTAGAAAGTTTCCTGTTTCCATTTTCATGTTTCTCCCACCTCTCCATGATGGACTTTTCACAAATATTCGACTTTGCATTATTCCAACATTCAGTGATTTCCCAATATTGACTGCCATTTCAAGATGGACAAATTATTAAACGGTAAAAACGAGGGGTGTGAATTTGGCATGGAAGAATTTTGATTTAGGTGTGGCTGAACTGAGAGACTACACAACGTACTAATATCTTTTAAGTGCTTTACTCATTTTGAAAGCGAGTCCCAGGGCCTGTGCACAAACTACACGTACATGATTGTATTTATGTGGTTGTATACTGCTCAATCAACATTTAGCTACTTATAATCTTTTTTATGCATCATGCAGTATATGATAATCGTTTCTACAGTCGCACCAAATCCTTACAACGATGGCTGCCGCGCAACAGCTCTTTTTTTTTTAATTTAAGGCAGGACAAAGAAATGGATGTCTACTTTTATTTTCCTTTCTACTTCATAATGATGTTTTACTGTAAAAATTTTGGCAATAACTAGAATTATTGCTTTACACTGCAGATTGGTAGATGCGTGCCATTCAATAGCAACTTAGATGAGGGAAAGGCAATAAACTAGCAAATTGTAGCAGATCACATATATATATATTTTTGTTTCCTTGAATTTGCTAAGAAATTGCACTGTTATTACTTTTACATGATAAATAATATATAATCACAAGCACTGGAACTGAATTTCAGCATTACCTTGTATGCAGCAATGACAGTAGTGATCACTCAAATTCTGATGTATGTGGTTCTTATGCATTTGTTTTCACCAAAGTTTAAGAAAAAAATAATTATATTATTACTTCTGATTACTAGATGGATATGGCAATGTAAGTAAATACAATTAAAATGACTACAATCGTGATCTTATAGCATAACAAACTCACAAAGTGAGTGTTGACAGCGGTACTAATCTAAAAAACGGATACTTTGTCTCTGCAAATTTTCATGAGCCACAGCTTGATTTTTTCAGTTTTTGGAAATCCATGCAAGACAAAGTTTGGGACTTGTAACTTTTTACAGTACACTGAGGTACTAAACAGATTCGAGAAGATTTCTTTGTAGCAAGGGCTGACAGTCCAGCAAAGTTACATACAAATGAGAGTCGGCTGGCAAGGCCAGAAGTTAGCTCATCTCCAAAATTTCAAGGGTCACATGCATGCATAATTTTCCAAAAGATCCCATGCTCTCCACTCAAGCATTTCAAAACATATACTGCTACAACCCCTCTAGGGTTCCCCCTCCTGTACTACGAACACCCCCCCCTCCCAATACACACTTCACAGGTCAAATGAGAGCGTGAACTCACAACTAACCAATCAAATTATCGGCATGACGCTAACAAGTCCTTGGCTCATTACAATCTGCGAATCTGAAAAATCAGTTGATAAACAGTGCAATTAAGAGATAAGGGAATGCCTTTGTATGGTCCAGCATGTATGCATGAAACTTTTTTCGTTGTCTAGTCTGCAGGTGGGAAATGCTTTTTTACATTTGCTTTTCAACTAACAGATTGCATGCTTGATTCAATAACTGATAAATTCAGTTACTTAACTTGTAGGGCACCAAAAAGGAACATCACATTTTAAAATGCTGGAAAGTTGTTTGCGGGGGAATGTCACTCCAGTCATAAAATTAAGAACCTGATCTTGCACGGTCATAATAGCCATCCCTGATGGCAGTCATTAAACAGGACTGGAGGTAATACAGTCGTAATACAGATGTCTTTTCGGTTACATCAAGGAGGTCATACCAGAGAGGGTAGTACTAGGGAGGGCTACTGTACTATGAAGAGAGGAATTTTTTTCATAAATAATGTGATCACTTAAAAATGAGGTGTTATCAGTCAGTTCAACATCAGATAACATTTGCAGCCATTGTTAAATGTAAAAGATGGAAGTATATGTTCACCTGTTGAAGAAAACTGTTTGCTGAATTTTTGCTGAGAGTTTGAAAGATTAAGGTGAAAGAAGCACAGAGAATCACATCAGCAGCAAGCTAGTCACCACACGACTAACCATGTATGCTGTGCAATTGTTGTTCTGTGTATGTCACGTTACGGATGGTTTTCTGCAGCGCTATAGTTCCTGTATCGTTCATTGTATTCTTTTTAAGATCGTCTCACTTCCTTTCATTCATTGAATTGATAGTAAGCTTCCTTTCATTCATTGAAGGATTGACACGTTAGTGACGCATAAAATTGTGTAGTCATAGAAGGAAAGACGTCACGCGTTCTTTCATAGAAACGCGTAGATATCAGCTTGGAAGAACCAATGAGAAGGGGGGAATTGTGTTGTTAGGGGAAACAGAGAAAACTTTGGGGCGGAGGTTGAACGCTTCAGGAGTTTTTGGATGAGAAGTTACAGTGGTCAGACGTGTGTTGCAAGCTTGCGAATCTTGCCAACGGTTTTTCCTACAGAACTAGACGCGTTGCTAATCCAGAGAGAATATTCTTCGGTCACTGGAAGGAAAGGTAGACTTCGTGTAGCGACAAAACTCATTCGGGAATCATAGCTCGTAAAAAAGGTGACGAGGAGCAAAAGGAAATTGT
>SMGT01016279.1:195775-257776 GCA_004794575.1 Lanistes nyassanus
TTTTTGGATTAACTGTTCTGTTCCGGGTTTTGGATAACACATTTTCCGCAAGTAGCCTGTTACGATAGCACATTGACTCATATGAATTTAATTGTATGCTAGTTGTGTTACTCAGTGTTCAGACAATTGTTTCGTGTCTCAAACTGTTGCTATCACGCTCACACACACACACACACACGCACTGTTACGTATTTGGTCAATTGCACCATTCTTTCCTCTACTTTCATTCTTAATGTTCATAGTTCAATAAATGTGTAAAGTTATCTGGCCGTGTACCTTTTGGTTGAAAAGGTGAGGGTCTGCACTAGGCGTATGTTTCTCGTGTTTCCTTCCCTAGAATTCTAGCACACCCCACAAAACGTTACAGTGTACCACAGGATAAAAATTAATAATGAGAAAGAATATTCTATAGGGTGTCAAACATTATAAAATACTTTAATAAGGTGCACACCATATACGTGTGTTACTGTTGTAACCTGTTCTGCTCTAGAATTTCCCATCAACTGCCTTTGTAGTTTTGTAGACTTGCCTTCGCGCAAAAGTCCTTTTCTGTAGTTTTCATGATCAAAACATGTCAATTTAGGCTATTTGGAGATCTTTGTCCATAGCAATGGCTGCCATCAACGCTAAGATGACTTCATCCCAACGGACACATTTAACATTAAAACTTTAAGAAATTCTCATATACTCATATACAGAATCCAAAATCCGTCACAGCAAATTCTGTCACAAACTGGAAATACTGACATTAAATTTGAAGATATTAAAGAAATATAGACATTTTTTAAAATAAAAATCTGAATAAGAAATAGAGTGAAAATCTGTTAATTAATGATCTTTTCTCTCAAAAATGCATTTACATCCACAATCCTGGCTCATAATAAACTAAACCAGAAACATGGGATAAACATGCACAGTCATTGAGCATGCAGATATTGCAAAACCCTTAACGAAAAACAAATGTGGAAAGTGTACTACACACATCAAAATAAACTGTATAAACAATTACCTTAGGGTACGAATAGATGATGGCTGATCATCCCGCAGACTATCCAAAAGATATTCAATGTCATCCATGAAATCTTGTGTTTCTCCAGATTCCTGGACCTCGTACGCTTGCTTCACATTGTGTACTACTGTGTACAACTGCATAAAACACAAGGGTAACAGCTTTTGCAACTTTTGAACTTATCAACAGCTAACATTTCAATAAAATCACTACTGGCAATCATACCCAGGGGTGCTAGTGACCAAGAGTTTGTAAATCTGAAATCCAATCTGGAAATTTTCACCAAATCTGAAATCAAGTCTGAACTAAACAACTAATCAAATGGCCCATTCCGTGTCATGTAACTGACAGTTCAGAGGCTATTTTTGGTACCTTTTTCGCTAATCTCAAAAATATACAGATACTTTCCTTGTTTCTTTGATAATAATGATAAAGTTCAGCCTTATTTCCATTGACTGGTATCACCAATTTCATCAAATTCATCAAATTGTATGCTCTGGAGGGTCAAATATGTCTGTCACGTAACTGACGGCAGAAAAATCAGTAATTTTAGTAGTTTGATGAAAATTTCTCAAACTCTGTGAAGTGTGATTTTTTCCTGAAAAGTTAATTCATTTTATCTCAAATATAATCACTTGTCTTCACTATCAATCAATCATGTGGTCTCCCAAACCACAAATTACCTTGTGGCTGGAGTTCTTAGAAAACTGGTAGTGTCACGTAACTGACATTTTTGGGCGTCACGTAACTGACCTCTGAATGCCCATTGTATCACGAACTTCCCATTGATTAATAAAGTACAGCAACTCTTTCTATTATATTGTGTGCTGTAGAGAAACAATATTAGTGTAAAATCCAGATGTAAACATCAGTTACAGCAGATTTGCAGCTCTCAGACCTGGCAATGTACTCCTTTTGAAGGACTCACCC
This sequence comes from Lanistes nyassanus, assembly GCA_004794575.1. Classification (NCBI taxonomy): domain Eukaryota; kingdom Metazoa; phylum Mollusca; class Gastropoda; order Architaenioglossa; family Ampullariidae; genus Lanistes; species Lanistes nyassanus. Next base: position 197,715 of record SMGT01016279.1, read on the forward strand.
GTTGACCAATGCAAATGCATGGTTCACGAGAATTTCATGTTGTGCCTGAAAGGTCTAGGTGTGGACTACAGCAGCAGCATATGGACTGAATATTTGTGTAACAGTGAAAGCATGATGAGTGAATGCTGGATGGGTGAATGTCAACATTGTAGAGGGGGCAAAATGTTTGAGCTTGAGAGGGTTGGTGGCAACAAAGCTGAGCGAGTGGTGTGGAAAATATGGGAAAAGAATGACACTGGGAGGTTGGTACAGAGTATGAAAGAAGGATGTGTAGGTGAATTGGAAGATGAGGTCATTCAAACATGGACTGAAGTTCAGGCACATGTTAGAACAAAAAAATACAAAGTGATCTCTTTCAGCAAATCAAAAATGACCAGAATTGCAGCATGCTGCAAATTGACTTCGCAATGTCATATACATGTGAATTTCAAAATGAAATTCAAAGTGCTTTATGGTCCAGGCAGTCTGTTAATTTATTTACAGCTGCATTTGTCAGCAAAGGGAAATATGAAAAGTCCATGTTGTTTGTGACAGACAACAAAGACAAGGGCAAGGGCAAGAACAGTATACTGACATTTCTAAGAAAGTTTTTTGAAATTATTGACCATTCCAAACTGGGACAAATGTTCTGCATTTTCTCTGACGGACCATCCGCAGAATTTAAAAACAGATTTACTATTCACATGTTGCATGAACTTCAAAAGCAGTTCAATCTCGAGACAACTGAGTTTCAATGGAACTTCTTTGCCACATCCCATGGCAAAGGAATTGTAGGTGGCATTGGGGGAAGAGCCAAATCGCTAGTGAGGAAAGCAGTCATGAGTAAAAAGAATAATGTTGTTGTTCAGAATGCAAAGGACTTTGCAGACGCTGCCAAGGCACTTATAGAGAAAACAGAGGTCATCCTGGTGGAGGAAAAAGAAATTGAAAAGTTGAATGAAAAAAACCCATGGGATGAGGCCAAAGAAGTTCCAGGAATCAGAAATGTTCATTCAGTTGTCTTGAGAGATGGACTGCTCTGTGGATACAGAAATTGTTTGGAGAAAGAAGAACCTGTATTTGAATTGAGGTATGAAAGGTGTGTGATCCAAGAGAGACAGCAGAATGTGTTGAGTGTTGGAGATTGGGTTGTTGTGACTTATGATGAGAAAGAGTACAATGGTGAAATTGTATCTGTTACTGCAGGAGTAGAAAGTGATGTGGAGTATGAAGTGAATGTGATGCATGAACAGCAGAATGGTTTGCACAGGTGGCCAAAGAATGAAGACAAAATTTTTTACCAGAGAAATCAAATCATTAAGAAAATCAATCCACCTGTGCCTGCAGATAGCAGAAATGGGTTCAGGTTTATTTCTGAATGAGGAGTCTTATGAGTGCAGAGTGATTGTTTTCCTGATTGTTAAGTTTGAGAATAAATATGTTTTCTTTTTCATAGTATTTTTATTCATGTCTCATAAATCACATTTTTATGTCACATAAATAAGTAGTTCTTGATGTTGCTATGTTAAAGCATATCAATATCCCTAAATTGTTTCATACGGTATCCAATTTAGCTAAAGGTCTTGATGAGTGTCAAAGACGCATCACGCAACTAAAACAAAAAATTGTCTGTAAAGTGACTGATGATTTAATAGAATATTGCAAAAATGGTTAAAGATTTGTTTCTACTTAATGGAGGAGTTATTTCTATTAATATTCTCATGATTTTGAAGTCTCATAAAAGACAAAAGTACTTTTCTCATGATTTTACTCTCATGTCACGTAACTGACATATATTTTCTGTCACGTAACTGACATGTTTTGAATGTGCTAAAATTCTAACTGTATGATAACAAACTTTTTCATTTAATTGTCAATGATGACCCTTTATATCCTACCTTTGAAAATGAAATATCTTTAAAATATTCCTTATTTTTTCAGAATAATGCTAAAAAATGTCTCTGAAGTGTCACGTAACTGACACACCCCTACTGTAATAACCTGAGGGACAGAGCATGTTTGAATGATTGATTTCAGAGAAATTTCATTACTTTGCCATTCATTTGATGTCAGAACTTCACAAAAAAAAGTGCTATTTCAATTCTACGACAATGTTTCTCAATAAGTTTTGATTTGTGTTTGATACACCTGTTTAAGCGTTTTTCTGAATTGAAAAATGTATGAAAGAGGAGAGCATGATACATATATCAAATTATGTCTTTTTGCAATTTCCGTCACTGATTTGGAAACTTTAAACTAGAATGTTAAGTAGAATCTTACACAAAAAAGGCACAAGAAAGCAACAACTTGCAATTTAATTTCGGACAAAAACTGACTCTCTGAATAGGAATGAGCCAAATCTGAATTTAGAGGGCACTAACACAATCACAGACATAAAGAACAGCGGGACCCTAACAATCTGGACAGGGTAAATGGACTTCAAAAGCTCCTGAGCCATTAAGACTGGGCTAGAAGATATGCGAATTTCACAGTTAGGCAAGAGGCACCAAGCCCACATTTCTGACTTTTTCTTTGCATGCAAAGCCAACACAAGGTGATCTCAGATGGCATATATTGTTATTGCTGATTGAATAAAGTGGACTATTCCATCATGGTGTCTATGTTTTGCTTTTTTTAACATTTACATACTGTATACTGTAGAATAATGTTCAATGTTAGATGATCACTATAAGACACATGGTCCTGCAGACCCTCCCTAAGATGGGTGGCCACTTGTCTTGGAGGGACACTTTTAGGTCCCAAGGGTGTCCACTACACACACTCAATATGCTTTACACAAACAACCACAATACAAATAAGTAACCCTCACACAACATCCAAGCACACACAGACACACCACAGGCTTGCTCACTCTTGCTCCTTTTCTCTCTCCCAGCAGGGATCAGCATTACCAAAAAGCTCAGTGAAATCAGTAGAAGGCAAGATGAAAAATGAGCTGTACTTTAAAGCCAGGCACAGCAGTGAAAAATCAACAAAATCCCTATTTTTGACAAATTGGGGTTTTGGTCAAAATTGACCCAGAAATGTTTTAATATTCTTAACTTATTTTTGCTGACTGTGTCACCGTAAAACCATAAAATGAGTCAAAAACTGGAATAATTACAGCGAAATCAGAATGGTAAACAGGGCTGTTTATAATATAGGTGCTTGCGTTCATGAGTATGAAGGAGCAGGGGTAGTATTATTTTGTACACAGATAAGTAGCATACATCTCTTTGCCGTTACCTACATTGTGTCTAAACATGCACACATGTATGCATGCACATACCTGATTACCCATCCTATCCCCTTAATCAAGACCAAAGAGGAAAATATAAAATAAAATAAGCTTACTTCCTTGTGCTTTTTGTTCACATGAAGTGACGTGTAGGAGTCTTTGTCCTCATCCTTTGACCAATGCACTGTTCGTTTCAACCTTGGCATGGTTTGGGATGAAGGGGCAGAATCTTCAAAGTCATCTGCAGCCACGGGTCTTGAATTACGTGGTGCTCTTCCCTCCTAAATAATGAATCAAATACAGTAATTAATACAAAAACGATATTTCCAATATAAGCCTGCCTCCCTCTTACACACAAAATCACTTATTGTATGATACGATCTCATAACAGTTTAAATACTACTATTATAAATTCTCAAGGATATAATCAACAGCAAAAATTAAAAAGGTTTCTATGGAACACAAACATCCGATGGCAACCCCATTAGATAATTAGATGTGGAAAATGATCACGTGCAAAGATGAAAACCCTATTGGTCTTGACTAGTTTCTGTACTTCTGAATGGCCATTCCATCACAGAATCCCTACTTCCATTCACATACACAGGAACTTACACAGATTTGCTATCCATTAACAAGCCTCACCTCCTTTCCCCAAGAAAAAGCCAGTGCACAAAAAAAAACCTTCACACTAGCCAGTGTATCTCTATAATCCCAACAAGGTACTGGCAGCGCTAGACACACCCGTATGCTGACGTATGCAACCAAGGGAGCCTACCGTACCCAAAACGTAGCAAAGAGAGAGTCGAAAGTAAGGAACATGGCAGATCTTTATTAATTAAGTGTATCTCTACTTGACACCTATCGGACCAGCCAAAGCAGTATATATTATTCCAGAATGACTTTCACCCCTGAATATTTCCTAACCAATTATCAGTCACTGTAAGATGCTAAGGTGAAGCCCTAGAGTGAGTCGGTTTTCTAATCAAACTCAAGTCCGTTACTCTTACAAGCCTTAGTGTTTAATTCACCTGCTGGTCCCAGATACTGCTGCAAGAAAGTCTCACTCAAGAAATTATGGTTCACAAAGGATCATGCAGAATATCAGGTGACAAAGTCAGAAGGAAATAATGACTGATCAAGTAAGCAGTGCAAGCTTGTAGTACAAGCATAAAGATTACTAAACTTGTTAAAAATATCTACCAGATGATAAAAGTTTTCTGCATAACCATTTTTATATTTTTCATGCACAAGACCAATGACCTACTTTCAAAAGAATTTTTTTAATCTTTATTCACCAAAAAACCCACATGAAATTCGAGATCACATCACTGTACTGCTTAGGAGGGTGGCTGATGTTAATCATCACAGTTATCACTGAAGTGAACCTATCAAAGCGACCTCTCCCACTACATTATCTGCTCAGTTCTGAATCTCAGATTTCAACATCACATATGCCCATCAGCTTCCGCATCAGTGACTTGATGACAGTTTTGAAGTGGGTGCATACAAATCATATATGGGCAATTTCTTTACATATGCGACAATATCTAAATTTAACTCGTTTATATTTTCAAAGCTACTGCTTGCTTTCTATGAATCATGCCAAACAACTTCAGTCTTTTAAATTCTCTACTGATCCACAGAGTTTACTTTTCCTAGTAGAGTCAGACCCTACCTACAAACTTTCGGTTGAGAAATTTCATACAGACTCATACTAAAGTGGTCCTAAGTCCAAAAATACCATGTAAATATATACTGTAATTTTCATGTCTGCTAAATTGTTATTAGCTGAAATGCTGGAGTGACAGAATATCCCACAGCAGTTCGGATTGGTGATGTCGACATCCCTTTCGCCAACTCTGCAAGAAATCTAGGTGTTATTATTACCTCTAACATGACACTTGACAAACACATTTCCAACATCTGCAGATCCGCTTATTCTGAACTCAGAAAAATCAGCAGCTTCCGTCACCTTCTGTCCGATCAGGTTGCAAACACATTTGTATGTGCCTACTTTCTGTCTAAACTTGACTACTGCAATTCCTTGCTAGCTGGCTGTCCTCTGTATCTGCTACAGAAGTTACAGAAACTTCAAAACTCAGCCACTCGCCTTGTCCTGAAAGCGCGCAAAACAGACTATGCCACACCTCTCCTCCGCACTCTGCACTGGCTCCCCATTCAGGCTCGCATCAACTACAAGTTGTCTACTCTCTGTTTCAATTTCTTCACCGGTCCATGCCCCAGCTACTTTTCAGAACTTCTTACTATCTACACTCCAGTGAGACAGCTCCGCTCCTCTTCCGACGATCGCATTCTCTCAGTACCCCGCATCAGGACAAAAACATATGGACAGCACATGTTCACCTTCTCGGCATCCACCCAATGGAACTCACTTCCCCACAACATTCACCACTCCCCATCACTACAGACTTTCAAACGTAACTTAAAAACTTTTCTTTTCCGCAAGTACCTTGACTGACGTCGCGACTGCCTGTCTGCATTAACCTACAACTTCCTCTATTATGATACTTTTCCACCCATCTGTGACTGAAGGACGATCTGTATCCCAACCTGTTTCGTTCATCTCTCCCTCTGTGTGTTTGCTGCGTTCATCTCTCCCTCTGTGTGTGTGTGTGTGTGTTTCGTTGTTTTCACTATGTGCCTCGTCCGCGCGAAGTGGTCATGAAATGTGTTCTCGCGCGTTACAAATCCACATTTATTATTATTATTATAAACTTTATTTCATGTAGTAGCAAGCTTGCTACAGACTGCTGCCAAGGCAAAAGGCAGCCCCTAACCCAGACCTGATACAAACATCTGAATCAATCCAGAGAGTTGAGCAGATGTTCACAGCAGGACTTCAAGATTATATCTTGCAATAGTTGAAAAAGAAAAACCTTGTTAACACCTTTGCACTGCACCATGGTTGTTTCATGCCATCATACATGCTATCCTGCTCCCAGTCAATGCATGTCACACTTTTAGGACTTTTCATCAGCTTCAGATATATGCATATAAAAATGTCAGCTGCCTATATGACTACAGCTGGACTGCTAAAAATTATTTTATTCCTCCAAGGGACCATCAGTAACAAATAAAATATAAAAACATGGAAAGAGTTTTAAAAAAACTACAAACATTTGTAGGGCCACTTGTTTTTTCACTTTGTTATTCTTTAAACAACAGTCAATCTTAGCTTGAAAAGTCACATTATCAACAAAGGCAATGTGAAAAAGTAGTGGGCTGAGAATACCTCTCCAGCACACATTTCGACTGAATATGGTTCTTCTTGTGACTTAAGCTAAAAATCCACACACACACATACACATACCCTCTACCCAGTGCCTGTTTTTCTCGTTAAATAATCCTATGTCCCTTTTAGACCCTCCTTTCACCTTACTCTTTTCAGGTCTGTCCTTGTTATTGCTTCAAAACATCATGCTTGACACTTTAATCATCCAATGTCTTTTTCATTTTTCCTTAGCCTCTTGAAGTCTGTTCAGTTATTACTTCAAAATACAATGCTTACATTCATCTGTGAAAGAACTTATATATTCACTTAGTATAAAGTATTGGCAAAAACTGTCTTAGAAGCATATATTCTATTTTTACAGTAGCACAATGCCTTGCAAATGCAGCTACTGTTTTACAACTTTTAAGCCTTAAAAATAAAGTCAGCTTTGACTCATGTGGTAAGTTCAGACAGAGTTCAAGATTTTTCTGTTCTCAGATCTTTCCAATTTGCCTACTGCATGCACCATCATAACAAAACTGCTCTTTTCCACATCCTGAATGATCTCCTCCCAACTGATTTTGGCAAAGCCTCTCTTCTAAACCTGTCTACAGCCTTTGACACTACTGACCATTCCATCCTTCTCCCAGGACCTCAGCATTTATTTGGTATCACTGACAAAGATGCTTCCAACTCGCACATCTGACTGCTACAGGGGCATTAAAACTAATTTCAACTTCAGGACAAAGAAGCCAGTTGTACTGGCACATGCCAAAAGCTTGCTCAACTTCCTCCTACCCTTTCCATTCATCTTCATGCCACCCCTCCACCCTCCGTTATGGCCAAGAACCCTTGTGTCATTTTCGACAGTCTATTGAAAACTTTGTTTCACACACACTGCTAAGAGCTGCTACTATCATCTCTGCCATATTAGTCTGATCTGAAAATACATGCCACTCCTAAGCTTTTCCTGTCCTTCCTCTTGTCTTGCCTTCCTGACTCCATCTGTCCTTCAGCGTGTTCAGAAAAGCACAGCTTGCCTCAATCTCAAGAAAAAGAAAACTGATTACATCACCCCTCTTCTTGGTTCTCTGCACCGGATTCCTATTTCAAAACACACTCAATACAAAGTTGCTACTTTCTGCTACAAATTTCTCAATGACTCTGCTCCTGCCTACCTATCAAACTTCCCTCTTATCTATATGCCTTCTCCATTCTTCACATCCACTTTGCATTTTTCTTACAAAGGTTGGCACCTCTGGCCCACGACCTTTTTCCATCTTTGGTTCACTAACCTGAAACAGGCTCTATCCATCTGAAAGATACCTGTTCATTAAAACCTATCTTTTTTCTCTCCCATAATTTCATCCTGCCCTGTCTGCACCTACTCAGGGGTAGCTTATGTATACCAATGGCTGTGTGCAAGTCAGAATGCATGAGCATGTAGCACTGTTTATGGCAATGCAGATGAGGTTTTTAAAGGGTGTAGGGCCTGCATAGGTGTTGTGGACTTGGTATTCTAACCAACCTACGAAGAGACACACATAGCTATATCCCATTTTTGTCCCTTTCAAATGCCAAATCCACATGTTCCCTCCCTAATACCACCACAAAGCTTCACACACCTCAAACCACATCCACCATAAAATGTCACTTCACCTGCACTAATAAAAACATCATTTACACCCTTTGATGCATCATCTGTCTCACTCAGCTCTACATTGATGAAATCGAACGCACACTGCACAGTGGATTTAAAGAACACTTTCCAGACACTGAACATAAAACGAACACTCATACTGCAGGACACTTTTAACATGGCCCCACACACTGTAGACAGCATGAAGATTTGTTTTGTTCAGAAAATGGATGGGGATTCCACAGACCACAAGAATATGGAGTCCCATTTCATTTCAGACATGTTTCACTTTTCAAATTAAAATAAAAATGGCAGCTTGCACTGTAGTGTACGGTACTGGATGTTGGAGTAAGCAAAAGGCAGTAGCCCAAACAAAATAAAAAACAAGATGAAAAGATTGACATGACATAAGAAAAAGAAACAAACAAAACTTTAAAAAAACGCTTGCAGCAGTACTTCTACTGTACTGCAGGATTAGCTAAGAAGTAACATGATAATTAGACTGTTATGTGAACATTATCCATAAAGTGCAAGAAAAACAGGTGACTGCCGCTTGGAGTAAATTCTATCTTAAATTTCAAACAAGGGAACTGGACCAAGCTAAGACATGACAAAGACAAAGACAATCTACATGTTTCGGGGCACTACCCCTTCATCAGGACGACACAAAAACGACGAAAAAACGACAACAACGAAAACAGAAGAAAAAGACTTAGCTTCGGTAGATGTGGCGCATAGGCTGGACAGCAGGAAAATGACCTGCTGTCCAGCCTATGCGCCACATCTACTGAAGCTAAGTCTTTTTCTTCTGTTTTCGTTGTTGTCGTTTTTTCGTCGTTTTTGTGTCGTCCTGATGAAGGGGTAGTGCCCCGAAACATGTAGATTGTCTTTGTCTTTGTCATGTCTTAGCTTGGTCCAGTTCCCTTGTTTGAAATTTAACATTATCCATGTTTAAATGACAACTGTTAACTTTATCTTCACTATGACTCCTATTAAGATTTTAAAATATTCAGAAAAAATGTGATTCTTAAATATTTTGGGATCACAGCAATTAAAAACCCCCATTCAGACATTTTTTAAAGTACTGTAGATCTACTAAACGCATGCACTGGCAGTGGGTTTTTTTAGGGGAAGATATTTTCACTAAGCTATGCCAGCTATAGTACAACTGCAGATTATGTAATCACACTGCTGAAATATTGCTGGACTAGTGAGCTGTATACAGATTTGGAGTACTGAGTATTTTGCTAGGATAGTATCTCTGCTATGGTGTGTGCTAGTCTGCCAGTGATGTTAAATGACCACTGCTGGGAAAGTGTTTTTAAATGAGACAGTTCACAGAATATAGATACATTTTTTTGTTTCCTTTAACAACTATACAAACACCAAAGCCCAAGTCTAAAACAGGATACTTCAGATCAACAGTTTATTCTGTCTATTATTCTGTCATATAAATGACAGCATTCTATAGTCTCTGTTTCAACTGATTGTGATCCTGTATTGGTCATTTTAATCAGTAACAGAAAATGCAGGAATCAGTGCCTGTATTATAGCACAATGTCACTACTGTACTGACATCTTCAGAGGTTTCGGAAGAAGGTGGTGTGGGGAAACAGTGCAAAGCAGATGCAGTGCTATATGTGAGACTAAGGACTAAACTAGAACTTGTCACATTCAATGACCGATTTTTCTAGGCTTTGTAGAATCGTAATACTCAAAGGCGCTCTCACGAGCTCAAAATTTATGAATTTCTTAAAATGTTCCCAACACGACTTTGATTTAGGTCTTTTTAACATCACTTTTAGTTCACAGTTGTTACCTCTGGCTAAAACTTGCTAATACTGCTAGTTAATAAGTGTTGCGTTCGAATGTGGACTTATTGTAATGTTTCCTGCAATAATATTACCAAGCAAAGTCAGGTGATCTTTTACTGGAAATCGGCAGTTAATATTATGAAACAAGCGACTTGAAATGCAATGAACCGAACTTCGAGAAAAACAAGAATGCGTGCACATTCAAGGGAAGTAACTAAGATGCTTATGCTAATTCGTCTACCCTAGATCTACTGCTGGATCAGTGATTAAACAGTTGGGTGACCAAATATGTGATCAACTTAGAAATGTGTGCGTAATATGCGTTATTTTCAATTTCTGTATGTGAAAATGTTCCAATGCGCTTAAATCAGGAACCATGCTCCTGTGCTCCAAGTTTCGGAAAACCTCACCCTATCTCCCCCCCCCCCCAATTTTCTTTTTCTCGAATTTAGATAATTCACAAGAATGACCGTTTTGATGATGGAAAAAAAAGAAAAAAAGAAATCCATTCATTAACGGAACTCTGGCATGCCTGCGACCCATCCCCTTCCTGCTGGAAGGTAATCTTAGAGGGACAGTGCTTGCACCTCGTGGTGATTTCGCACTATGAGGATGGGTTACTATGGGAAATAAGTTCAGATAAGTAGGTTATGCACGGAAAGAACCACCACCCTTCCCTGCTGCTCTTTAACACTCCCTTCTATCTATTAACTTGAAGGTGTTCTCATTTCACTCATATTACTTTTTTTAAACCTGTTTTTACTTGGCTCATTGACCACCAGTTTTATTTCTACCATTTTATTACATTTATGATTGTCTTTAAGCATACTAATTGTTAATTCTAGTCAATACTTATTTTATTGCTACATTTAATCTATCCTTTCTGTCATTCTCTCCTCTTCTCGGTTTTGTCTGGTCCGTATTTCCTCCCAACATTCCCATTTCTATTTCCTGAGTTTTCCAGGTTTCTCCTGACTGCATTTTTTTAGTTATAACTGTATTTTCTTAGTTTGCCTCTTTGTGTTATGCGTTCTGTCTCGATGAAGGGGTCATCACCTTTATGTTTGCAATATAGCCTGGCTCAGTTTTCCTTTTCACCAGCTTATGTTTTGTTGTCAAGCAGATCTCTGCTAAGCTGCTGTTTGGTTCCGAGCCTGTGCTGCCTTCTGTGAGGTGGATTTTCTCCACCCCATCATCACTAAAATCTCTCCACCTTTAAACCTGGCCCCTTCTCGATTCTGCATAGGTTTATTTAAATACTTGTGCTTGCTATTGCTTTTATAAGAGATTTTCACCAAGCTGGGCCAGGTATAGTTGAGATGCAGATTATTTTATAACATAACTGCAATAACATTGGACTAGTTGTACACTGTTCTTGAGTACCCACTACACTTTTGGCTGTGATACTTATCCATTCTATGGTTGGTGTGTGGTAGTCTGAAAGTGATATTAATCGCACACTGCAGTCAATATTTTGTCACAGTACTTTTCACAATGTGCTCAAAATGAGTAAACTGATGTGCAAGAATCATTCACAGGAAATCACTGACAATGAGTGCAACCACTTGTTGACTTTTTGGCAACTTTTTTCGCGATACACAAATTATCTCTCATAAATACATATAAATTTCCCAACCCACTGCAGATTTCTTCTCTTGGAACCATCCCCCTTTCAATCCCCAGGATGGAAATCTGTCCCCAGACAGGAAATTCCCACCCCCAAACGCATGACAACACATTACCTCTTTGTCGGGTGACTCTTGTTCCTGCTGCCAAGATCTTGCATTGTATGATGCTTTTGATGGAGACTGAAATTATATAAGGATTAACAAATAACAGGATAAGTAGTCCACAAAGCAGGACAATTCTTCACTTTAGGATGACAAATCATGACACTAAAAAATCTTTTGAAACAGCATCACACAACAGTAAATTAAATGCTCATATACACATATTAAATACTCGTTTTATACAGTTAAGTGCTAACCTGATACCTCAGAACTGAACTGGCATTAGGCAAAAAACCAGCCACTCCTCTTGACTACCTAGGAAGTCGCCACCAACATTCATACCTTTTCAAAGACACGGCGCTGCAAGTTGGATATGGCTGCTCCAGAAGACTTTTTGGACTTGAAGAACCGACGTGGAGCTGCAGGAGCTGCTACATCTTCCTTCTGGGTCTCTTGTACTGGAGGTGCAAGTTCTTGTGACAACTCCTGAGAGTCATCAGACACTTCCACTGGCAATGTCATGTCCTGTTTAGTCTGCATGTTAGAGGTTTCATCTACACCCAGGTCATTTTTATAAGAAATATCTTTGTTACTTTCTTGAGACATTCTCTCTTCTGACTTTACTTCAGAAATATCATCTGGCTGCTGCATCTCCATTTCTATTTCGTGTTCATTTTTAATGTCTGGTGGTGTCTGATTGTCAACCATACTTTTGTCCCCTTCGTTGCCTGTACTGCCTGATGGCAATTCTGGCGTAAGCTGAGGCATTTCCGGGGAGTCTGCAGACTCTTGAACAATCTCCTCACTGCTAACAGAAGTCGCTGGTGGAGGTCCTCGAGACTTGAAAATTCTGTATTGGCGACTGCTGGACCGAGTTCTCATACCAACACTTGTATCTTTATTATCAGCTTGAACTTTATCAGAATTGGCACCTGCACCAGTAACCTCTTGACTGGAACTTCCTGTGTTTTTAGACTTAGCCGCTGGTGGTCTTCCTCTCTTGCCGGAGGAGGGAACAGGTGGTTTGCTGCTGGCAGGCGACATTTCCACTTCATCTGCAAATCGAACCCTGAGGTTACGGGTTGGTGTGCTGGTGGAAGATGTACCATCAGATGAAGACACTATCAATGAAGGTGAAGATCCACTGCTAGCCTTTTTCAGAGAGGTTTGCAAGTTTCTTCCTTCAACGCCTCCCTCCACTTTTACCTCTTCTTGAGAGTCTGACGACTCGGAGAACTCAAGGATGCTATTTTTGTCAGCTTTATCAAGTTCTTTTTTGACATTCTTGAAATACTTCGTCTGCACATCATCTTTTTTCTCTACCACATCTACTTTTGGTTTGCACACCACCACAAGTGTTGTGCCTTGTTGGTTACGCATCTCTTTGCTGGATACTACTGTGCTGTTGAACATACCTGCTGTGTGATCTTTGTGAACATTTGTTGCCTGGTATCGACGCCTGTATTCTTCAATTAATGATGGGTCTGTGTACCGTGAATTTCTCCTTCCTCTGTTGGAGCGCATTCTGCGTTTTTTGCTGGGAGGTGGCGAGTCTGGAGCACTGATAACTGGTGTAATTATCTCTCCTGTATAAGTCTTTAATGGCTGCCGACGAAATGTTGCTGGGAAAATATCATCATCATCATCATCACCACTAGCATCGTCTACAGAAAACCCTGCTTTGTGCATATTATCCTGCAAACAAGTCAGACTTAAAGGAGTGACCGGTTCTGCACTGCTGACCACTGGACTTTCAACTGAACTGCTAGGTGAAGATTCTGCATGGTGAGAGACAGGTACAGCTGTGGAAGGGGGGGAAGGAGTAGACGGTGTGCTATGAGAATGAGACTGAGAAGAATAGTAGATGACCTTCATCCCATCTTCTGTTGTCACTGTCTTGCCTACTTCCACAAACTGGTCCATAATGAGCTGTGACCGGCTGCCTAGCCCAGTCCATGTGCGGCCCTCCTGGGAGCGAGTGTAGGTCCTTCCAGGACGCGCAATGGCTGCAGGCAATGGCTGACTGGGTGAGTTCTGGTTTCCATCACTTACAGTCACAATCCTAGATGCTGGGAGCTTTGTGACTGGACGGTGTACTTCTTGTGCTGCAGCTACACGCTTGCTAGGACTTGCTTTGCGCTTATCCTCTGTATCAAAGCTAAATGGATCTTCATCCTTCACTTCTCTTACAGGTTCTGTTTTTACTCCGTCAGGAATCACATCTAGCTTGCTCTTCTGCTCTCCTCGAATAGCTACAAAATTTGTTTTGCCCCATTTTGTATATGATGGTGTAGCTTTGATTGGTGTTGGCTTCCCTGTCAGAACTTCATCAAAGGCACGACTGGCAGTGCTTTCTCTTGCTCTGCCATACGTTTTTCCAGTGCCAAAACGTCGAACAGTACTTGTGCTGCTCATGTCTGAAAAGAAAACACAGAATTTTAATCCGTGACTTATAAGCTGATGAGCATTCAATTTATGCTAATGATTACAACGTGAACAAAATTATTTAAACACAGTCAGCATCATGCTTTAAATAAATGATGCTGGTGTAAAGCATTTGGCTGCTCACAAAGGTACTTATGGTATACCCAGATAATATTGGGATCAACTAAGCAACAATTGTGCTAGTTTAATGGCCATAATTACTCAACACTTATATGTTCTCACTCAGATTTTAACTATGTTAATTTTTTACAGTTTACATAATTACAAAATAGCATAGGCTTCATAGACACTGATGCAAAGTTTCCATTTTACACCCTCCATCCCAAAATGCACCTTGTTTGCGACTGGACATAACAAAATCCAAACCATTTCAGATTTTTTAAAATATCAAGCTTTTATGCATGTACTGAAGGCTGTCACTGCCTACTCAGCATAAACCATTCACTGCATTCCTGAGTGTCAACCGCCCTCTTCCCCCACAACCACAGAAATTAAAAAATAAAGGAAATAGTAAAGAACCAAAACTTAGCTGAACTTGGCACTGCCTGTTTGTTAAGTAAAACGAAAACTGTGTGATTTCTGACATCCTGGAACTTTTAACAGCCTAAACATCTGAACATTGATAATAATTGCAAAAAACTATTTATACTAGAAAAGATTCTGGGAAAACTACACTGGCTAGCCACTCAGCAAATGAACTCGTCGCTTGAGCAAATGAATAACTGATACCATTTAAAAATCGGACGTTAAATGAATTCCTCTGTTTAGTATGTGTTTGCAGCAATCGTCGTAAGAGTAGATACAAGCATAAACTTATTAATAAGACGTTACAATAGTTGCAAAAATTTTAATTAGTTTCTATCGAAACTGGTTGACTTCCTCAGTTTTCTGAAATACTCCCGTTACCCCCGAGCAGGACAGCTTTGTAATTCAGCTACGATGCTCAACTGTCGTGACTCTGCAGCGTATCAACAACCGTGCTTAAAACTATCTTTAAATATTATTTCTTTAAAATTATCGTGTAAGACTTTATCGTGACAGGGATTTGTAGTAGTTGAGCAACAGTTCAGGGACTGCTGTCCACTTGTTTACAAACTTTCACGCGTCATTTGGAGCAAGATACATTTAATCAGATTTTTCTCTAAAACAGCAGAAAGAAGTATCGAGCGAAGGTGAAAATATACCTGCAAAAGGAATGTCACCAACCGAGATGAACACCTTTCAAGTTCTGTCCAAATCTTTGCAAAATCTGTCTATAATTCTCTGGCAAGCGCCATTTTCCTTCACAAAGCTACAGCAAGCACAAAAGCGCAGGCGCAAAGATGAAAACCAAGCAAAGATAACAGATGTCTACAAGGCTCAGTTTCGCACTTTTTATGGGAAGTAACTCTGGAAAGTTCTTATTTTCTTAGTGAATAATTACAGCCTTGATGGTAAAGAGTTGCGGATTGTCTCCCCTTTGACCATGAAATTCGTCTTCATGATCTCCACAGCACCGCGAAAACCGAAAAGGCTACTGTAATAAGAAAGTCTGTTACAAGAAAACTAGTAGATCTGCCCTTGTGAAATACAAGCCGGGATCCCCATCTTTCAGGTGGAATGGATGTCATGGAAGTGGTTTCGCTGAGTGATAGAGGTCTAGTTCATGGGTAAAGAAAGGGGAAACCAAGACTTGTGAAGACATTTACTGATTTAGCCTTAATATACGGAATTTTTTTTAAAAATGTATACCGTCCATGAGGCCTCAAAATGAATTCTAGAAGTGATCGTGCCTTAAAAATTATGGCACATTTTCCATTCGATGCTAATTTTTTAAAAATCGTTTTAAAGTCATATTTTGTGATTTACTGGTCACCAAATGCTTGCTTCTTGAGGCCACCATCCCAACCCTCGCACCAGTGGTTAACGATGGAACAACAGAAAAAATAGAATACTGCTGTGGAAAGAGAAGTGCACACGTTGGGAAGAACGCCACGAAGATCCAAGCTGTCAGCTGTGTGCGTACTTTATGAGAATGGAGTATGATGGAGAACTGATAATTTGTGGCACAATTTACACTTGCAGCTTTTATTTGCACTAATATGTCAGGTTTAAATGCTAGCTAAATGGCCACTATTATTAAGTCAGACATTCACATAAATCTTTAATTTGGAGACCTTTAAAAAATTATCAGCCCTTTCAAAGTATGGCGACAAGGGAAAATGAGCCAAGCTAAAAAATAACATGCAAAATAGATGTTTGGGAGTACTACCCAGTTACTAGCTCTTTTAAAGGCTACAGCTACCCAGAATGTTTAAAGTTTTTCAATGCTACCCTGTATGCCATTTTATTATTAAGGCATTTTCATTTTATGCCTGAACCAAATAAAACAAACATGCACAAATAATCATGTTTAGCACTTTTGTAACAACCATCAACTGGATTTTGATGCAGCCACAGAAGTTTTAAAAAAATTACATAAAAAGGGGAACTGATGTGCATCACACTTTTCTGACCTACAGAAATGAACACAATAAAACAGTTTCCCTAATATTTATTCACAAGAGTCACAGTATTTAACTGACGGACAACACTGTCATACAAAGCATACAAGACATTTAAAAAATTTAATGATTTTCAACATGAAATATGTATAACCAAGATTAACTTTAAAAAAGGACAAATCCCACAAAAATTGACGTTCATGTAGCTGATTAAGACATTTTGCTTTATACCCCCACCCACTCCTAACAAGGAGAGTTCCTGGATGTTCCAACGTCTACACTTGATGACACTAACGTAACTTGTTATAAAAAGTTATGGGAGAATGCAAAATATAAAAAAATCTTATCATTTTAGTTGGGGAGGGGGAGGGTAAACATTCATTCTATTGCAACTCCATCATGGCCAGTCTTCAGAGCAGATAAGGAAGGAGGAGGGTTGGACAGAGGGTTAGCTACCCCTCCATTAACAACTTTAAGACATGGCAGTGTAGATCGAAGAAAGCAAACCTCTAGTGGAAGAACCTTCATTCTCTAGCAAGAATGAGCTCTTTAGAAATGCAGCAACCTCCTCATAGGTTTCTTTTCATCAAACACTTACAGATGTTAAAATGCTTCAACTCACAAGAAAAATACAGCTGGAACCATTTACTAGCATAATGAAGTTATTATAGCCTCCTGTACATTTCTTAGATGTTTCTAAGACAGTACCAAGTCCTCCACTAGTTAACCATGATAAAATAAAGTGCAAAAAATATCAGGGGTTAAAAAATTCAAGAGGTAAGAGGGCAAAATGTAACTAATCCAAATTAAGAGTGGGAAAAAGAAGAAAAATATTTCTTTTAGATATTGCTCAGATTATGAAAAGATGTAAACAAAAATCAAAGCACAATCCTACAGCCAACCAGTTATTACAGTTTTCTATGAATCTATTCTGATTTTTAACAGAGGAATCCTTTTCTGTATAGACAAATACCTAGATGGCAGACATACATAACAGTTACAAATCAAAGACCAAGTGACTTTTTTGGAGGGATGGGTAACTTCCATATTCAGAGAAAACATACCGCAGTTAGCAGACATCTTTGTT
Source organism: Lanistes nyassanus (assembly GCA_004794575.1). NCBI lineage: Eukaryota > Metazoa > Mollusca > Gastropoda > Architaenioglossa > Ampullariidae > Lanistes > Lanistes nyassanus. Next base: position 215,365 of record SMGT01016279.1, read on the forward strand.
ATTTAGCACGCACAACTTGCATAGATATAGAATCTGATAAGCTTAATACATAAAACATTCAATTACACATTCAAGTTCCAACCCTTCACTGAGCAAGGAAACAAAGAAACAGTGAACATAGCTTTGAGACTCAACCAGGCTGCAATCAAGTTGATTTACAAAGTCCATACATTCTATCCAGTTCAAGATGCACTGACAGGAACACTGGCACACTAAAGGCACTCGAAACCACAGAGGTACCTTGAAAAAGATAAGTTTTGTTATAAAATCCCTACCATTATTCTGGGAAGGGCACTGTGTTTTAATGTGATTTTTAGCATCAGTAGCTGGCAGAATTCTTTGCAACTTCTATAACATCATAGCTTGTTTTTCCATATTCCATACAACAGCCACTGCAGTCCTGTCTTACTGAGTCTCTGCATTTTCTTGTCTTAGCAAAATCTGTAGTCCTCATCTCAGGAGCTAAAAGGCCCTAACCTAAATGGGTTATCTTTGTTTTTAACCAATAAATGCTCATGCACTGCTTACCTTGATCTTTATAATGACTAATCTTTGGTGGTCCTGAAGAATGTACAGCTATGGGTGTTTCATGCATTACAACTGTAAGTACACTTCACATGCTAAATCTGTGTGCAGAGCTTGATGCTTTAACATTTCACCATGCAGACTGATTTACCTGTTAGAAGTTTTAATGGTCATGGTCAATATTGTTTGAAATACTCTAGCTAAAAATGCTGAAATCTAAGAGCAAGAGCAAAAATCAGCACCTGTCGAACAGAAATGCAAAGCTAAACCATAAGAAAACTGAGTGAACCATGATTACAGCATGTTAATTTGCAATATACTTTTCAATAAAATTTTAAAATAAATTTATTAATTTTAAAGTTTTGATATACTTTTTAATTAAAGTTTTGTGTTCCTAAAAACTAACTATAACTGGAAGCTATTTGAAGACTGAACAGAATGCAGCAGCATAACCATTCTTGGTACTAAATCCCAACGTACAGAGACCACTTAAGATCCACCTTCACCCTCAGAATGGTTTAAGCTCTGGACTGTGCAAATGCAAAGTCATCTCTGCATCAACCTGTCATCTATAAAGGCAAACTCTACATCTGCAGCAAAGCTCAAGTTATTTTTTTTAAATGTTACTTCCTCTATTCCCATTTGTAAACTGCATGTATGTCTTTTTATAAAATCTATCCAGGGGCAAATCCTTCGGACAAATTTTGTAGCCGTCTTATATTTAGTTGCTTAATCAAAAATGTTCTGTACGCTCATGGCCTTTGTCTTTGCTACTCCCTTAGTCCTATCTTTCTAATGAGGTACAACATTATGTTAGTACAAGAGTAGCATGTGTTTACATAATGACTCTAAAACTTGTGATGTGGGCTGGTGAGTTGGGGGAGGGGTTGGTTGGTTGGTTGGTTGGTTCTTAACCCTCACAGCATGATAGGCCACGATCTTGGCTTTCCCTTTCAAGTGCAGTACCACTCGTGGCAGCCATGCATCCTTCAATTTAAGCATGATTCCTGCTTGGGTGTTTCATTATATCCCACTGTAAGGTTTAACATCCTGCTGCAAACTGTGTGCATATCAGAGGGGGGGGGGATACCCTTTCAAATCACAGGCACAAGGGTGTGAATCCTTTTTACAAGTGACCACAATTAGAAGTGCTGATCTTGCATCAAACACGTTGGTGGGTGGGGTGGGGGGGAAGCATTCTTTCATAAACCAATCTCTTCAAAAACAAAGAAAATTACAAGTATGGGTCCCCTTTATATACTGCTCTGTTTTACCCTCCAGTTTCATCTCTGTGAGGGTTAGATGACCTCAGTAATTATAGTTTCTCTGCTTGTTCCTGCCTCTCTGCCATCTCACTTGCCCTGGTCTAGGTACAGTCAGTCCTAAATGTACCTAATGTACCTGTCATCTATAAAGGCAAACTCTACATCTGCAGCAAAGCTCAAGTTATTTTTTTTAAATGTTACTTCCTCTATTCTCATTTGTCCAACCTCACTCAAATGTGTACAGTGTCTTAGTCAGGGGTGCCAGTGACTAAGACTATGTAAATCTGAAACCCAATCTGGAAATTTATGCAAAATCTAAAATTTGCTCTGAAGTCTGCACCAAATCTAAAATCAAGTCTGAATTGAACAAATGAGATCCGACTTTAAAGGGCACACAAAGACTTGCAACAAATAGTTTTGTAACAAAGCATCCTCTTTCCTTGCTTGTCATGTAAAGCAATAAAGAATACACTGGAAAGGGGGTTTTGGTGGTTGTTTTGAAAAGAAAAAAAACACAAAGAACAGTGGAACCCCAACAACCTTGAGTAGGATTTATGAACAGAATAAATGGGCTTTGAAAAGTCATGACCCCTCCCTGATCATTATCACCCTGCAGCACAACTCAGAAAAGGCTGGAAAGGGAGAAAGAAAAGAAACTGGATATAAATCCTGCCATCAGTGTAACTATTCCACCTTCAAACCTCCTTTCATCTCTGTGATTCAGGCACATGTAGTTGCTGTTTTTTCCAAGAGATTTTCACTGGGCTAGACCAGCTTAAGTGTAACTGCAGATTATGTGGTGACATAGCCAAAATATTGTTGTACTAGTTAGCTGTACATCTACAATGATCTTGAGTACTGAGTGCGCTCTTAGCTAGGGTACTTATCTCCACTAGGGTATGTACTAATCTGTCAGTGATGTTAAATGCACACTGCTGTCAAAAGTGTCACAGCACTGGGACTGTTCTATAGGAGAGAGCCAGAATTTTATAATTTTAAGGTATGTTTATTTCCTCTGATGACTACACCGATATTGTTGCCTCATTTGAAGCCGAGTCCAAAATAAGGCACTTGTCTATTCTGTATGTCTGAATAGAAACGACAGCTTTCTGGTATATTTTTGTTCAAGTTATCATAATCCTGTAGTGATGGGCTTAATCACGAACAGAAAATGCAGTAGTTAGTGACAGGCGTTACATCACTAATGGTGTCTGTGAAGTTATAGAGGCTGAGGGTTGAGAGTGTGTGTTCAGAATGGAGGTAGGAGGGCAGTGTATGGCAGCCCTGTCAGAATAGCTACAAGTTGTCATATTCGCTGCCCCATTTCTTCTAGACTTCATGGAATCATAATTTAGGGAGGCGCTTTTCATAAAGTGCCCAAAATTTATGAATTTATTAAATCAATAAATGTTAGTTGCTACCATTTGCTTAGTCTTCTTACTATACTGCTACTTTACACACAATGCATTCGAAGCTGGACTCAGTAATGTTTCCTGCAATCATCTTACTAAGCATGGTCAGTTGATCTTTTAGTACCCCGAAATGACAATTGCAAAACGAGCAAGACAGGATTCAACGACAGCACACAAAACTTTGAAAAACACAATGCGTGTGCATTCAAGGGAAGTATCTAAGATGCTTTTGGTAACTCGTCCACTGCACAATGGGTTTTTAAGCAATTGGCGTGCCAAAAATTCATAGATGATCGACTTGGAAATATGTGTGTGAAGAAGACGCATGTTTTCCGACTCTTCAAAAAACGAAACTCTAGCACACCTGGGTCCTTCAGTCTTCAGTATATGGCAGGTGATGTTTTTATCTGCTTGGCTAGTTTGTATTAAATTAGAGAAGTTTTTTCCTTCAGATTTTTAAATAGGATTTTGGACCTGGATCAGAAAACTGGCACCCCTGCTTAATCCCATCCCCAGATAATTATGATCCACGATGATATCACTACTTTCCCTATTTGTCATGTTCATAGATCATTAATCTTTAAATTCTTTAAATCTTGACTTTTGAATCCTGACTGTTGTTTCCGAGTCCTTTCTTCATCCTCACTGTATCCATGGTGCGGCAAGCAAATGTCCCCTTTAATGGTTTTCTACTGAAGTCCTTAAGCTGCCACCTGGTTGGCTCTTGTAACTGATACACAGCTGCTGATGACGCTGTAGGTTCAAAGCAAGTTAACTTTTCATTGCTGTGACGCCAACTCTTTAAGTCCTTTGACTTTTGCTCACATTTCACCAGCACTAGCTCTGCAACAAAATTTCCTTTAAATAATAATGCTTGGCTCCGATATCACCTGCATGCTTAATTACTAAGTTTATGTTTGTACATATGCAAGATCTAGTTAGAAATAGAGATGTTTACATGAAAAACTAGTAAGCTTGCTGTTTTTTTTTCCTCAGAAACAACAACAGACCACACACGTCTGTATACATGTATGCAAGCATAATATGCACACAAACAAATGAACATAGTCATGCACACACATGCACTCTCTTACTCACTTTCTCACCCATACCTTGTGTGGCTTTCCTATTTCTTTTGTCGGTTTCTCGGGTGAAGGGACAAAGCTTGTAGGGTCAATAAATACATCTGGAATGTTGTTTCCAAAGAAGATCTTTGTGTTGCCAGCAATCGCTTGGTACTTGGCATATTCCAGGTACTCTCTAGTTAGCTTCAACTGCAAAATTAACCCATCACAGGCAACTACACAAAACTGCAATAAACTACTTCCTCTAGGTTTTATTTTCATAAAATAAAAAGGCAACACTGTCACCTTCGTGTTTTCCAGAATGATTTTATTTGCTGAAATTCTTTATGCTAATTCCTGCACACATGCATGTATCCACACATGTATATGTGCATCCACACTCTCATTTCCTCCCTGTGCTACTAACCTATTCTCTGTCACATGTGCGTGTGCACATGGATGAACACACATGCATGCACACACACATGCATCCATGCACACACACACACATACATACCTTGTTAGCTTCAGCATCTTTAGATATTCTGTAAAACTCAGCATCTGCTTTTGCCTTTTCCCGTGCTAAGTGCGTCAAATCTGAGGACAAAATATATAGGTCCATTCACCTCACTTTTTAAAATTCAACAGTGTCACAATGTACATAAAAGATCAGGATAATACAGAAATCAAATAACCACCACATCATAAAATACAGCCAATGTTCATAAAGTTGTTTAAAAATAACTATTTGGAACTTTGAGGATTTTCTGTATTGTTCTGTTGCAGTTGATGAATCTGAGGACCATCAAGTCAAGATATATAACTCCATCCATTTGTTCATGTTGATAGAGAGATATGAGGTCCACTCTGAAAGTCCATAGAGTCCAGGAAACTAAAAGACATACAGATAATCCAATTATGACAGGTCCTCGCAGAAACCTCCATAAGCATCAACCGGCCACCCTCTCAGAACACCTGGTCCAGGTAGCTTCCAAGTAGCTTCCTGTATATTCTGAATAGCCCTCATGAAGGCTGAGACAGTATTTTCAGGACTCCCCAACCAATTTCAATGTAGCTGCCTCTTGGTGTGGGAACAGGAAGAAGTCACACAGAAGAGGTCTGGAGAATACAGTTGCTGGGTCAATTGTAGCACTCTCTCCTCTACCAGAAACTCTCTTGCTGCAATGGCACTGTGGGCCGTAGCGTAGTCATGGTGCACCATTAGTCTACCAGGAGTAGTGTTTGAAAGGAGTCTGCGCCAAGCCTCAAGGACTTGAGGCAAGCAGTGATGGACAGACCAGCGGTAACTGTCCATCTTTATGAAGAATTACAGTGGCATAACTGTGCTGCTGAATGAGCATCCTCAGTACTGGTATTAAAGGTCATATACTACTTAGATGGACAGCTTCCTTAACCAAAGTTTGTTAGTGGAAATAAGTGTACGATTTGTGGCAAACTTCCCCTTTGTCATGTGGCATAAATCTTCCTGCAAGGGAGTCGGATATTTTATACAAGTTACTCTGAGTGTATAACAAAGCCAACTTATGCACGGTAAGAGTTTTCCAGCATGACAAAAGGGATATACCGCCACAAACTGTGCAGTTATTTCCCCTAACAGACTTTTGCAGCCCAGAGTATGAAGAAAGCTTAGTACATGTATATAATCTTTGCTGGTATTGTGTGCTTCTTTGCAGTGTACATTTAGGAAAAAACCCACCCAAATAAAATGCTAGTTCTTGTTGACATGTCTATATGTAAACTGCCAACCAGCAGATCTGAAGAATATCACCAAACTAACAAAATCTCCAGGTACTGCAATCTGAGTAGCATGCCTACTCAGGTTTGGTTCACACCTTGCAGCCTTCTTGAGGCCTCATGGGACTCGGTACTGTAAGAATTATGTAACTGTGTTTTGGTGCTTTCTACCCAGCATGCCACAGTGCATCCTGGTGCAGGTAAGGTCACTATTTTCAGGAACAGCAAGCAGCTAGTTTCTAGTATCACTACTATTCTCACCTTCTATTTCAGCAATTTTCTTTTCAGACTCTTTCTCCATGATCTTTTGATCCCACTGGATTCTGGCAACTTGCGCCTGTTTCTCTGCCTCTAAATCAATTAGAGAACAACTGAGAATGTTTTATGTGATTACAGCCGTTCCTGGCATATGCTGCAGTACGTGCTTCTGTACATATCTTTGTGTATTTTGTGTACAGCACTCACTAGTTCAAAGATTTTAAGAATGCTGGCCGATATTGTGGCTGAAAGACATCATAACTTTTCTGAACAAGAAACACTGTGTGGATTATTTACAAAAATACACTTGGACTATTCTGAGGATGAATCTAGAATCAGGGTAATGGAATTATATTTTCCACTGATACCATGATTTAAAAGACCATGTTAATCATAACTCCGTAACACAGTAAAAAGGAATATTTCCTATAGTTAAGACTACAGATTTTCCTCTCTCTGAGAGATTGTCATCCTGTACCCACACATGAATGTGTGCATGTGGTAAAAAGAATTATCAAGTAATTTTTCTTCAAAGTAATTCTCAGTATACCACAGAGGACTACAAATATTGTTTCTGGCATAACCAAATCATTCATTCAATGGAGATAACATTTAACTAGTTGCTATCACGTGACATGAGTGACAAAATATTCATAAGAACTACAAATATTTTAACAGCAGTACCGATAATGGCTTTCTTCCTTTCAGTTTCAGCCTCCTTTTCCACTACCTTTTGCTTCTGTATGGAGATGAGCAGTTTTGTCTTTTCGGCTTCCCTGTCAAAAATTGGAAAAACATGCAATTTGCCATCAGCCTCACAACTAACACTATAAAAATGGAGGAATATAAGAATGGTTTCCTTACAGTGGTCATGCCATAAATCCAAATGTAATGACATCTCACCCCCACATTCCCATGAAAAACATACCCCAAGAAGGTTCGAGTCACACTAAACATACATCATTAACTTATTCCCAATGCCATTAAGAAAAGGCAGTAACTTCGCCTGTAGTCTCCATCGTATGTACCATGGCTTCCCCTGTAGCCTCCATGTGTGTTTTAAAAAAAAGTAGAAAAAAACAGTGATAAAAACATAATTTCAACACAGTTTGAAAGTAAAACTTAAGAATAAAATTATTCTTACCTGAAATCTCTCTGGTGTGAAATCTGTGCAAAAAGCTGCATTGAAAAAAGTATCCGCACTAAATAGTACTTACTATTTAGTGTTAGATTCAGTCACTGTATGCACTGTACGTGCCCACAGGGTTTCATCACTTGTATGAATCCCATGACTACAATGGTCTATGTATCTTATTTTTAAAAACGTAGGAAAAAATATAAATGATAAAAATTCCAATGCAGGCTGAAAGAAAAAGTTAAGAAGAATAAAATGATTCCTACCTAAAATCCATCCAGTGTGAATTCTGTGTAAAAGACTGCATTGAAAAATCTGTCCATGTGAATGCAGCAAAATGGCAGGCGAGATCATGATATAAATTTGAATTATCCTTAAAAAATGGATACTGATGTTCCTGGGTTTGGCTAGCATAAACTGTCACCTTGTGGCTTGCATGATGACAGAGATTATGTCTGATGAGGGCCAAATGCTTATTGTATAATGGTATAGTGGTGTCTGTATGACTGGGAGAGAGATATGGGGAATGGGCAGCCTATATGTGCCTGGATGCAGATTTCCTGATGAAAAATCTTCAAGGTAAAAAGTGGTAAAGGCTATGTCTGAAATAGTGGAAAATGACTAAACAAAAACACACACAAACACAATCATTATCATCATTCATCCATCCATCCTCCTCATTCATCCATCTCCATCACCATCCTCCTCATCATCATCACCAGCTGGCATTTCAGCAGTTAAACCCTCTAAGGATTATTCATTCTGCATGAAGATATTTGAAAAAGTTAATCTTGTGCACAAATTGAGCAAGGGGCAGGGTGTAGCACAGTCTTAATGCATGCTTGTCAATGCAAGGGGCCAGCAGGTTCAGATCCTGTTTGGCACACATACTTTCTCTATAGATGGCACATGGGATAGCTGTCCACATTTTCTCCAGGGACTCCAGTTTTCCACAGCAACCTTTATAACCCTCCCTCCTCCTCCTCTCATCATGAGACAACCTTCATGCCAATTTGATGTTAAGCAATCACCAACCAACCAACCAACCAAGCTGAGCATCTAACAGGTGGGGAGAGGGTTTAGTTTGGGTTACTGATGGGTCAGACAAGTACATACTTTACATATACATGTCCTTTAGAAAAACAAGTGAGAAAATCAAAGAAAATAGACTTTTTAACAGGAATTTACTTACATTGCCTCATAGTTTTTTCTGATCTGTTCTGGGATCTTAGGTTTAGTAACTCGAACAGCCTGCACTGTCAAACCAGGAGCCATCTCGTAGAGATCCTGCTGTAAAGCTCGACGCAGATTTTCATCAATTTGGTCTGGAAAATATGACATCAAAATGCCAACTGCAAGCCCTCAGCATGAATATTTTTGTAGTGTCCACAAAACAACTTACATATTAAGGGAACATTTTTCCCCCAGCTATTATCCACAACTCCCTCTATTACTCAGCTCTGTTTCTCTTAGATATATATAGATATATCTCATGTACATATGTATCCATGCATGCACATGCCTATGTTTTATTAAAACTGGTGTTAATGATATAATCTTTTAAGTGAAAATTAATATTTTCTTTCTTGAACTAGAACTATATAACACTGTATAGCTGGACATGCACATTGAGCAGTGTAACATGATATCCAGGCACAAAATATGATCTTCCACACACAAGCACACAAATGTTGGCTAAAAATTACCAAACAGATCAATGTAGACTTCTTGCAAGTTGTGGATGCTGCAGAACTGGTTAAGCTCATGATGGATCTTATTGTAGATCAGCGTCTTGTCATAGTCAGCAGTGTAGTTTTTGACAATGTCATATACTGACAGACAAATTCACACAAAAAAATATGTTAGCATTAGAAATGTCAGCTAACGATGCCTTTATTAAAAGTGTCTAAGTGTATAAACATGTAAGTACCTATGCAAATATGCACACACATGGATGAACGCACCAATGTTTAACAATTACATGTTCTAATTTTCTATTCCACATAGACTCAAAATATGAACCCTCTACAATAAAAAACATAGCTAAGCATCTGCACATTTTGAAGGACACAATACACTGTTCACTTCGTATTCAAAACATGCAAAAACCACCTCGCCAGTGAGAAGTCACATTTGACCATCCATGATTTAACAGTTCAAGCACATGAAGCTGTTTATGTGGCATAGCCTTTATGGGCTCTCTCACACAGATCAATATACATGAAACTCGCAAGTGCACACAAGTTGTACAATGCAACATATGCATGAAAAAAATTCCACACAAATATGAGCATAAAGTTAAGCTGTACCTGCAGAAGCATCCAGCTTATTAACGACTTCAATCCTCTCGAAGTAGATGATTACACCACCACTAAAACAGAATATTTTCAAAATATTCTCAGAAAAGATACTCTGCAATTAATTCCCATGCCTCTGAAAGTTACACACAATACTACCTTGCAAATATTGCTTCAGTCTGCATGTTGTGACAGGTTTTCCCCAGGGTTCTCTTTCCACGTGTCCACCCCCACCTTCTTTCCCCACACTCCCACATTTCCTGCCCTTTTGTGATGGTCTGTTTGCTTTTTTTTGTTGTTGTTGTTGCTTTTTTCCCTTTGATATGAGAGAAGACAGGTCGGGTAAGAAACAATGAAATAAGCTTCTTCAAAAAGCCTAACCAGCAAAAAAACGTGACCTATAATCTGCAAGCAGACTGACTAAAGTTGGGTTATTATGCATGGTGCCCCCAACTGATGTTACCCTCATCTCCTGCTACACATTTGTCTTGAATAGATAGTGGCAATGTTAAAAAGTTGTACTTGTAGTGCCTGTTTTCCAATTTGATGAAGTTACATCTTTTCACTCTCAGATACTGTTAAAATCAGTGAAGCAAGAGCTGCCATGTGGAATTCAGTTGTAAAGGAGCACAAAAATCAGTTTAAGAATATACTTACCTCGTTCCACATGGCACATTTTTCACTTCATCTGTCTGCAGTGTTGTCTGCAATTAAAAAAGAGCAGATAGCCAAAGCAGTATACAGCACAGTATTTTACTGCCAAACCAGTATTTTCTACCACTACCAATATTGAGGAATGCTTGGCCTTGACACACTTAAGCAGGTCAAGAAATCGTGGCTTTCGTGCTGTTCTTGTTAGAGTGTGGTGCTGCTTGCCCTCGGACAAACCTGTGGGCTTTGACACCGAGTGTGCATGGAGACCCTGTAATTCAGATACATGGTACCCAAAACAATTGGAAGGCGGAGTTTCCTTTGTGCCCTTTTCAAAACAGACAACAAATTTGGAGAAATGTAAGAGGTAGGTTAACACCTATGGCTGCTCGTATGAGCAGCTGTAATGTGAAATTGAAAAAAACTTACGTTTGCTCAAAGGTAAAGTTCCATTTGTATTTATAGATGTTCTCTAGGAACTGATGATCATATTTTGGGGTCAGCTTCCTCTCAAATCAACATTTATGTTGTCAGGAAGTTTTCAGGGCTCATTAAAATCACCCCAGTTAGTATCTAGTGAAAAGTCTGTTTTCTCTCAAGGTCAGATGTGTTAAGCACAACTCTTCAAATGCCAGACTGTTGCCTTTTACACTAATGCTATGTTTACAAATGGATTCAAATTTAATTAAAATTATCCTAACTGTTCTTGCTGTAAGGGATGTCTCTCACATAGGTGTAATCAGTGTTTCAGAGCACTAGCTGTATTTTGATGGACAAGGCTTTATTGTTAACCAGATTATGTCCATTGCAGTGTATACTGGTTCAAAGACCCATACCATACCATTTTAAGACCATATCAGTATTTTCTGGTATTCCATTATTTACCAGTACCTCTACTCAATACATATGCCATCAAAAATCAACAGTTTAAAAATGACTATTGTATTATTAGGATTTCCAGAAATAATACTGAAACTTGTTTTAGTGAATTTAGATTTTTTAAAAAATCTAGATTGTTTCAACACAGTTTCCACTGCCATCACAGACATCTTTTCAGACACCAAAATAGTGCAGTGTCAGGACACTTCTTATAAATCTACTCTGCCTCCTCAGCTGTTTCAGAACATCAGAAACTTCTTTTAGATCTAAAGAGAATTTGCATGTGCATGTATGTGGGCAAACGCATGCATGCATATACTTGTGCATGTACATGCAAGATTACATCTTGTCACAATTGTGTACTTCAAGGGTGTAAAGAACTACTTATACTTTCCATGATACAGCCTTACAGCTGACATATCTTTCTGTAATCCAACAATTTATTATCTTATTTGGTAACAATCACTCCAGCCATACTAACCTGCACAGACCGCACAGACGTAAGAACTGGTAACATGAAGTGATACCCTGGCCCACTGGTTGACGACAGCAGCGCACCTCCCTTTTTGTTAGGTACGGAAAGAAAACCAACACTAAGCAGAGCATTTCAATCTTATCATTTTTAGCAGATATGTGTTTTGTGGTTCCTAACTGTGCTAAATAAAGAACAATGCCTCTGCCAGTTTCATGCTGGAGTGTACTTTAGTGAAACAATCTGAAACATTTGGCTATGTGAGAAGCAAGTCCATCTGGTACCATCAACCTCTCTATGGCTTCACGTTTGTTGGGGATTTTGAGTCCATAAAACCACATCTTTCACTGAAACACTGCTTGTCAAGTGATGTCTGAAGAGTGATGGCTGATGATCTCAGAGACAAGCTGGATATGTCACTGATTCATCATTTGCATATCTCCCTTTCCTGCAATTTTATTTTCTGCGAGTCATCCTGTGAGCCTCTTGGAAGCAGGATTAAAGATAGGCTTATAATGCACATCTTACACCAACAGTATCACTTCAAGCTGATGCTAACATTGACCAGCATTGGCTACACAATGGGAAAAGCAGACCACAGGCCAGAATGTCAGAAAAAAAGACATGGTTTTTCATTCCAACTCCAAGAAATAGTGCTTGATGATCTTAGCATCAAGTCTCTCATCAGAATTTCTATATCCAGCATGCACAGGACCTCAACTGGCTTTATACAGTGCAATCAGCATCCTGATATTAAAAACTCTTACCATCATTCAATTGCCACAGATTATCATGTATTTGTGACATCCCTATTTTTAATCAATACTCACTCTGTAGTAAACTCCTACATGACCTGCAACATACAGCATGCAAACACTGAGCAGGGTATCCCAATCTTATCATTTTTAACATATATGTGTTTTGTGGTTCCTAAATTTTCCAAATAAGCAACAATGCCAAGTACACACATTGGCTAATAAGTTATGTCCCACCTCATTTCACCATTAAATAAAAATCCAAATTGTACACAAACTACATTATACCTGCTAACATATAAACACAACAATGCCCCATGCATGTCAAGTGTTATGGTATTCGCGTAGTTGCTATGCCTTTTCACAATAAGCTGTTAGAATTATCTGGTATTAGAAGTGCAAAAAGTATGGTTTGCACATCTGTTTGTTGCGATTTTCTTGTCATCTGATGAAGAGGGCAGTTATGAGACTGAAAGAATGACTGTGCAGTTCTGTGCTATGTGGGAATCTAGACCCCAATCCACCACACCCCAACAACCCCTACCCTGTTTTTGTTTTGACTTGTCAGCTGATGACTGGTGCAGTGAAGGCTGAGGAAACTATTTCATATGGTTCAATCTGCAGGTGGAAAATATTTTTGCTTTTCAGTTGGTGGATCGCACACAATTACTAAGCCCATAAAGCTAGCAAAAATTATGAAACTTCCAAATCTCTGGTCATTAAAAACCATGTCACTTTTCCTATTACGTTTTAGTACTGTGTGTCGAAGTGTGCATGAAATGTGTTCTCGTGCGTTAAAAATCTACATTTATTATTATTATTAAATATTGGTATGTTAGTTGCACATGCTGCCATGCTTGCAAAAGTGTCACTGCTGGGATACATGAGAAGAGTTTAACTTAAAGTCAAACTAATCAAGCCAAATATTCCCTATGCCATCCGCCCAGCACATACTGCGTCATGGAGGCGGCCACTATTATTACACAAGTACAGGACATTTCTCATTATTAAAGGCAAATACTGCCTTCAGTTTGTTTCATGCTCTGTGTAGAATGTGCTTTATGTGTAAAAAAAAAATTGGTGTCTGAGGTTTTTCACTGGTCTAATTGAAAAAAAAATCAAACAGCTAGGACTTGTGATTACAAAGCCCTTCTGGCTTGTGGTGACTACAGGATTTGCTTGTGTGAGTTATAATATGAGAAATATTATTTTTTACTTTAGTAATGAACATTAACAGCAATCACTATATTGTAGCAGATTGTGTATTGTGCAGATACAAGCAAATGCAATCAGACAATTTGAGATTTATAACAATTTTTACGCAGAAATGTAATGCCAGATTGCCCTTTTTATAAGGCTTTGATGTTTACTAATACTATACGTGAAATTTAAGTTATGTGAAAATGAAGATGTGCCCGAAATGATGTATCTTATGTTTGTATCTGTGCGAACTTTCGTAGGCCCGTATCTACACATTTTTGCAAAAAACGTTTTTAAAAACGTGTTTTCAGCATGTTGCAGCAATAATAATAGCTGAACAAAGTATTATTGTGAGCAGTAAATTGCACTTTATTGGGAGCCATAGACTTCGGGCGATCGCAGCCTAATCTTGGGGCGATGAGAGTTTTCTGGGGCGGAAAGGCATGGGGTGATAAGGTAAAGGGGCGAAACGTCCAGCACCCTATAAAAGTAGTGAGTTGACCCGAAACCCTACTTACAATCAGGAAAGATGCTAGGAATGTTTTGATCTCACCTTCTTCAATCTTGTGAATTGAAAAATTAATGAATATTCCGAGACCTACAGCAAGGACAGCCAGAGCGACTGCCGTTTGCGCCATCCTCGTGCTGTGTCAACTGCTGGTGGTGGTGAACGAGCCCCGATCGCTCACCTGAAATTCACATCAACTCGATACAATGGATGTTCGTATGGTAGTTGCACATCATAAACATAGAGATAATATATTATATTATACAGTTACGAACAAGTTTTTGTCACGCTGTTACTTCTGCAGTGTCAGTGTACATGTAATATTCGGCTTCGGTCATCTGGGTGTGTACTTTACGGTTCTTCTGTAGCCGAGTGCTGAGGGGAAATCATTCTAAACGCACTCACTTTATACTGCGTCGGTTTTTTTTTTAACTGCAGAACAAACAAGTCTGAACGCATTACTGTTCAAAAATGATGGTTACCAAGGTGTGCGCTAACACGTATACATACATGTTTCTCTACCAAATGCTTGTTGCATGTATGGTCGAAAAACTGTAAATTTGCTCGATAGATATCGACTCACAGTGCAGCACCAAAGAAGAGCTCCCATCATGGAGGTAGAGGTGGCAGTAATACCGGTATACCAGTAAAACCGAAATACCAGTAAATACCGGCACGGTCTTAAAACGGTACGGTATACCGGTATGAACTCGTACCTATATATATATATATACCGCAAGGGGCGCAATTAGGTTAATAAATAATAAATCTTTATCAATTAAAATACAGCTAGTTATCGGAAACAATGATTACAACTATACGACAGATTATCCCTCGAAGCAAATACAGTTACAATTTAATTAATAATAATTCAAATAACTGATATATGGTGCGTGTGGGAAGACCGCAGTCTGCCATGTTAATAGTTGTTAATATGTGTTTCTTCTTTAAGCATACTAGCTATACTTATCAACCAAACAGATACAAGGAGCACAGGTCGAACAATCTGCAAACATGAACTGATGGCAGCAGTCCAGCTAGAAGTTATAGAACTCTTAACAGAAATCATATCAAAACCCAGTCACTAACATGTGCATGAGTAAAAAGTTATAAAAATAACGAGACGCTATATTGACACGTTCTAAGTCTGCTAACCATTAGCAACATATGTTCATATCAAAAGGTTCTTATATAGCTTTTTTTAAAAGCTCACCATTGGACTCAGCCAAGTGAAAAACTATAAAACGCGTGGGCTGCGGTTAGTTTTTAAACAACAATAACAACAAAAAGGTTGGGTAAAGAAAGTTCCGTTCTCGTTTCCGTGATTTCTTATACCACGATCGACGACGGGTATAGAATAGCGGACGATCAGGATTTCTTAATCTCTTCACTTATTTTTATGTCCCACGTTATATGTTGTATACTTTATTCTATCGTTTTGAATTTTACATGCCCCACCGGGATTCAGAATAAACCTTGCCTTGCTTTGCCTTGATTTCGAAACATCTCATTTATACCAAGCTGTTAAAAAAAACAAGATCTAGAGTGACTCGAATACTGAAGAAAAGTTCATGTGCAGGTGACATATCCAATACGGCCACGCACATCAGACGACACCATCCGATGCTCTTGGGTTCTATAGCTACTTATTTAAGACTATAACACAATTACTCATTTGTTTATTCGGTGTTAACTTTGGTTTGGTTTACCCCGCTCTCTCTCTCTCTCTCATTTGCACGTAAACACGCCCAAGCACACCCATAAACACATGCACACAGAATTAATTACATATGCAAAGTCGACGAAGTTTTTGCTTGAAATAAACCATTCATGTATGTCATGGGAATTTTGGCAAGAGCCATGATTACATAGTTTTCTTAATTCTAGATAGTAACTATAGTGAGGCAGAGGCTACTCAGTTTGCGTAATTTTGGTCGGTGGAGGGGGGGGGGTGGTCAGAGACCGGTTACAGAGGTTTCACTAACAGTTCCTGTCGTTTCTCCATGGGTAGCAAGGGCTGTCGCAGTCGATTTATGGGGCTGGCACCGGAGCTGCCTGCGTCCTGTAAGGAGGTTTCGCTAACACTTCCTGGTCATCGGGTGGGGCTGGCAGATGTATGAGTTTGTACCAGCGCAGCCTGACAGCCGATCATGGGTGAGAGGAGAGGGGCGATGTTGCCTGGACAGGTTTATGGTCCGGAGATGTGGCTCATACCCTGGGTTGACCAGATTTCCTAACCGCCTGCTGACGAAGCATCTGCTGCTGGGTGATCCTCTAGACAAATATAGGGTAGGGGTTTCGCGACCCTTGTTGTCTTTCTCTGGAACTCGGCTAGTGCAGCGTCGTGGTGGCTTGTCTCTTTATGTGCCAAGTCTCTGGCTGTAAGTTCCGACTGGTCGAGGAGTGGGCCCTGTTCTGTGTGAGCAGTAGAGGAGCGACGGGAGAGCAGAATCCGTGTTACGCCAAGTCCTGTGTGCGTCTTCGGCCTTGGAATTTCTATCTCCACATCCCAACGGACAGCGCAGCGTTATCCAGTTAAGTACCTGATAGCTGGTTGTGCTGTAGACCCGTTAGGAATAGTATACCGTAACCTGCAGCTGCCTCGTAGTGTAGGCATAGCTACGTGTAACGTTGGTATCTGTTGCGTATGACTTAATGCATGTGTTGCGCAAGTTAACAGAAACAGATCGGTTATCGCGTTTAACGATAGGGGATACCACCGTTAAATTAACGGCGGTTAGAGGCGATCGGTTAGCTCCGGCAGGCGTCCATGAATTCCCAACAAAGTCGCTAACCGATGTTTTGTCACGTGATCAAGGTCGGTTAGGGCTTAACCAACGGCCATGAATACGGCTCCAGGATGCTTTAGGTATCGTTGCCACCCTCAGTCTTTTGAGCACTCACAAAGGAAGTGTTGCTATGATCTCCAAGATATCGCTGTCCCAGAGCAGCTCCTTGCAAAGTGAAACAAATGTACGCGCGGTCCGGTGACACGGCGTGCAGTTGTATGGGGGGCGGGGGGCATGGGTGGTGAGTCATTCTGGCAAGTTACCTGAGTAGCGTACAATGGAGTGTGTGAGAGAGAGAGAGAGAGCAACTGTGTGTGTGCGTTAGAATCTTAGTTATATTTAAGGCGTTGTAGGGAAAGAGGACTTTTACTTGTCCATGGAGCTAAAGTACTAGCTAGGAAAGTCAGTCCTGTTGCTGCACAGTGACGTTAAAGTTTTTGGAGTTGAAGAAAGTCGACCGTGCAGCTGCAGTGTCAGCGCTGTTTGATCAGGTCTTGAAGCCACACGCCAGACAACTGCAGCGCAGCCAGAAAGGAACAGGATGTTGATTGGTCGATAACAGGATGTTGATTGGTCGATCCCAAGCAGATGTTATCTTGGAGGGTCACGTCTACGTGTCGATATGCACACGATATGCAAGTGCACATGTCGATAAGGCAGCCAGTAAACTACGACGACCAAACAGTGCGAAGAGGACAGGGTGTAGCCCAGAGGTGGGTGGCTTGCATTTTATCTACTCATTCAGCAGCAGCAATAGACAACACAGTGTGCACAGTTTATTTACTGTCAACGAGGTAAAAATTCATTAATTTGCAGAGAGGTAATTATAGAGTTTATTACAAATAGTTATTGTCAAGAAACCAAGCAGTCTGTATACTATTTATAATAATCCGTCTTCTGTCACATAAGACAGTAAAAGGGCGAAATTCACTAGGTGTCCATCAGCAGGTAGTACACACGTATGAGGAGGCATCCAATAGTTCACACAAGCTTTCGCGCACGTTCCGGTGTGTGCCTGTCCTTGTGTAGACACCGCGCACGTTCTGGTGAGTGCCTGTCCTTGTGTAGACACCGCGCACGTTCTGGTGAGTGCCTGTCCTTGTGTAGACACCGCGCACGTTCTGGCGATGGGTGATGGCCGATGTATTCTTGTCTGCACATATCTAGTAGCTCTGCTGGCCACGTGCTGCGCACACAACCCATGACATAAATTAAAGAGATTACACCACAGTCACTCTGTATTAGCTGTTGAAATTTCTGTATGAGAAACCATTATTAAGATTTTTGTTTAAATGATGGCATATCACAAAAGGACAGAGGAATTAAACGCTTTGTTGTTGTCGCCAAAGGGTTAAGGGAGGTAAGCGATTTTTAAAACCGTCCCTTCAATATAAACTGAAATTGTTCTTTTGTCATAATATAGTTTCGATAGATAATACCCAGAATATATAGTATCAATGGAAAATATCTCGAGAAAAAATTGAAGTCCCTATATAGAAGGTATGGGTTTATGGTAGACAAGCGAAGAAAGACTAGGAAATGAACAGTAAATATACCAAAGCAGTCGTCTAAGGTAACACACGGTTGCACATCGCTAAGGTTTATGATAATGCCGATCACAAGCTGACAATAAATTATTTTTTCAAGAAAAAAGCAGCGTGTTTTGGAGAGATGCTTATCTCACCTGAAAGAGATGGGGACAGTGGAGGACTTTGCAGGTCGTTGCTGTCGTCATCAGACAGGTAGTTATCCAGGAACTCGAAAGCTGCTGCCGTGATGTGCTTACCTGTTGAGACATCAGGTGTACAGTAACTCAGTTATTATTTCGATATAGTAACACGCAGTTTTTTCTTTTCTGCTCTCATTCATTTTTCATCTTTCTTAAGCGATTATATACATCTATGGTTTGATTATTGCTAAAAAAAATTTCTAAATTATACTTATAGCAGTTGCCTGTGCTCTCCGATAACAGAAGATGACATATGCCGCTGCTTTGCTTTAGCTGTATTTTCTGTATTTTAGTATTATTCTATTTATTCCTGAGCAACGGCTTCTTCTAAACATTCAGCTGTGTTGTGTTTTATTTCACAAAAGATCACGTGATGTAGATTATAACTTCCACTTGTTAAGACCACCATTGAATATCCAGCAGAATTTGGTTTGACAACAACACATTTTTGTTTTCTTTTTCTTCCGGCAGTTATCTGCAGTTATATGGGATTTTATAAACATCCGGAGTTATGTGTTTTTAATCCGCACGACATCTGCATGCTGTAGTCAAATATGTGTACTTTAAGACAAAGGTAATAATTAGTCCAAGTTGTTCAATGTATCTGACCAATGCACGCATGAACGTACGCACAGTTAATTTGTCTCCCTAATCTCTCTCTCTCTCTCTCCTACTCGCGCACTCACGCACCCACACACGCACAGATACATTTCTGTGCGTGTATACACGTAAAAACACAGTTATGCTCACCATCTCTGCTCAGATCATCTTCTGTTTCAGGAGTGGACCGGACAAGATCTGTTTGCTTAGATATGGCATCATCAACCCGGTGAAAATTGTCTGCCGTGGCTTCAGCTTTTCTAGCACAGACGTCCAAGGAAACATGTCTTTTGTCAGTCTGGTCTTGCGCTTCTGCCAGACTCGAAGGTCTGTGAGCCGTTACAACACCACCCTGCTCCTGGTCGCATTGCAGTGCTGATGCTGTTGAATAAGCCGTCCTCGTGCTGTGTTTTT
Source organism: Lanistes nyassanus (assembly GCA_004794575.1). Classification (NCBI taxonomy): domain Eukaryota; kingdom Metazoa; phylum Mollusca; class Gastropoda; order Architaenioglossa; family Ampullariidae; genus Lanistes; species Lanistes nyassanus. The sequence goes on from SMGT01016279.1 coordinate 235,073, forward strand.
CTGCCTTAGGGCTATCGGGTTCCTGATACAGCGGGTTGTGCATGACAGGAGTCCCTGTGGTTGGGTTATTTAGCAGTCCAGCCACTAGTGACCCCGTCCTTTCGCCAATGTCAGTCGTGTTATCATGGCCACACAGCGACGGGCCGCTGTCGGACCTGTCCAGCACCATAGCCTGCATGCAGGCTAAGATCGGGTTGTCCAAGCTCAGCTGGCCTCCAGTTTGTTGGTGGCCGTCGATATTCTGGGACACACTGTACGGTACACTGTGGGCAGCCAGGACCCCTGGCTCCTGCGGCGAAGGGGAGAGCAGGGCGTGGGAAACTTGTTTCTGGTCGTCCGTTTTGTTTTTGGCCAGCAGCTTCATGCTGTCCGTAGCTGAACTGGCCACAGCCAGTTCGCCGTGGTCCACAACACGAGCACCCTGTCGTGCCCTTTCCACCCCCTCCTCCGACGAGAAGGCGAAGTTAGTCAAACCCCCGCCCAGCCTCCCCATCAACTTATTTGGGCTGTCCAGTACTTCCCGTGTCTCGCCAGTGAGACTCCTAGTATTAGAGAAGTGCTTTTGACTTGCTTTTCTTCCACTGGATGTGGCATCGCTGTGTCTGCGTTCAAGATCGCCGCCTTTCTGGCGTCCATGGTAATTTGCTTTGTCGTCTCCAAGCAAATGCGTTCTTGATCCTGTGCACCAACAGAGTAGGAATAGAGCATCTCCGGGCAGAAGGAGAGTGGGGTGGGGATTTTCAATACACTCTATAAAGCGTACAGGGATTTACCAACGCGTAAACACACACCCATACACTCTTAGCAATCCTTCTAGAGGACCAGTTGTTCGTTGATCTGCTAAGCTCATTATATGCTCTGCCAATAAGGAAGATAGGACTACATGGCGTTGAACAAAAACAATCTCAAATGACGCATTAACCTTTGGTTTCATTTACAATGTCCAGTGTGAATCTTAAGGCGCTGACCATAGCAGATCAAATTATAATTAATAAAGAACAAATGAGGACCAGCGCTTAAATTATCGTAAGATAACTCCAACAAAGGTACTGGCAGCGCTATACATAGCCGTATGCAGACGTATGTGCCCAAGGGAGTTTATCGTCCCCAAACACGCAGCAAAGAGAGGGCCGAAAGAAAGGAACTTGGCAGATCCTCAAAAAAGGTCTGCCATCCCTTTCTTTATAACAGCGCTATTCTTCACACAGCTAACCCTCGGTGCACAAAGTGTGCATACAGAGAATACCTATTAAATGTAGTAAGCCCGCTCACTAAGCGACTGCTAACAACTAGGATTCAAAGACGAAACACAACATAGGACAAATACATGAAATCCTCAAGGTGCAAATTATAATTAATAAAGAACAAATGAGGACCAGCGCTTAAATTATCGTAAGATCACTCCAAAAAAGGTACTGGCAGCGCTATACATAGCCGTATGCAGACGCATGTGCCCAAGGGAGCTTATCGTACCCAAACACGTATTAATTATAATTTGCACCTTGAGGATTTCATGTATTTGTCCTATGTTGTGTTCGTCTTTGAATCCTAGTTGTTAGCAGTCGCTTAGTGAGCGGGCTGACTACATTAACATGGATTCTCTGTATGCACACGTTGTGCACCGAGGGCTAGCTGTGTGAAGACTAGCGCCGTTATAAAGAAAGGGGCGGCGGATCTTTTGAGGATCTGCCAAGTTCCTTTCTTTCGGCCCTCTCTTTGCTACGTGTTTGGGTACGGTAAGCTCCCTTGGGCACATGCGTCTGCATACAGCTATGTATAGCGCTGCCAGTACCTTTGTTGGAGTTATCTTATAGCAGATCAACCTAAATCGGTGTACAGTTGTGATACAGTCAATCAGTGTCACTGACAAAATTTCCTCCTTATTCATGTAAACCTCCAAAAATCAAATCAAGTCGCTTAACCCTTTAATTTAAAAATCTAAATACAAAGAACGTAAACTTTCTACCTCAAAGATCTTCGCACTTCCGTTTATTACTGTAAATTTGCGCTACTTAAGAGCTGAGTCTATCACCTATTGTTAGTGGCACAAATGTCGGCTACGAGTATTATGCACAAGGTCAGTAAATCTTTTCAAACGAAAGTGTAGGTTTGTACTGATCATTGTAATATACACAAAAGACAGCCAAAATCAGGTAGTGCTTACTGCTTACCTTCGACTTGGTAGACATTGTACACAGAAGGTGTGCGAGGATTCAAGACTTGAACGGCAGGCGTGAGCTGCTGACTGTGATAGATTCTAGGAGGCCCGGCTAGTGAAGGTACCAGCACTGCAGGCCAACACAAACCACAGTCATCATCATCGTCGTCGTCGTCATCGTCATTGTCGTCATCGTCATCGGCGCCATCATCACCCATCATCTTTTACTGGTGGTGGTGGTGGTGGATCTACCAGAAGTATCTCTAGGGGGATGCCGTCAAGGCATGCGCCAGTAATAAAACCCCACCAGTCTACACCATGGCCATTTCTCAGGATTCATATTAAAAACGAAGTGTTAAATTTATTCACATCTCGTGGGCCAGTTGCTTCCTGTCTTTTCTGTCAAGAATGTGGATGGATGAATTACTGGAGTTTTATTGTCTAGCCTACTGGTGGCGTTCTGTCAGGGTGAACTATCAATCATATACATTTCTGACATGTTCAGGGGCTCTGTCAATCCTACTTTTTCCAAATTGTTCATGATCTGTTTTGCGAGGAATCATTAATTAGGAACACGGACACCAAATACTCCAACTCACCAGCCCCATGTGGCATCCGTTTCTCGGAAGAAGTGCGGTGCAGGGAGCAGGCGTGGTCCGCGGCACGTTCCTTGCTCGGTCGACCGTAAGGGTAGGCGGAGGGGGGAGCTGCAGTGTACAGAGACGGGGAGCCCAGCCACAGCCCGTTGCCGACCTTGGGCAGGCGAGCATCTTCTGTGGCGGGACCCATGCTCGAGGGCTGGCTGTGTGACGGCGAGGTGTGAGCCGAAGTACTAGTTGATAACTGACTGAACGGCTTCGTACGTTTTCGCCGGCCTCCGCCACGACAGCTAGAAAACAGGTGACACAGACAAGGTGACTGTTAGTGTATAGTGTCTCTGCTGTTACTGACTGACGTGCTATGACACACACAAGATGACTGTCACTGACTGACATGTTATGACACACACAAGGTGACTGTCACTGACTGACGTGTTATGACACAGACAAAAAAAGGTGGCTGTCACTGACTGAAAGGTGAAGGTAAGTGGGCGTGTAAGTGTAGCGTGTCCAGATTATAAAACAACACAGGTTGGACAGCTGATGGCACAAGATGACTGCTTTGATCACTCACCCGCAGGCAAAATAGATGATTAATGCGATGATGACAACCAGGATAACTCCCCCAGCGACACATCCGCCAATGATGGCACTGACAGTGGTGTCCAAAGACATGGTGCGTGTGGTACCGCCCACGTGCAATCTTTCCTCACTGTGTGCTGTGCTGCTGACCCTTGCTGGTGTCGGACATCACGCCCAGCCTGACAGAAAATGTGTGTGCTGAGAGAAAGCGAATAACAAAAAAATTATTAAAGATGATGCGCTGGTAGACTGCAGACTGCAGAAAAGAATAGCAGAGAACATTAGTAAACATCAGTCGGTGTCAGACTGTAGAACAGAATGGTAATAATAGCAAAGAACCTTAATAAGCACTAGACTGTAGAATAGAATGGTAATAGCAAAGAACCGTTTCAAGCATCAGTCGGTGCCAGACTGCAGAATAGAATGGTAATACTCAATACCAAAGAACCTTACCTTCAGTCAGTTAGACTGCAGGTTGCGAAAATAATTAAGGACAATAACAATTAAAAAACACAGTAATGATCAACTAGTGCTGGAGTGCAGACTGCACAAAACATAACTTTTTAAGCAAAGCATGTGTTGACATCGTCACACGTCTGAATGCATGCCTTTTCTTGATTTATTGACATCATCAAAGGTATCCTGAACGCACGGCGCTATAGCGACAAGGTCACAAGGTCATTCCGACTGTAATTAATGAAATGGAGTCGTACTGAAAGGAAAGTAACAAAAGCTTGTGCTAAGCATAATTCTCCCTTTGTGAAGCGACCATGTAAGATGTATAATGAATCCTTACAGCACAGGTCTCTCTCTCTCTCTAGGACTCTCTCGTGCGCGCGCGTCCATCCGTCAACCATAAGATTAACTTCTTGATTGTGTGTTCGATCCTCCGTTTCAGATACCTTTAAAGAGTTCACTGTTGACATCAGTTTGCACAACCGCCGGTCACTTCAGAAATGTTATAGGCAACACAAGTGCAGCGATATTCTTACACTGCAACACGATCCACCATAACTGTAGTCAATGCCGTCAACCATAAAAAGGAGAAACCCTATTACTTGCAAGTTATCATACCATCAGTTACAACAATAATGAATTCAGTTCCTTTCTTCGTCTCCGTCCATAACAGCACAAATGGCGTCATTATTATCACAGTGCAGAATCACATCACACAATTCACAGGCAGCTAAGAAGTAACTGACGGTATGCCATCCAATCACCCAATGATGTGTGCGTCTAACGTCCGGCTCACAAAGTCCGACTAAATTTAATTTAAACAGGGGTAAGTAACCTCTGCAGAAATGTTGTTTGTTTCAAGAAAACTGCATCAGAAATTCTTAGATTTTCGCTGTTGCCTTACTGAAAAGATTTGTGGATATCTCTTGACCCAAACTGAATTAAATCTTTAAAAGTTGCCTAGATGTTTGGATTAATTCTTTGCAATTGTTTTCTGTTGAAAAAGAAAGCAAGTCTTGTGTGACTGGGATTAATTATGAAACACTAGACCGTTGGCCATTACACATTGCAAACTGTTGGAGTGGAGAATAACAGCAGATCGCTTTGTCTTTAACTGATCAATGGCGCTGCAGCATTCTATAATATGATGAGGATGTACGATTTTTGTGGGTGAGATGTGTGGAAACTGAACAGTTGGGTGCATGTGTATAGCAGTGGCACTAGTTTAAATTTGTTTTATAGTCAGCCGCCAGTCTGCACAGAGGGAGTAGATCCTAGCAGGTACAAGACGGGTCATCCTATTATTAATTAAAAAACTAGGAGGAAGGCAGACATGTTCCCATGGAGGAGTTCTTTATGGCAGGACTGTAGGTGTGCAGCGTCACGCAAGATGCGTGATACGAAATTCAAGAAACTATTGTTTCCGCTGTGCAATATGACTTTTGTCAAAAAAGAAAGATGCACTGATTGTGGACGGGGTTTTACCTAAATAAATTTCAAGTCTGAAAATTCCAAACACCTACCACTGTTTTAATAATGTTGTTGTTGATATGGGAGGAAAAGTGCTTCCACCTCGCGGTGATTTCGCACTGGGGGGTGGGGGGAGGGAAGGCAGTGGGCTTGGGGAAGGAAGGAGGAGGGAAGGGGGCCGTGGCTTGGTGCTCTGGACTGGTGGTGGCTATGTGGTTGCTCTCCTGGCACACTGTCGCTGCTGGAAGAAGGTGGCTGCCTGTGGCTTGAGTGGTGGAGCGTTTGCTGGTTGACCCTACTGTCGCCCTATTCCTATATTTTGCTTATCTCTACCTTGGTGTTCGCCTATTACTTTTTAGTGCTGTACAGTGTACACTTGTCCTATAGTTTACTAATGGTTTTTAACCACTTTTTATTTATTTTTTAATTGTTAACTATATCTAACGTCTGGATGGGCGTTTACTACTTGCGCTGTCAGATCCATTATGTATTGTCTAAATTTGTTGGGAGGATTTAGAGACGATTTTAGATTGAAGTTAAAGTTTAGATTGTGCATACCATTTTTAAGTGTATCCCTTTCCTGGCTAATAATGTTTTAATAATGTAAAGGCGGAAGAGGGTTAAGGAGAAGCGAGGTCAAAGGCCACCGGGTTCTTTTGTGAGCGCGGTGGTGTTTATACTCACTCAATTACACCTAAGTGGACTCTGAGGAATTAAGCAGCCGTTCCTAACTGACTACTTAAACCTTTGATTAACTGATTAAGATTATATATGGACTTCCAGTGAAAACGTGATCAGAAAGTCCAAATCTGTGGCTGAAGAGTAATCAAACAGAAACACGAGTACAAATAGTTCTCACTATAATAGACCAACCCAGCGCGCCCCGTAACTGTGTGATTTGGACGAGCTGCCCGTCTGGCTGCTATTGGTTATGTGTACGCCACCTTCACGCTGACTTACAGCGCTAGGCATGCGGAAGTTAAGTCCTGAGTCACGCCATGCTCCAGTTCACACAGCCCATCGGCATGAAAGACAGCCGACCGTAACGAAAAGCAGCTTCAGCCGTGACCAAACACCAACTTATTAAGTTAAACGAAACAAGGGTCCAAGAACTGGTTTGGTCTTTTAGCCAAACGTGCGCGTACACTTGCATCGCGTACACATACATTCACTCACGCACGCTTACATGTATGTACGCATACACGGCATGCCCAGCATGGCCAGAATCAATACATCGCCTTTTCAAGGGGGGAGCTTTTAAGTTGTAGGGTAAATGGGACGGCTGTAGTAGCTGTAGTTACTCTATATTATTACTAGTATGCTTTATTCTTCCTTCAGTCGAATAGTGTGACGCCTTTTCTATGTAAAAGCCTGTCTTCCCAGAAGTTTGTTTGGCAACTTGAAGATATCGTACATACAAAAGCCCTATGCAAACCGAAAAATGTAACTGGAAACCCTTCCATAAAATATTATTTGCAGCGTTGTGGACTGTTCAAGGCTGAAGTTATTTTCCAAAGTTTGCATAGACTTTGCATAGAGTGCACAACTCTGTACGTCACGTGGTCATTCTCTGTAGGGTGGACGAGGCAGTCGAACGATTTTTTTATGTTCCCTATTGCCGAGGCTGGCGACGTAAGGACTCATAAATATTTTGAATAGAAACAGCACTGCTGTCACGCAGGGTGCTGGAACACAAAGTTCACACATTCCTTCACCCGATCCTCTCATAACTCGGAAAATGTACAGCTCTGTACAGGACCACATACGCGTAGTAAACATAATCACGACCACACAATACACGCGGTACAGAAATAGCAAGCTGATGACGTTGAGAACTCTTCGGCATTGCTCAGATCTTTGAGCGTGAGGCGCGAAAAAATTAATCCCCTCCACGTTAATAGCACGGAGATTCTTGTTGACACGGTGTCTTACCCCTTTCCCACCCCACCCTAACTCTCTCTTTCTCTGTGAGTGTGTGTGTGTGAGCGCACGCATGCGGTTTTCACTTCTGACTGCAAGATAAACAACTTGATGGCATTTCTATAAGTTTAGCTATTCGTCAGAGTGAAAAAGCTTAGCAATAAACAAGGATATACAGGTGCCCTTGATTTCTGCTTTAGGGCATGAACTATCAGGATGTAGGACGTGACCTTAGGCAGGTGTGGTCGAAAACGGCTGTAACCTGAACTTCAGGATGCAGCAAAACTAATTTTATGCGAGGGACAGGGCCGCTAACACATTACTCCTCTTGTGGGTGCACAGGTGTCTTCACATGTCGTGCATGACAGAGCTGGGCGCGTTGCCAGTTGTCATGCTGTACACAAACACTACTGTAATATAGTACTAAATATAAGCTGTCGTCGGAAAGCACCTTGTTAGCAGGAAGCCAGTACAGTAGATTACTTACAGACAATCAGTCTGAAACTTGGCAACATCAACTTATAAATATGTTGGCCAAGCGTTACAGAAAAAATACACGGAATAGAGGTTCCCCACCTAAAAATCTTTTTTTTTAAAGACTGGAATAACAAGACGCTACCTGGAAGGGCTATAGTCAACCATTCACAGTTAGGGCCACCCATTAGCTGCTTGTCGGATTCTTTATTCTATTCTTATTGCTTGGTCGGCAGTGCCTGTCATCTGGACACTGCACGATGCACGACGTAGCTTGGCCTCATTGGGATGGTATACTGGTGATTGGCTTCTGCATGCCTAATGGCGGACAGAATAACTGGATTAAATAATGCCGTAACAAGCCATCCATAATATATACATCACATACAACTTTCACACCTTAGAGTATATTGCGTATGCACACACGATTCGTCTCTGAATAAGTGAACAAATTCCAGTCCTAAAGCCGTGTTCTGATCTACCCAAGTTAAACGCGAGAGCGAAGCGCGCAGCTCTTTCCGAAGCTAACTTTGGCAGCTGTTGCATCCAAATATTCCCCGAGAAGAGACTGAAGCGATGTATTGTATTGCTGTGAGTTCCACATTTCCACACGAGCTACCAATTTCCAGAATCACTCAGCAACAGCTAAAACATTTCTTCACGAATTAGTTGCTGTTTATTTCTTACGTTTAAGTCTTCCCTACTGAGCGCCTTTTTTCCATTCCCCCTCCTTCCCATCCTGCCATTCTTTCTGCTTATTGCCCTTTTTTCTGCTGTCTGTGGATCGCTTAACCTGCGTCTTCATAAAACCCCTTTCTTTCCTGCTTTTCTTTTTTGAAGTCTCTGGGGTTTTTTATCTATACGTTTCTGTGTCTGCCCATCTGTCTCTTTCAGAAGCGCGCGCGAGCACAGAGAGAGAGGACTGATTGAGAGAAGAGATGGAGGAGGAAAGGAAGAGACGACAGCACAAAGAGATGGAGGATTACATGGAAAGGACAAAACAGAGAATTTATACAGAGATAAACACATCAGTATCAGGAGCATGTGGCATGCCGACTAGAAGATGAAGAACTGTCCTCCCACGTTGATAGTACACCGAGGTTTCCCCCTCTCTTCTCAACAAAGCATCGCAGCGAGGAGGTATTTTGCATCCTACTTATGACCGGTACATTTTCAGCAGAAAGGTCGCCGCTACCACATACCAAGGACACAAAAATGTTGAAATCTATCCGGAAAGTAGTACGTCTAGTACATCTAAACTGTCGGCTCTATGTGCTAATCAGACTATATTAAAATAGTATCAGATGCTCAAATATGCTTATTTGGATCTTCATCAACGCATGGTGTGATAGACCTATGCATTGCAATCACAAAGGTCACCTACATTCAGCTTTACATCTGCCTAATTTTCCAGGTAGCAGCGGAAAGCCATAGATCCAGCGTTGTCTTGGTTGTTAACTTGTTATATCCACGAAGTACAATAGGTTGTTGTTTCGGCAAGAACTCATATTGCAGGTGTTGCTGCGTACGTGAATGGCAAAAAGAGAGAGAGAGAGAGAGAGAGAGTGGGGAGGCGGAGAAAGAGGTATCACCACATGCTACAAAATAAACCTTTAACATATGACAATCATCAAGAAAAGGGACAAGAATGAAAGCATGCACTGACAGCAAAATTTAACTTTTTTTAAAATCAAGATTACTTTATGAAGCGACTGCCAACCAGAATATAAAAAGAAAGGTATAATTATTTATTTTACCTTAATTTACGTATCTTAAGGGGGTTTTTTTAACAAAAAAAACATGTCCGATAAGAAAAAAACGATAATGGGAAAATCTTACACTGACCAAGTTCTTATTTGATTATTCTAAAAAAAATTCGAAATAGTTACAGTCATTCCGTAAAATAGCTGCGGAACTAGTTTGGGCAAGTTGTTCAAATGTAGGCTGGACAATGTTGACGGGGAATTTTGTTGGCAGAAGCTAGCTGGTACACGAAGTTGTCAGGCTTATCCACGGCCTTTACTGCGGAAATGTATAAACAAGGATTATAGAAGCTAATTTGTCTTCGGTGTTGGTGGTGGTGGTGGTGGTGGTGGTGGTGGTGGTGGACTTATTCATTTTGTTTCTCTCCCATACTAGCTGTTACCAGCAGACAGCAGTTCACAGTAATTAAACCTAAACCGAGATAAACCATGACTGAATCCTGTCATTCTTTCACTAGTTTCAATCTTTACAAGGTGGCAGTTTATTTGATGTGGTAGTTAACTGTTGAAGGCAAAGTGTGCTTTTTATTTGCTTAGATAAGATTTACAGCATTGTGACTCTCACGTCCACACTATTATAAAGTTATAAAATAAATCAACCTCATGAATTCAAGAAACTAGGCACATTTTTTTCCGATGTCCAGTTTTTTTTAACATACATGTACATGTGTAAACCTTTGTGGAGACAGCATCGAGAAGGGCTTTCTTCCGCAAGCTGCGTGTGAAACGGATCGCGTGACACAACCTTTAATGATTTCAGTGGTCAGCGGAGATGACGAGGGAAGGGGAGGGTAAACAGAGTACTGTATTCTGTAGGATCATATGTGGCATAACACCATTCACTTCCCTTCGATTTGTCTTGAGACAGTGCAATTTATTATCACATTTGCCCAAAACGTAGGTAGAGATATTTGAAACACGAGCACAAATATAAATAAATATAGATAGATAAGAAAGAACGCAAGCCCACACAGGGCCCAGTGGCTCCCACGACAGACAGCGCGCGCTTGAAAACACACTTATACATACTTTCTCTCTCACACACACACACACACACACACAATCACACACACAATTACACACACAATCACACACACAATTACACACACAATCACACACACACAATCACACACACAATCGCACACACAATCGCACACACAATCACACACACACACACTTAGGAGAGGGCGAGATGGAGGGATGGGAAAAGAGAGGTGAGCTAGAGTACCGCCACGATCAAAGAAAGGTTCATTGTCAATGTCAGTTCATTGTCATTCCTAAATGGCTGTACTAGCACAAAAGTCCGCAAACTGCTCACCCACCGTATGTATTTATATATGTTAAAGAATTTTCGCGTATCTATAGGTACTATTGGTATTTTAACCCCCCCCCAAAAAAAAAAAACAACAACAACAAACAAACTATGGCATACTCACGCAGCTCCGACGTTACAAGGATGGATACAGTTGCCGGTGTGGATAGGCCATCTCTTGCAGCGACTGCTACATGTTGGTATGCTCAGATCTCATGCTACTTTTGCCGCCTGCCTGTAGTTACTTTGGCACGTTCAGTCTAGCCAAGGCCAGTTAGCCCCACTCCTCAACTGTACCTGTCTTTCTTTGAAGCCGTTACGGTATTCACTCCGCACTACGTGCACTTCCGAGTGAAAATGGCGGATGATTGGCACAATCCACTTGCAGCTTAGAATAATGGAGGCAGCGGCAGCATCTGATGCCTAAGAAGAATTCTGAGCGTTGTGGACAGCTTGCACTACAATACGATAACAAACAGTCTTTTTGCCGCGATACGACACGATGCAACCGAGTTAACAAGTTTTACTGTTAGCAGGTGTTGTCAGTTGTGTCTGTTACACGACACACCTGTTTACTCTTGTGTGCACATGTTCGCTGTCTCCTGTAGGCCCGACCACCTAGGGCCTTGTACACAACCAGCGCGATGTCACCTGATGGTGGACTACCGATTACACTGGCCTACCTTGGTGGCCCGCTACTGGCAGAGCGTGCGTCTCAAGGCAGGCGTAGCCGCCAGCTACTGGGTGGAGGCCGGACAGGGAGGGTGGAGCCGAGCAAACGATTATGACCGATCGCGACGGACGTCCGAGTTCAAGCAGTGACACCGGCTCTCTGCTCCCGCCGACACACTTCGTCTACCGCGAACACCGACACAGTGTTGCGCGGAGGCAGGCGATGGCGGTAAGTGCCTGTTGTATACCAGCAATAATTAAAAGCGCAGACCGCAGTGAGAGAAACACAAAGACAGTGGAAGCCACGTCGTTGTGCTGTGCCGTCTGCTGGTAGCACGTCCGCTGCTCGCCGTGTCCCCAGCTCTGGTTTTCGGCGCGGCGTGTTAGCAGGTGGGCTTTGTACCTGATCGGTTATGCATGCTACAGTCACCAGCTCTGCGTTGGTAGTGTCTACAAAGCTGCACGTGTGCACTTCGCCTCCTATAGGGCGCGCTATTCCTACATGTGTGTCGTTGTTTAGGGGGAGATCAGTTGAGTGAGGAGAGGGTATACTCTCTAAATATACAGACAGTACAGTACGTATTGTGATGCCGTGCAATACAGAGAGGAAAACTAAAATTTTGTTCTTTTAAACCTAATTAGCGTACAGATGTGTACGACATTGGTAACGAGAGTGGTGCCCAGACAGCCTTTATTCTATAAGCTGGTTCCCATGTTTTGATTTCTTGTTAGGATTTAATAACACTCTTAACAGTTTAACACAATCGTGACGCAGCCTTCGTAGCTCGAACCGTCCCCGTGGCCGCAGGGTTTTTCGCCTTTTTTCAAAAATTCATTAAAAAATCCCCCAAAACAATAGGAAAATGATTTAAACATATTATCGAACTACAATAAATAAAGAAAACTCATTTCTTACCGTGTGTCTTGGACCTTGTTCCATAATTTGTAAAATCCTTTGATGGAAACACAACTGAAGTTGAAGAAATCAAAAAGTCCTCGCCATTCCTTGTACACAGTGTCACGACATTGTTTTTCTACACGTGCCGGCACATTTTTCTCTTCGTAATCACTTTCTTGGGTCTTTAAGGCACAAATACTCTTGTCTTCATCCACTTTATCATAGTAAATTTGCGAAACAATGTCATTTTGCTCTTCAGCGTGTAATTTGAAGAGTAAATCTAGCATTTCTCAAGTGACAGACCACATGTAGGGACACATCTTTCAAGTTATTACCAGAAACCAGTCGCGGCAGTTTAAACACAGAAAAGGGAAGCAACTCGTGAAGAAATGAATCAGCTTTCTAATGCAGGAGTTCTTTACCTTAGACGATTAGCGATTCCCCGTAAATAAATGTTCAAAGTTGCATCGTTTATTTCCCGTATGTGATAGTAAGCGTGACCTATGCTGTATCGTTTATTTCCCATACACAGCGCCAATGTGTTAAAGAAACATCTAGATTATACATGAAAGTCAAAATGTGGGTGTACAGTTGCCTTGTATGAGTATTCCAAGAAAGAAAAAAGAAAGATCGAAGGGAAGGATAGAAGAAAGGGAAAAAAAAACAACGTAAGATTCCGTTTTTGGAGGCCATTGCATGGACTTCCGCTGACTGTCATTGTTCCAAGGCAGGGCAGCACGCAGTGTCGTTGCCGGCTGTCATCTGATCTTTCTTCCTAGGCAGTGTAGTGTTTCCTTACCTGCTCACTAGTCTAACGCTTGGTCCCCCCCCCCCCCGCACGCACACACACACCAAAGTGTTTCCTTGCCAGCAAAAGTCTGCTCACTAGTCTACTGCTTGCTCCTTCCCCCCCCCCACCTCCCCCGCCCAAAGTTTCCGTCCCCCGTGGTCACGTGTCGGTGACAGGCTGTGATGGCTGCTATCGCCACTACTGAGGGCAAGTTGCACTAAAGTTAAGCGCCCAAAGACCTGGAAGAACCTTGTCCACAGAACTTGCGCTGATGACCAAGGGGAGTCCTTTGAAAGCCCACAACATACCTCGTCCGTGGGACTGAGGTACCATTAATACCATTCGCCGCTTCATCCATCTTCTTTAATGTCCGTCCGTCCCTACCTCCGTCCCTACGTCTGTCTGTCTCTTCTACACAATCTTTCATGTGCACACGAAATTATGATGGTAAAATTCAGTTTTAATTTAATGTATCAGACAATTTTACATCTGCAACAGCGGGTGCAAATCGTGAATACTTTCTGGAACTAATACTGTTACTGAGAGTGCATAAACATAAAGCCCAATAAGAATACCGTTTATCTGCTTATGCTGAAAACAAAAAGCGTCTACTGTAAAACTAACCTCGTCAAATCAGAGATGGTTAATTTCCAGATTGTCTAATTACCCCCAAAGTTCACTCTTTGATGATATTTCAACTCAGTGAACTAACTTTAAATCCCCCATATTGTGCGTGTTGGCTTCATAAATATTGACAAAATGTTGAAAACGAAACTATATGCTTGTAAATTATATGCATAAACACATCTGATATTTACAAAAAATATATTCGAGATAGTAGCGGGTATTTTTAAGTGTACCCGAATGACTAAGACCAAGGTGCTGGAATAGAATTAAGTCTACTGACTTTCTTTTTCTTGACTTTCACTATAGCTGTTAGCAGCGGGTCGATAAAGCAAGGGTTAGCACCCTAGGTGTGATACTCTAACGTGTTTCGACTCTGTATGTGTAGCACTCTACCACACGTATTGACTCTGTATGTGTAGCACTCTACCACACGTATTGACTCTGTATGTGTAGCACTCCAGCGCATGTATTGATTGCATGTGTAGAACTCCAACACACGTACTGACTATGTATGTGTGGTGATCTAGAACACGTATTGACTCTGCAGGTGTGGCATTCTAGCACGGGTCTTGACACTGTATGTGTAGTGCTCTAGCACACGTATTGATTTTGTATGTGGTGCTCTAGCACACGTTTTGACTCTGTATGTGTGGTACTCCAGCACACGTCTTCATTTGAATGTGTGGTGCTCTAGCACATTATTGAATCTGCAGGTGTGGCACTCTAGCACACGTCTTATTTCCTGGAGTTATACATTGTGCAGACTCCATTCAGCCATCTCCCTGCACATTAAACTGCCTTTTCGCACTACGCATCTTACAATAGTTATCAGTCTGGTGGTTCTTTCAGTGCATAGCTTAGTATAGACCCCTTCCCTCTTAGTGCAATATCGCCGCGATGCGGAAGCGGTCTAAAATAACCGTGACAGTGGCAGAAAAAGCTCACATTTGTGTGTGGGGAAGTGAGGCAGATGGGTGTATGTGCTGAAGGGATATTATTTTCAGACCAAGTTCAGTCTGCGGTAAACGCCGGTGGGCAGACGGAACAGTGAAGCACATCACACTGTCCGATGTGAACAAGCACAAAAATGAGGCATGATCGATTACTCTTCCGCCCAGTATATCCAAGTACACAGCGGCTAAATCTTTCGGTGTATACCCAGAAACAACACATATACTTTATGAAAATTACTCAGCAGGTGCCCCTTTAAAAAATGAATAAAAATACTCAAACTATATACACACACATTTATGAATCTTTTCTAATGATGTACCAGTGCATTTCTCTAAAGGATACTAATGCCACACAATATCTTGAAAATTTTTGTGAATGGTACTAACAACAGTGGTTTAATAAATGCTACTCCCATCTATACATTTTTATGATGGTGCCTGTGCGAGAGTGCTTGTGTATTTTCAAAGAACACTACTCAGATCTGCACGTTTATGATTTGTCTGTGCACTTTTTTGATCACTGTTAACGATCGTGATTATACACCTCTGTTAAAAGTTTCGCATCACTAGGTAACTTTACTGGATAACTTCCAGCGACAGTGCGACTAGACATTTAAGTGTAAAACAGTGAATATTCGCTTTTAAGGAATGTTCTGGAAGAATGTCGATGTTAAGTATATATGCGTCGTTCTGAAACAGGCTTCCCAGCATTGTCCTGTAGATTAGGTTTGTGTAATCCGGTGATGTGGAGCATTGTACTTGGTGCACTGACCTCAAGCACGAGGCAAGTGCGTCAATGGAAATGACAGGGCGCTCCTTCGCGCTGCTCAACCTTTCGTTCCATTACAGTCGAAAAATTGAAAGGGAAGGTGGCGGGGGCGGGGGTGGGGGAGGTGGTGCTGGGGGTGTGACTGGTTGTTGCAAAGGTTCAGGTGTGGATGTAGATGTCTCCTCGTCGTCGTAATCAGGCAAGACCGATAGGTAAGGCTCCGGATCGTCACGTGGTATGATTTCAGGGGGGTCCGTAGTGAAGGACACACGGGTGGTGAGGGTTGCCTCGTGTGAAGTCAAGGGGTCAAGGTATGGATGTGGGTCCTGATTCTTGTCACCACCGGCACGGGGTGATGCTGGTGAGCCTGGCGATGGAGGAGACGATGTTCCATCCTCAGGATGTCGTTGCCGCCGCTTTAGTTCCGTCATGAAAGAGTAGGCCGGAGCCGGAGCTGCCGACTGTGTGTCAGGATGAGTCATTCCCTCTGCTCTGTGCAGGTCAGCTAGCAGTCGGCCCTTCTGGTTCTGCTGACTGCGCCTGCGGTCGGGAGGAGGCGTGGGTGGGCGAGCTTTGGCCAGCAGCGCAGAGAATTTGTCCTCCACATCACTGTCATCTGACTGTTGGTCTGCCATGTCTGGGGGAGGGGTAGGTGGCCGGTATTGCTCTGACGGCACCTGGCGGACGGACAGCGACTGTGTGGATTTCACGCCACCTGCATATGGCGGATACGTTGGGGCCACGCCAGGTGTGTAACTGAGGTCCAAGGAGTTTAGTATATCGTCAATAGCTGTGTCTCCGGTGTCGGCGGGTTTCACAGGCTGGTGTCTGGAGATGTGGTTATTTACATCGATGTCTGCGTCATGGCCTTTGCCTGCATGTGAGTGCGGCAGGACACTCTGTCCCATGTAGGCATCAAGCGCCAGCTGGTCGCTAATTACCTCGTAGTCCTCAGGTGGGACGGGCTGGGTGGAGCGGTGAAAGCCAGCTGCCTGCAGACTGAAAGAGGTCTCTGCAGTTCCAGCTGGCAATGTCTCCGACATGTAGTCTGTTTGTGAGGTGGGATTTTTCTGGCCATCGTCTGGCGACAGGTGCAAGTCCGACTGCTGAAGGTTCGGTGTGAAAGTCTGAAGACTGGTGTCCTCAGCAGCGTGTGCCGTGCCCGTGTACAGCTCCTCCTCGCTGACAGGTGCCGCGAGGGGAGGTGGCAGGTCAAGTTCGGACAGCTGGTCAAAGGTCATCGTGTAGGTGCGTTCCTCGAGGACGGTGGTGTTGGTCAGATTGCGATGGAACACATCCTCTCTGAAGAATTCTGCCTCCGCCTGCTGTCTGTCTGCTGGGGATGCTCGCTGTGACGATCGCAGGTCGGTCAGAATGATGTCCCCGGGCATGGCCAGCACTGGCGTTTCCTCATGGTGAGAGGCGCGTGATCTCTGCTTCCCTTCAGATCTGCGATCTTCACGGGAGCGTGACCGACCACGTGACTCCGACTCTGTGTACTCACGCGATCTGGACCTGGACAAGCCCCTGGACTTCCTGTGTTTTCGTTTATAGGGGTTCTTGCTCTGTAATAACACATTTTTCCATCACAAGTACAGTGGAAGATAAATAGCTATTTAGGAAAAAACTCAAAATTTAGGACAAAGTGTATCATCCGTGTATCCATGGGTGTGCCCGTACATATTTTTGTTTGTTTGTTTGTTTTGTTTTTGTTTTTGTTTTATGTTTTTCGTGCGTCTTTGAGGCTGATAATAGTCTGAGGGCGCAAGTACAATCACTGACAGTATTTTTGGTCGAATAGTTTTCGTTGCTGTGTTGGCTCAGAATGTGCTCTGGCCGTGACATGCCCGACATATTCTGCAGGCGAGGATGTACTTTTGATGATATCTGAGGAGGAACATTGTAGTTTAACTGAAGCGGATTGCACAACATTTAGCAAAGCTAGCCCCTGTAATATGAACCGAGCTCATCGAGGGGAGCAGACATGTAGACATGCCTTTGTTAAATAAGTGGCAGTAATTTCAAAATACTGACCGAAACGAAATGTACGCTGAATGTTGTTATATTCTTTGATCTACCAGAGGAACCGACAATGAGTGCATACCCAATACTAAAACTAACTATAAATTTCATAGTGTCCATGTGGACAATGTAAGATGGGCATCAATTGGGTAATACCTGCGCCACACATTTTGTGCGCTGGGTAATACACCAAGTAACCAACTACTTTTTTTAAGAATGGTGTAATAATTGTTATCTCAACGAAACAACAACAAAAAAGTCTTGTAAATATTTATCATTTTTTCAGTTTCTTCATTATACTGTCTTGATTTGACGTCGAACATAATAATAACCAACCTTGGTCAGATTTGAAATCATAGTATTGCAGACGCTAGTTGGTTGTCTGCACAGCTGCTGAGCGGGACCCCCCTAAGTGTAATTAATAGCTTCGTTACGCTAGCGACCAGGAGCCGTAGTCATGGCCGCTAGTTAAGCCTAAACCGATCGCGACCACGTGACAAGCTATCGGTTAGCGACCTTCAACAATCGCGATCAGTTTAGGCTTAACCAACGGCAATGAATACGGCTCCAGCTGGCTACATCATACATGTTGCTGCAAAACGTGCCTCGGTTGACTGTTATGTATGCATGTGAACCCTAGGCTAGGTGTCATTAGAAAACACACTGTTCTATATGTGTGAAGCCGAGCCTAGGTGTCATTAGAAAAGACGCCTACCCTTCAGATGTCAGAAAAAAAGACTTACCCCAGATGTCAACAGAGAACACACTTACCCATTCGTCACCATTGTGCATCTCACTGAAACGAGAAGAAAACAAGAGTCAGTAGAGGTGTAGGTGTGTTGAAAGATTGATTTATCAAACGTTACAGATAGCAGGGGAGGATCGTGGTTCTCTTGAAGGGGGGGGGGCCAAGAACATGATAAAAATCAGTATACATCTGAGCGGCAGTAAGGACTGGTCGACTGTGTTGTGCATGCACA
This sequence comes from Lanistes nyassanus, assembly GCA_004794575.1. Lineage (NCBI taxonomy): Eukaryota > Metazoa > Mollusca > Gastropoda > Architaenioglossa > Ampullariidae > Lanistes > Lanistes nyassanus. Next base: position 253,518 of record SMGT01016279.1, read on the forward strand.
TAGACTTCGTGTCGCAGTTCCATTTTATATAAAGGACCCTGCCTCCCAAATACTTTCCTCAATCGTGTTGTTGTTGTTGTTGTTGTTGTTGTTGTTGTTGTTGTTGTTGTTGTTGTGGGTGTCCTGCGGGGGGGCATGGTCCCCCTTCCCCCCAATAATCTGCCCCTGGATAGGCGTGTTCACAGGCTGATTTGTCAAACAGTCTATTAACTAGCAGCTGAGGTACTGGCATAAATTTCAGGGTATTGATGTCTCTTACTGCTTGATATAGTGATCCCTGTGCTACCACAATGTACTTCGTGATGTAACCCGAGTATATCTCACCTGATTGCCAGTCCTCCGTATGCACCGTCCGCTGCACACGACAAATGGCGAAGTTAATTAACGAGAGGGTGTCGTACAATCATGTTTGGTGCCGTTAGTAAGGATATAGTAACGACATATCATTATATTTTATAATAAATGATGCCGTTATGACACCATAAATAGTAAGTATGCGTGCGTGCGTGCGTGCGTGCGTGCGTGCGTGCGTGCGTGCGTGCGTGCGTGCGTGCGTGCTATACTGCTAGGTGCTAACCAGTCTGTATTTCGGGAGCAAGGCAAGGGAAAGAAAAGACTTGGATCCAAGCATACCGGTAGATTCTGACGTTTGGAATCAACACCGCTGAATAATGTCCGGTCGAAAATGTTTAGTTACAATTACACATTACGGACTACTTTTATCGTTCATTTATGGCAGCCGTCGTTCTTTAACATGCGTCAAGGATCTCTCTGTTCTCTACCTCTTCTCTCTCTCTCTCTCTCTCTCTCTCTCTCTCTCTCTCTCTCTTCTCTCCCCAACAAATTGCGAACCCAAGGAATCCGAGGTTGAAAAGAAGGGCAAATTGAAATTTAAAACGTTTTCCACAAGAAGACAAAATCACGCCCGACAACCATTGCAACGTTGGAGAGCGCAACTTGCTATTGTTACAAAAAGACCAGATTCAATGCAAGATGTGCCATAAATGAACAGATGAAGACTGCAAGGGTACCCCAGGACAGATAAACTTTACTTGTGAAACTTGTAGGCCTCTTTGACCACGGGTCATTATAAGCCTATATGAACAAAAGTCAGTGAGCTTTTGTCTAAGGTGTTCTTAGTTCCCCCAACTCTTTGACCCCGCAGGGACCCGCAGGGCTAGACCTACGTAGAGGCCGCATAGATTTACACGTTTTACAAACAATACCGCTTAAAAACTACCATACTCACAGTAATATATTTTACATATTTAGAAAGATCTGTAAGCACACCCACCAGTACATCCCCCCTTTTCGTCAGGAAAGCCATTAGTTTTAATGCTTTGTTAAAAGGAATCGCGCTAATAATTTAAGTTATTTGTCTCCTTCTATACGAAATTTATCCAAATGAATACTTTCAATTTTGTTCCACATTAGACAACAGGTTGTTTCATGTTACCCTTCAAGGTTTCTAATATGGAACAACTTTTAAAACTTACAAAATTACGAGACTTCTAATTCATTTATTTTACTCACAAATTCGATAACATTAAAAATCTACAGTTCCAGCAACAAAAAGCTTATTTATGTATTCCCTTGTTTTGGTGCTCATATGTTATTTCTTAAATGTCCTGAGTTTACAGACTTTCCTCTGCGTCAAAAAAGAACACCCACACATTTATTAGTGTTGATGACAGACGGAAAAGTATCATATTCCCCGATGATGACGACAAATGGAACAATATCAAACAATTAAGCAAGCATAAGATGCAACGCTTCTAATAAATTACAGGTAGTTCGGATTCTAGAACTACATTACGTGCTGATATATCAAAAAATTCTTTTTATTTATTTTTTTTCTCTGTACTTTTAGCCTCCTTGCATTCTTTCTTTTAATCGCATCTTCCAGCTGTTTTCTTGTCTGATTTGCACTCCGTGTAATCTCATTTTCACCAGCTATAAGCCTCATACAATTCCACATACAATTAAAGCAAAGCAAACGAGAACAAACCATGTTAGATTTTTTTTTAAAAAGGAGAAAAGGTCGTCCAGCGGTAAAGTGATTGCGATGCAGTGAGACATTTCATTATTCACAATGACAGGTAGCTACAAAGAGTTCGTTATAATTGAAACTTCTTTGTAGCTGAGGCCGGTGACTGCAAACTCTAATTTTAGAAAGTGGCAGCCACTCAAACGCACTATATCAGTGATCTGTAATGTTCATGTCACAAACACGAGCAAAACGCAAACTCTTCATCAGTGACGCTGGACACTCGTGCACTCGACTAACAGAACCTCGTATGATGACAACACCTATCAACGGCTGTCTGGTGTAGACAGGTGTACAAACCACACACGAACACACGCACACACACGCACACGTGCGCACACACACGCACACACACATACACACACGCACACACACGCGCGCACGCGCACACATACACAGAGCTTCATTTAATATCAAAGCGGTTTAACATTATACAGTATTTCAAAAAGACACCAACAAGAAACGAACATTAAATACTACTTTGCATTAAGACAACAACACTTGAGTACAAGTACAGAGTACTTTGTTCAAAGACTTGTACAAGAAATAATGAAAAAGAAAAAGGACAAAATCTGGTCAGTCAGTCAGTCAGTCAGTGCCCCTGGAAGAAAAACTAGAAGCAACTGCTCTAGAAAGCCACGTGGCTGAGTAACTGCACGAGCAGACTGAAAGCTGTACCGTAGTATACAGGTGACAGGTCCACGGGGTGGTACCGACGGACATAGTGGCCTGCAGTAAAAGAAAATGGTTACAGTGGTTAATTAGTGGTTACAGTGGTTAGTTAGTGGTTACAGTCTGCAGGCACCGTCCACTGGAGCTTCACCTGATTGTCTTGGAACCCCAACGCTCTCCGGAAACATGCGGGTGCGCCAAGAATCTTGGCGCACTTCTTTGAAGATCGGATAGAATCGGTCTTCTTCCTTTAAGTCTGCACTTAATCACAGCTGGAATTTTCATGCACATAAACTCAGGGATCGATGACTGCTTGACGCTGAGTGGGATTTGTAGAGAACTGATGACTGCTTGGCGCTTAGTGGGATTTGTAGACAACTGATGGCTGCTTGGCTTGTAAGTTTGCTAGACTGGTCAGCAGTAAGCTTAGATCCCGAGATTTAGAGCGCGCTTTATCTTACCGCACAGCTTTGGTTTCTGAGCTGCATGTTGAGCACCGTGCTAAACATTTCCGGTTTGTCTACCATGTACGGACAAACATATGGTACAAAGATAGAGTGAGGACGATTGAGAGTGTAGACACGACACAATATACATCACTTATCGAGAAAGTGAGTAAACCTCAATACATTCTGATATTATTTGTCTTTACACGCGATATCACTAGGCCTTAATAAGCTGTTTATAGCCTTGTGATAACCTTTTTATAACATAGCCTTGATGATGACGGTTTGTCTAATTTTAGAAGTACATTATGTATGAGACACGACACCATGGTCACACGAAAATGCACATGAAAGTGCTGGGCGGCACCAGCTGCCTTCTTACCGTGTCCAGGCAAGGTGCTGTTCACTTGCAGCCCCGGCTCGAGCATGTCTAAGTACAGAACGGGTTGCCCCATGGGTGTCGGTCTGGTGAAGAAACTGGACATGCCAGTAGGAACGCCGTGTTCCAGGCCCTGTTGGCCAGGGTCTGACCGCAGCGTGTAGAACTGAAGGGGAGACCGGTGTCGCGCCAACAGGGCATGCTGGGTGAAGGCCTTAGAGCGGGGTGTAGGGGACAGGTCGGCTGTCACCATAGGGGGCGCTGTGAGGCCGCCATTACTGTTGGGCAGTTTCGCTATCTTCCTGCTGCTCCTTCGCCACCTGGTAGCACAACATGTCTGGTCATTACACGTCTGTCTGTCTGTCTGTCTGTCTGTCTGTCTGTCTGCCTGTCTGTCTGAACATGGTTGAAAATTAAAATTAAAGTCAGGCAAGGAGCCAAACAGCTCACGATTGGTATATGATACTTATGTGAATAAGACTTGTGTAAATATCTTTTACTACTATACCAACGGGTGAGGTGAAGACGAAGACATACTATACCACGGGGTAAGGTAAAGATATACTATACCACGGGGTAAGGTGAAAACATACTATACTACGGGGTAAGGTGAAAACATACTATACCACGGGGTAAAGCGAAAACATACTATACCACGGGGTAAAGCGAAAACATACTATACCACGGGGTAAAGCGAAAACATACTATACCACGG
>SMGT01016279.1:257796-276937 GCA_004794575.1 Lanistes nyassanus
CATACTATACCCCGGGGTAAAGCGAAAACATACTATACCACGGGGTAAAGCGAAAACATACTATACCACGGGGTAAAGCGAAAACATACTATACCACGGGGTAAGGTGAAGACATACTATACCACGGGGTAAGGTGAAAACATACTATACCATGGGGTAAGTTGAAGACATAGTATAACACTGGGTAAGATGAAGATATACTATACCACGCGGTAAAGTAAATACTGTGCAACGGGGTAAGGTGAAAACATACTATACTACAGGGTAAGGTGAAAACATACTATACCACGGGGTAAGGTGAAGACATACTATGCCCCGGGGTAAAGGGAATACTTACTATACCACGGTGTACGGTGAAAACATACTATACCACGGGGTAAGGTGAAAACATACTATACCACGGGGTAAGGTGAAGACATACTATACCACGGTGTAAGGTGAAAACATACTATACTACAGGGTAAGGTGAAAACATACTATACCACGGGGTAAGGTGAAGACATACTATGCCACGGGGTAAAGGGAATACTTACTATACCACGGTGTACGGTGAAAACATACTATACCACGGGGTAAGATGAAGACATACTATACCACGGTGTAAGGTGAAAACATACTATACTACAGGGTAAGATGAAGACATACTATACCACGGTGTAAGGTGAAAACATACTATACTACAGGGTAAGGTGAAAACATACTATACCACGGGGTAAGGTGAAGACATACTATGCCACGGGGTAAAGGGAATACTTACTATACCACGGTGTACGGTGAAAACATACTATACCACGGGGTAAGGTGAAGACATACTATGCCACGGGGTAAAGGGAATACTTACTATACCACGGTGTACGGTGAAAACATACTATACCACAGAGTAAGGTGAAGACATACTATTCCGCGGGGTAAGGTGAAGGCAAAGTTACAGAAAAATCGGAAAAGAAAATAGCGAAAAAGAGCTTTTTCAGACTTTAAGATACCTAGTATTCTCTCTGCTGTCTCTGACTTGAAGAAGACTTTCTGGGTGAACTCGAACTTCTTGATTTAAACTGGGATCAGAAAGCAACAAATCCTGCCCTGTTCCAGTTAATCTCAGCTGCTGAGGAGGTTGAGGCGATATGTGGGATGTTATTCTGCACCAAACATTCGTTAGTGCTACTAATCGTTTCTGTCTGTTGTGTCAACGCTTGTAGTGCCTCAGCTTCTGGTAAGCTTCTGTCAGCGGCTTAATCTGCAGTACGTACTACAAGAAGCCGTGTCTAGACAGCAGGGCGTGGTTGTTTTGCTGGTGCTTAACGTCCCGCCGCAAACTATGTGCACATCCGGACGGTGTTGCTTAGACAAGTTTACGTGCTGCTACACGTGGGAATGCTGTCGCAAAAAAAGGCTTCAGTCCACCAGTCTCATTATCCTGACACCGGGCCAACCAGTCCTAGTATGTTCTCTATAGCGCCAGGGGTCTGGCAGGGCAGCTACGAGATCGCCAATTTCTAAGTCTTAGGTATGACTCGGCCAGGGTGCTATTGTTAATCATTATAATTATGTTCATTTGACGTAGTTCAGTGAGTGACGTTCCGATGGGAACTCGATGGCGTGACTGTGTTGACGCTTGAAAAAGACTACACGTACCTGATGAAACATAGAAGAGCGCTTGCAACTATGGCGACAAAGAAGAGAATGCCGGCGATGCACGAGGAGACAATAAGAGCAGTTAGTCCGTCCTCTGCTTTTAAACCTGCAATACCACACGATGCCATAAACTGCAATGGAATACGTAAGACAAATGCATTGGAACATAAAATATATCACGTAGCACCATAGGTCTATATAGTGCCACGGGAAATCATCATTCAGCATCACACACATAGAACGATAGACAATTGACATGCAGAATTTCAAAGAATTATTATGTATCATCATAGGAAATTCTGTAAGCATTAAGGGTTTGCCACACAGTGTAACTGTACATCCGTTCTGTCGGAGAATGAGAGCGCCTTAAATCGCGATGGGCCGATGGTGCGGATAACCATGAAGATGGAGACTAATAACCATGAACATAGAGCCTAATTTATATGTACGCAGTAACTATTTAACTGTAATAATGTGTCACAATAGCAAGTCTGACTATAATCATGTGTCACAATAGCAAGTTCGAATATAACCATGTGTCATAATGACAAGTCCGACTATAATCATGTTTTACAAAAGCAAGTCGGTGGAAGATGCATTTTAGGCCACACACCGAACGCACAGTTTAAAGCATATGCAAGTAGACGTCTTGTAAGACCTTATTTCGGATTTCCTTCCTAGCATGGACCTCTGAGGTATTTGCCGCTCCTAGAGATCTGCACTTGCAACAAAATTGCTTGATAACACACAACCATCGAAAACACAGTTTTGATCAGTTGTGAGGACGAGAACTGACGGAAATGGATACTAAATAGCAATATCACAGACCTCACAATATTATCAATGAATGAAAACAATAGAGTGATTTTGACAATTTAAATACTTTTCTAGAGGCTCTAAGTGTGATCCCGAAAGTAGACCAAAGAATCAATAGATATGGGTACCAGTGTGAGCGGACCTCTCAAACTGTCAACAATTAATCTCAACACAAAACAGACTGCGGCAGAAAAACAATATTATTATGACATCTTCGGAAGTATGTTAAGCTAATACTAAAGAAACCTTTTTTTCAAGAAATAAACAATCCCTTTTATAATAAAATAGACTTGGAAAATACATAGTACAGTAATAATGTCTGACTGGATTATGTGCAAGTCAAAAAGGAGAGAGAGCTTGGTGGTTTTCACAACAGCAATAGCAGAATGGTTGACACACAAATTAAACCCAAAGGACTGAAGCAATAAAAGTAAGTACATGTTCACATAACAGGGCAAAAAATGCACTAAACATAACACGATACGCAGACATTAACAGAGCCTAGGATTAGGGCGGCTGTTAAGATCAGCCAGAAGGGAGAGCAGCTCACTGTGGACAAGGAGAAATATCACAAGAGCTCACCTGCAGGAAGGAGATCAACCAGTTAGAAGTGGGACAGTACTCTACCGACCAACACCAGTCCAGAACATCAATACTTTTGCTCAAAACCAGTGTCAAGAACATTTACTTGATTGAACCTACTTGCCTCTGGTGCTCTTGACGTTGAATGCTGGCGATCTACCTTCGGGTAAAACGACATAAAGGTGGTGACTGGCTGAATAACCTAAGGCTACCCTAGTCCAATATCGTTCTCCCAGGGACAGGATTTTATGTCACTTCTGACTTCATGTTGCATGACATTAGAAGGCATTAGGAGTATATTTATATTAGACAAACAATAAACATCATTCCTCCATCCTGGAAAGAGTTATGCTTGTCCCTGTTTGTCGTTAGAACTATAGGCCAAAACGTGAAAAGTTCAGGAAAGTATTCTTCCTGTAGCAGTAAGGCCCCGTGTACGCACATACAGCACACGCATAGGTGAGTAGAGTGGAGGAAGTGAGATAGAAAAAGAAGAGGAGAGGGATACGAGTTGCAGTAGACAGCATTTGCTAAAACCCCTTTTGTGTACCTTGCAGTTAGGTATACAAATACTACTGGAGAGGTGGGAATATCTCCGGTATTGATAATGGAACAGGCGATTTCTAGTATGTACCACATCACCCGCAGCAAGTGAATCTGTGATGCTCTCGATGATACTTCTGAAAGGGGAGTAATTCAAGTTCTACACCGGTAAACACCGAGCCAACATTTCACTAAGGACAGGTAAGTTGAGAGATAATATTAAAACTAAGCTCACCATTCTTCAGAATATCAAACAAAACAATGCTCAAAAGCTAGCGTGACATTTTCATCCATTTCCTTGAAATTAATCGTAACAGACGTATGCTTTCTCCATACAGCATCTCTTTTCCGCAGGAGACCAGAGGAACAAGGAAAGTTAGAGACAAAAATGGATCAAATCTTTGGAAAAGTTTTTTTTTTCTGAAAGTCTGTCCGGATCGTAGGGTAGAGACCTTAGGTGAAGGAACTTCTTATGTCTATGAAACACACTGTTTGGTTTCTCTAATGGTTAGCAGGACGCCTTTTAGTAAATTATTTCCATGATATGAAAGCCTGTAATCAACCTGTAAAACATTTCTTAACAAAAACCACTGCTAAAGACAAGAGCAATATTGTTTCTGGTTAACTGAAAGAGCATACTGCTAGCGACAGAACTCCCTCGCCAGTGACAGTTTTTTCGTGTACGCATGAAGCTGCCGAGGTGAACAAACATCCGTGATAATTTGCTTCGTGTGACAATGGGTCAAAAAGGTAGAGAAGACATATGTTGTCCCGCAGGTCTGTCAGTGATGTCGTCATCTATCATTTAATGTCCTGCTTTTATCGAGTCCTCTGGAAAAAGCCACGCCACGACTGCATTACTGCCACGTGTATTACAACATGAAAATATTTTCACAGCGAGTCTGACAGAACTGCTCGTTGACATGCTGACCCTGACATGAACAGCTCTGACACGCAGTGGACTGAACAGTTGTGACATTTTATTTAAAGAAAGATGCAAAAAGCGCTAGGAAAACCGGGAAACAGAGGATATAAGACATTGAAAACACTGACGAGGATATAAAACTGATGATGAGTCTCTAATACTGATTGATAATGCTGATAAGAATATAAGATTAATTAATAATGCTGATGAGAATATAAGATTAATTAATAATGCTGATGAGAATATAAGATTAATTAATAATGCTGATGAGAATATAAGACTGACTGATAATGCTGTTGTGAAGAAGAAGAAGAAGAAGTAGGAGGGATTGGTTGGTTGGTTTTTCTTACATGTATGCATGCATGTATGTATGTACTTTTTTTTTACAAAGCAGTTACAATTCATTCTCATTTCGTCAGAGCTTACGAATATATACAGTACAAGTTAGGATAGACTGAAACATGCTAAAGATGAAGACCTTTCCAAGTCGCCGAAACATTCCATCAGCCGCTCCCGTCACGCACGTTGATCGATATACACAGATCACTGCATTATGACTTCATATAATTTCATATTTATGCCGGCATTCAACGTTTCTAATTAATATCGTTCTTTGAGGTTGGTGACAAAAATTGTTAGCTTTCTTGGTTGCTGTTTTCCTAGTTTACATTTATAAATAAAGAACTTGGCTTCCAAAAATATTTTTTCTAGTAATGAGCTTTTTTTGAGCTGCGCATCGTGTCCTAATGATATAAATTGTTTATTCAATATAAAGTTTCAAATATGTACACATTTATCAATTATTTTCCTTTCCGCGGCATCCAGAATTCTCTTTTTCACAATGGCAAAATTGCTGTATCGTTTCTGTTTCCTTATCACAAAACGTGCACTTATCTTTCTCCCCCATTCCCGTGTCTTGCTAAACCGTAATTTGTTTCCAACATTTTTGGTAAATTCCTGTTTGAAGCCATTTCAAATTTCTCGTCCTTTATCTGTGTTAAGACTTTTCTTCCAATCTATCTGTTGATTCAGAGGTTCCCCACTTTCCCATATTTTAATACAATGGCAGATACCTGAAGTTGCTCTGTAACGTTTTTATTTGACAAGAGCTAAAATATTTAGCCAGGAACAAAATCAAATCAAATATTGTTTGTTACAAATCATCTCGGACACATCAAGAATGGCACACACAAACACCAGAATTGTACAGACGTCGGTAATACATATAAAACTAGAGTGGTTCTTATTTAACAGATTGACGTCAGATTTAAATCTGATATAACTTGATGGACGTGGTACACTGGGTGGGAGCACATAAAAAACTAACGAAATTTAGCCATCTTCGCTGTCTTTTTTCCCCTTCTTATCTATAATAGGCTGGTGCTGATGGAATATTCGTGCATAAACAAGGGTTTGCGTGATTCTTGTGTATTTATATACTCAGAATATACTGTGTTATCAGTAATGCAGTTTGTCGTCATACTATACACGCTATACTGTGTTAGCAGTAATGCAGTTTGTCGTCATATTATACGCCCTATACTGTGTTAGCAGTAATGCAGTTTGTCTTTATACTGTACACACTATACTGTGTTAGCAGTAATGCAGTTTGTCGTAATACCAAAGATTATGGATCTATAATCTTTGATCATACTATACACACTATACTGTGTTAGCAGCAATGGAGTGTGTCGTTATACTATTTAAACTATACTGTGTTAGCAGTAATGGAGTCTGTCGTTATACTATACAAACTATACTGTGTTAGCAGTAATGGAGTCTGTCGATACCCAACAGCGCCAAAGGGAGAGATGTGACTTGCATTGCAACACGCCTACTCACCCCACACCTCCGCCACGTACAAGGCACAGCTTACCCTGGAGGTAGCCAGAAATTTGAGGGAATGCGAAACTTTAGCAGAACTGCAACTTTCAATTTGTAGCTGGGCATGACTGTTCAAACCAACTTGGAACGAAATACAAACTTGGAATAATAGCAGCGCTAGAAACCCGAGGTTCTAGCCGGGTATGCTAACAGCACAAGACCGTGACAAACTTCCTTGTCGGCGAAGCTGCTTACTGGCGACACCGGCGTTAAGCACAAAAGGCGTGGTACGCAGTTTTATTTTAATCTGAAAACCGCGACCTCCAGAAAGAAAAGGTAGGGAGTGGAGGTGGAGGGAAAAGGCTGGGGCTTACTTTGGCATGTAGTGCAAATGTTCTCATATTCTTCAGATGGCGAAGTAGCTGAAAGTACTTGGAGTTAGTGAAGATTTTCTGTGACTTGGAATGTTGACAGATACACGGTAGTCACTCAGATAACTCAGTTAATACCACATACGCCTGTACTGGAAACGTTTCCAGACTAACCAGTTTATACTTTAAGGCACACACACACACACGCACGCAGGCAGGCACGCACAAGGGTAACGCATGATTGCTACATCTATAGCAGAAAATAAGCAGAAAATGCAAAGTCGTCTAGACGAGTTCTGTTGAATATTTCAACTAATTTTTGGGGGAGGGGGGCTATATGTGTGCGCGTGCATGCGTACATGTACGGATATGTACGCATCACGGATTGCCAACCAGCGCTCATGCCGGTTTTGTAAGAACACATCCGGAGGGCTTCACTGCGCATGTGTGACAGCCTATGGGTGTGTGGATTAAGGGGAAAATAAATAAGGGGAAATTAAGTAAAATAAATCATGCTTTTCAACGTCTTTTACCACAGCAAACTAAAACGCTTCAATATTAAATGTTAAGCTTATCAGCAAATAAAATAACAGTGTAATGAAGTATAGATCCCAAGTGAACGGGCAAAGGTATTGAATGGACTTTCATGGCTGTATCGTGAAGTGTCTGTTTTATTTGCTTTTTTGTCGAATACTCGCGAATAATTTATGAATCAAAATGTAGGGTACTTTTGAGGAAGCGGGTGGTCGAGGGATCAGAGCCCTGGCCTCCGAACCCGAAGGTGCTGGGTCGATACTCCGAATCTGTTTCCTCTGTTTGACGGACTCAGTTCCTCTAGTTGACGGACTCAGTTCCTCTATTTGACGGACTCATTTCCTCTATTCTGGTAGCATAGAGTGCTCATGCCCTGCACCTAATCTTAAGGATGATTACAGATGTATAGTGTGTGCAGCATATTGTCTTCCTTGGAACATTTATACATACAGCGAGACTAAATAGGAAGGAATATGGAGCTGCCATGTTTTGCTGTGCAAACAGACAAGGAATGAGCTATACTCTTCCACGTTGACAGTACCGCCACCTCGAAGGCCGATTTATATGCGGGGCGGGGGAGGGAGAGGGGAGGGGGATAATGTTTACCCTGCATAACGAACGAGTGTACACACTGGCACCGCAGGCAGGTGTGGCGTGCAAATCAATATCTGTAAACATGGAGAGTACACGGACGACTTCATGGAGAGTGCTTCATAGAGGATACACCAGTCACTTCACAGTGGATAAACAGACCGTTTATACAGGTATACGGAGCACTTCATGAAGGGTACACTATAACTACTTCACTGAGGGTAAAACGACAACTTCATAGACGGCACACAGAGTGGTTTATAGAGGATACATTAATCCCTTTATAGAGATATATAGAGCATTTCATAAGACTGCACGTCGTCAACCACCCTTAAAGAGGGCGCGCTGACCACTTTATAAAGGACATACATGTTACTTTGTAGACGATATACAAGCCCATTTTATGGAGGTATATCAAGCATTACATGAAGGGTACACCGACTGCTAATTAATGTAATCAGATTCGCCCCCGCCCCCCCCCCCACACGTACACACAGACACAAGAGAGAGAGAGCGCGTAATTTTAATGCGTCCCAGGCCCTCCATAACATTCAACATCAGTGCTGGTTTTAGCGCGCAGAATGTAGACATTATACAAACACAGAGGCCTGAAAATTCCGTACTGGAATAAAAGTACTTACCCGGTAGGGTCAGGAGCAGAAGAGTTATCTGTGACTTCATGACACTTTGTATAGTTGTAACTGTTCAATGTCTCAAGCATGACCTCTTGCTGTTCATCTGTTCATACTGTGCACCTGCACGCACTTCCAGCACGTAAAATGCACATGACTGCTCGCTAGAGCGTTTGGCGTGAACAGCCAAGGCAATCAAAATGGGAAACGTACTTTGGGGGTGACGTCAACAGAAGTCAGGCAACAGTACTCATGTAAAACACCTCAGCCGGCTTAGCAGGAATATTTTTGACGTCAGCGTAGGGTGGGACCTTCCGCTACCCCCCACGCCCTCTGCCCCGCCATTTGGCCACAACCGAGTGTCTAAGAATAACTTCACTTGTTCGCCAACCTGCACCCTGCTACGTGTCTGCGATATCTGACAGCGTGCCCTGCTGTGGTGGTTCAACTGGTGTGCAGCGGTTCTTGCCCAACAGGACACAGCGCTGACAGACACGCATGCAGGGTTCAGTGCTTTAATACCGGTTGTGTGTGCCTGCTGCAGAATGTAAGCTTTTTGGAGGCTAGTTTCGTCAGTCTTCCAGACAGATGCATATCTGTCCTTTCAAGATGAAGCGGAGTTGTAGTTCATGAAAATTACACAAATGTCTTGATTATGCGAAATCCAGATATGGGCATTATTTATAATGATAGAGAAGTTACAATTTAACAGTGTTACACTTGGATTTGTGGATTTAGTATACCTAACTTTCTCTGAAAACCAGTTAACACATTATAAATAAGGCACGTTAAACCTGGATTAGCCCTGGAGCAGCCAATACAAGTTTATTCCATTACCACTAGGGGCATCTAGACCAATGAAAACATCAGACGTCCGTGCCTTTCTGTCTTACTCATTATTCACAGGCATTATGTGTGGGATAACAGGCGTAAATATCTTATTTCAGTACTTCTTCGGTTGCAAACAAACAAACAAACAAAAAAACCTCAAGGACTGAACACAACAAATTTCAGAATAAAGTAGGTGCTGGATGGGTGGGTGTGACCATGTAGAGGTAATCTATGATGTAACCAATACACAAATAACACAATAGCTTTATTTGTACATAACTGGGAGAAACAGGTAGGCAACACAAACACAGTATTATCGTACCACACTGCCGTTGTTACTTCTAACAGTACAAAGATCTTTAGGTAGAACAATGCTCAGAATGCGCCTGCATGGTTTGGTAGACTATAAATAGGGTAACGTATGAACTTACACAAACGGAAGGTTTTTTTAATATGCAAACTGAAGAAATAAGTAGGTTAATAAAAGTGTTAGGAGCTAAATGTTAAGAAGTGTTATAAGTCTGAGATTAGGCGTTTTTAGTTTGACATTACATGAGGTCTTGGCTTTCTAACCCATTGACAGAATGAGTGGAAACCGTCTTTCTAATAATTGATAAACAGTGTGCGGTAACTGTCATGAAATATGCAGAGGCGGCAGGATCGAGTTTAGCCTTTCTTCCTACAATTGGAAAGAATAAGAAATCAGCAAAGCCGCTGATCAGTGTTTTCATCCTGTAGTCAGCGTGTTTCAACCTGCTGGTCTTACAGTAGAGTAGTGTAGACTGCGTGGCGTGGCGTGCGTTCGTGACATCGCGCGACCTCGTCATGCCTGGCTGACTCGGGACTTCCTGTTCGTCTGTCACCTGTGCCGCGTGTCGAAATGAGTGACAGTAACTCTGCCGTCTGAGACCAGGATGCTTTGCTGTGTATGAGCAAGGGGATTGTCTTTAATGTCCTCATTCACTTAAATATCTTTTGCACCCAAGGACACGGTTGCCGTGACACTGCCGTCAGAGACCGCGATGCCTGTGTCTGAGCGAGCCGTCATTAATTAACGTCCTGAAGGTCCAGTCCATCAGATCACCAGCTACTTGACGATGTATGGAATTTTACTTCATACGAAAAACTTCAGCAAAAATTTCCAAATTCGCCAACTAATTTTCTACAAGTAAGAGGCATTATCGAGGCAGTGAAAACTTTTCAAAATAAATCAAATTTATTACAGTTGCCTGGAAGCAAGGACCACAAGAACAGTTCGTGTGACAAATGATTGGGACATGAACTAAAGCAGTGCAGATACAACTAAGAACTTCAGACTCGGTATTAAAAGGCATTAAAGTATGGAATGGGCAGTTTCTAAATCTAAAAGGGAAAAATCTTTCAGAAATACCATCCAACTACATTAGACTGGAAGAAACAATCACTTAATGTGGCAATGCTATTGTCACAACAGGGAGATTTCTTTTTGCTCTTGACGGGTCGTCTCCTATTCTCGCTCTCACGACCACCGTCAAGAGTGTGACATATGCGTAGGTGGAGCTATCGCTGTATTATTAAAGTTAATTAATATGATTCCTTAATCATATGGCCGACCCCCCACCACCTACAGTCTCCAATAAAGAACAACAAAAGACTGTAATACAGTGAACACAAAAAAAGAAGAATGTATTGTTGATATAAACAGCGAGTAGTTACAATCAAGACAAGATATGTTAGAACTCGTTTCAACTCTAGGGGTCCCGCAATTTCCTTCTGTTCGAGCTAGGTCTACTATAACATCTAATACCACCCTACATCTCCCGCCTCGCCATTAAACACAATGACAAACCAAGTACCTCAATCTCGCCTTTGCTTACGAGAAAAGAATGACCACGTGATGCACAACACTCACAGAACACAACACTCACAGAACACAACACTCACAGAACACAACACTCAATGAACACAACACTCACAGAACACAACACTCGTTCCCGAATGCTTCTTACAGTCCGCACGACAGTCTGTACGTCGGAGCGCTCCTTCCTTGGATATGTCACCAGTAGATACCCTGAAGACCTCTTGAACACTTCCACGTAACAGCAGACTTCGATGCCGACGATCACACACGCCACAGAGGATATGACGTTTTCCAAAGGCTGACACACAGCCCCTTGAGCTCACCCCAAGAGCTCGGTTACAGACAGCCTCCTTGTAAGGCTGGACCTTCGCCCCCTGCTTCAGACGGTTGTCTTGTCCGCGGTCTTTTTCATGATACCATGCCTAAATTATTATGACACTAGCCTACATTGCCTGTAGTACCTGTAACTATTGTGTAATACTCTTTATGTGAAAGCAATCATTTTATTGCTCATTGTCTTTTTACATATTTTGTACATTTTACTGACTATATGCCTACAAAAGGAATTTAGAAACTGAAGAATGAGCATCCAACTGCATTGTTAACTGAGATCAGTGGGTTCTAAGTGAGTTAGGATTAGACAGTTAATTTTAGAACAAGATGTACTTTTCATTTTTCTGTAAGCTTTAACTACAGTTCATTAGAAGAACTAACAGTATATCCATCAAGCTGCACATCAGCTTTAAAGAGTTTTGTTGTTTTTCTTGTTATCAATATGTCAGGATTATATTGCGACAAGCGTTACTGGTCATAGAACTGTTTAGTTCAGTTACAAATACTAAAAGATTTAAAGAACTGAACTTTTTACTGTCAACGAGTCTTGATTATTTTATAAGTAGTGTATGTTAGCTGTATGCAAACTATTTAGTGCAGTTTTTGAATGACAGGTCAGGGGGATTGTATCCAGTTCAGATATTTTTAAATGTGCATGCCGGGAAAAAACCTTGTAGAGCTAGGAAAGATTAAAACTTGTGTCATATCATTTAATTATACATTTATTATGTGCATTTTACTGTCTGCAGATTGACCAAAGCATTCATTATTCTGATTGGAAAACATTGTTATAGTTTTATCATACAGTTATGATCAAGAAGATAGCTGTTTAAAAGTAAATTTTGAAAGCATTGCCTCTTATTTTTATAAGCAGCATGATGAGTGTGTGAGTGTGTGTGTGTGTGTGCATATGTGCATGTGCTTAAGAAGGAGAAATTTATACTGAAGTAATAAAATTTATCAGCACTCACCACACATCAGGGACATTTCACTATACCATCTGCAATTAGTTTCAACTTCATCAGTTTATAAATTCAGCTATCTCGTAAAATTGAACATGACAATCCCAACAAAAAGAAGTCTGCCAGAGTGTCTTGAATTTAATTTTGTCACCTAAAAATTAAACGATTTAAAGAACTTATGAATTAAATCCAATAAGAACATGTATTTGGGGAAGGGAGAAGTGAATTTGTTTTCAGATTCCCTCATTCCTGTAGCGAGCTACATCTCTCTTTACCGAGCTACAGTCACAGGAGAGCCGTGTTATTATCTCCGCACCTGATACTACTGAACAGTGTCAAAGTATTCACTTTCTGCCCTACCCTAACCCCTCCCCTAACCCCTACTCTGGGCAAAGTTTTAAAACGTGGCAAAAAAAAACCACCAAAAGAGAAAAAGGTAGAATTAGACAATCCGTAGGAAGATGCGAAATTGGAACACTGCATTGTCGGTCAATGCCCCATCGCTGAATCACTCGGCTACGGACCGCATCGGCATCTTATTCTAGCGATAAGAAGCTGCACTATGACGTTTATAGTCGAGCAGCTTCTTATTGTTAAAACGAGAAAGAGCTCTGTAGCTCAATGTTGAGAGTGTCGGGCTTAGGAGCTGAAAATTGAGTGTTCGAATCTCGGTTGCGACATTCTTCTTACTTTGGTTGGGATGGGAGTGGAGTTGGTGGGAGATAGAAACACGGCTGAGCTGTGACTGTAGCTCGTGCTCACAGTGAACCGAAATGGGATAGAAAGCCTATGTTCACACTGGACCACGAAGAGACAAAGGTTCCTGACTTTCTGGAAAATGAAAAAAAACAAACACTGGAAGTACGTTGGTAGAGAATCAGTCAAAACAGGAAAACAGAATACTTTGGCGATACAGGGGAAAGAAACGGCCCAGTAGAGGGACGAAGCGAAGGGCTCTGTGTCCGTGTACGCCGTATTGATCATATCGATGATGTTTTCCAGTTCGAGCAAAGCTATTCAAGGGATAAATTGCAAATGCAAGTCAGGCGGGCCACTGATCGTTACGTTCCTGATATACCGCCATGACTGCTGACGTCAGCACAAGAAAGTTCACGGGTAGTGGGTGTGGGTCGGTGATCAGAGATACATTTTAGGTTGTTCTCACAGCTCTTAGTGTGTGCAGTGATCGTCATGAGAGATACAATTTAGATCTTTTGATGTGTTGTTCTCACAGCTCTTAGTGTGATACTTTAATTGAGGCTTGGCTCAGGTATACCTTAACAAAAGTAGGAATAAACACTTATTTCATGAACATATTTCCCATGTACCAGCGCACTGAAAACAAGTTTTTCCGTGCAGCTGGGTATATAAGGATTGCGTGGTTGACAGGTATGGCAGGTAGGTCCACTAACAGTGAAGATATGTCTCAGCGCGTGCTGCTATTGCCAGGCATATCTCTAACTTACCTGGCGGATCTAGCAAATTATGTGTCAGACGTTTACCTGAGACTGAATGCTGAGGCTTTTTGTCAAGGCGCTGTATAGCGCTTTGTGTGAGGAGACTTTTTTTTCACTGCCTTTGCACATAACTCCGATACTGCGTAAGTTGTCACTTTGCTTGAATATTGCGGATCTTCACCATAACTATTTTCGAAACAGACGGGAAATCTCTCTGGTAGAAATAAATTTCTCTTGCAGTTTGTGCAATGAAGACATTTTTCAAGGGGACGAACAAGCCGAGCTTCGCAACACGTGAAAGGATGATACAGAAGTCAGAGGACAATCTGGCAACATGGTGAGGTAACAAGGGGAGCTATTGAAAGTGGAAACGAACGTTAGACGAGCCCATTAAAATGTCGAGGTGAACGTTAGACTAGACCATAAAAATTTGGAGATACTTTAGACGATTCTATTAAAAGGTCGAGATGAACGTTAGACAAGATTATTAAATGTCGAGGTAAACTTTAGGCGAGTCCCGTGAAAGGTATAGGTGGACGTAAGACAAGCTTGGTAAAAGGTCAGATGAACGGCAAGTCCATTTAATGACAAGGTTGAAATGAAAAGTCTGGCAGCGGATAGAGCTGCTATAGGACTACACGTCTGTGGTAAGGGGCAAGAGAGATGGAAGCTACAGTCTGCTGAGAAGTAGAGATGGTTGAGCGGGTGGAATGAGTGAGTGGGTGGGTGGATGGTTTTGTGGGGGAGGGAGCGAGCGAGGATAAAGAGGCAATCCGTCTACAAGACCGCGCTGTGATCTTGGAGTTAGTCGTTGAATTGTCTCTCTCCTTTCCATCAGCAACATTCGGGCATTTAATATGGAGACAGAAAAATTACAAGATCACAAATTAAGAGACAGATTGGTTAGCAGTCGTTCATCTAATCCGCCGGCTCAACTGGGTCAAGAACTGCCAGCAATGCATTAAAAGTCAGCCAATCAGCCAGCGCCGACTGAAAGATGGGGGGTGGGGGGCATATGCCGAGAAGCCATTCAGCAACCAGGAATTCAGAGTTACATAGTACAAGCCAATCAACACAACACAGTATCAAGTCATACTACAAGACAGGCAGTAGAGTAGTAGACAGGTGTAAATGGCAAATTAAATCATTGTTTAATCACTTGTGGATATAAAAAAATGTACAGCTCATTGTGCAAATACAAAGAAAGGTAACTCTCAGTGCGCTGATTCAGCTGATTCTTTTACACACGGGTATGTATGTATGTGTATGTGCGTGTGTGTAGGTGGGGGGGGGGAGGTTGTTGCTTACCGTCCAGCCGCAGATTAGGTGCATATCAGGACGGTGTTGCTTAGACAAAGTTTACGTGCTGTCACACGTGGGACTGTTGTCGCAACACGGGCCTCAGTCCCACCCAGTCACATTATACTGACACTGGGCCAACCAGTCCTAGTACTGTTCCCTGTAGTGCCAGGCGTCTGGCAGGGCAGCTACTAGATTGCCAATTTTTGAGTCTTAGGTATGACGAACCACCGACCTCCCGTCTCGGACACCTCCCGCCTCGCCACTAGACTACCGAGGCGGTGTGTGTGTGTGTGTAGATAGGTAGGTATGTATGTGTGTATTCATGTGTGTATTTAAGTGCATGTACATGTGCATATAATTGTATATATATATACACACAACCGCAGGAATGAAGTAAAAGGCACACTTTTAAAAAGTCACTTTTGTGAATCAGCCAGGGTTAAGAAACACTTAAGATAGAATAGCAATAGCAGGCAGCGCCACTGGGCGGTATTTACAGTGACCTGAATTATAAAAAAACCACCGACAAAATAGTCTGATCAGTAATAATCAAAGGGACTTGCACGTTTATTTTTGTATTAATGGTGATATGAAAGTCCATTAAACAGATTCCTCTCTTTCGATACTGCACATACTGTATGTTGACTGATATAGATGAGAAAAGGCTATATCTACATTCAGGAACGCACCAAGACACGAGCACATAGGTTTGGACAACCTTGACGCAGATCAAGGACACATTTAAAAGAATAGATTACCTAAACTAAGCAACTATAAATTACGCTAAAACCGAATTAGTTAAAGCACAGATTAAATATTATGTAATAATATTCAAAAAAACCTTTTGTATAAATCTCAATGTTGGATCCTCGGACACTATATTCTTGCAGTTCCAACTGTTCCCCACTACAGCAATCCAAAAGGCCTCGCCAGGACACGTGGTTACTAGGCTCGTAAGGTGTCTCCGCACAATCAGATCAAAAGGTCAAGTGGGTTTTATCGCCCAACACTCCTCGCCGTCATCTCACACAGTACATAACAGACTATAAAGTAAAGAAATATACAGAACTATTACTTGCAGTGAACGAATAAAGAGAGGTCCTAAATACACATATAACAGTTTCTTTACACAGGAAATTAATACAGAACACTGATGTTTCATAACAGCACAGTGTACAGCATTGCCACGAAAATCTACTGAATTCGAAACATAAAATCTAAATCCAAACTGCATTTGTGATTATAGTGAATGTAATGATGCTTTCGTTCGTGTTAAATTCATCATTTCACAGAAATATGACTCAGTACACAAGAAGTTATTGCGTAGTACTCGGTCTTTGCTTTGCTGTTGTTATTATCTTTTTTCTATTGTTGGTTTCGCAGTTCAGATCTTTTAAAACTATGCGACCTCGTTCCATACGTGTGATATACAAGCGCTTAGTATTTTATCGAAAACGATGTTGTTCCTGATCTATAATCAGAGTTTTAATTGAACAAATCTTTGTTGCGTCCGAAGTCAATCTGATCTTAATCAGAACCCAAGTCGAGATGTGGGTCAAGCTGTCTTCTTACGTCATGATTTAATGCGCGTGGGAAAGATGAGATTGTGGAAAGTAGTCCTATTTAGTTTGCGTTTTTGCTGAACATCTCACGGGCTTCAGGATGCGGGCATGTTGCCGAGGAGCATCACAGAGCCACGAGCGTCTGGTCGCGACTCGGGAAGGCGGTAACACCCTCCGATTTGGCGGAAATACCGCTTGTAGGTCGAGAGCCCAGCCTCTCTGCGGGGTCGAGTCCACCCTCCTCATCTGTGCGTTCTGTCATCCTCAACGAAGGCCCCCGCGACTTGCTGATGACGGAATACACGTCACCATCGTCCGCTTGGCTGAAGGTCGTGTCGCTAGTGGCGGGGACCACGTAACGGACAGGGTCGATGTCGCGGAAGGGGCCGAGATCCAGCGTCTCGTTGTCCACCACTGCAGCCTCGATCTGGAACTCCTCATCCCGCTCTTCCCCCAGCTCCAGGGTTGCGTCCTGCACACAGGGCAACGTCGTACGTCACATCTCTGCACCACGTCACATCGCAACCCTGCCAGCACCGCCTTTTTTTTTAAATTTATTCAGAAGACAAGATAGGACCCTAACTATAAGGTACCTCACGTCTGACTACGTTTACTCAGCAAATTCTGGAGCTGTTTACCTTCTCTTCGTACGGCCGGTCATAAGCAGACGGTGGGCCGTTCCTGCGGACACAAGCGATTGCAGACAGCAAGGTCAACACCAGTCTTCAAAATAACTCTTCTCACGTTAGCTTAGAAGAAGTAGTTACATCTACGCACCACGAAAACAGTAGGACAAGTTCTGTCTGTCCGTCCCTCCGTCCGTCCTTCTTTCTTCTTTCCTTTCTTTCTTCTTTTCTTTCTTTTTTCTGTTCTTTCTTTCGTTTTCTTTCTTGCTTGCTTTTCTTTCTTTCTTAATTCCTTCTTTCCACATTAATAACAAAATGAATTTTTAACTATTTCCGAGCTATTTCTTTACTTTGTTCACTTCCCTAACGTCCCCCTTTGCATTTTTCTCCCTCCTGCTGTAGTCTTCAACCTTAAATCTAATTCATATGCATCACTTACCATCCGTTGACCCATGAAGCTGAAAAACAACAAAGAAATAATTTGATTGAAACTGGACACACAAGTTACGACAGCAGACGTTGTAGACCCTAAGTACTTAAAGGCACTTTATTTTCATCAGAACCAAAGACATTACTGTGTTATTATCAGGGCAGCACACATCACCAGCTGCTCAGTACGGTAACACCCAAGCCAATCACAAATAATATTTCAAAGACCAGAAGAGAAAGGCAAAATGCTTAGAGGAAATACGAGAAACTTGGCAGGTCGTTCGGCGAAAACGGATGGTGTTATCGAAATGAAAAGGTTACTTATGATCAAGGCAATAAAGATCTCATTTGAGTTCTCACTACTGCACAACTTTCACGAGTTCCAGGAAAATGCAGGTTACACGATAGTCCATTTTAATGAACTTTAATGAATTCAGTGAGAATTACAGAAAACGTTTCGTCACATACATTTTTTACTCGCTTGATTTCAGCGCGACACCATAACAAGCCAGAACAGATTAGCAAGCAATTCATAATGTGAACCAGCTCCCATACGAGGTTAGCAGGCAGCTGTCTATAAGGGGATGGTTAGAAACTAAGGAACTACTTTAGTTAGACGTTATGCATGAGTTAATACGCGTACTTCTGCGTAAAAAAGCTTCCTATGGTTACTGCGGTAGCAGCAAAAGGTGTGCAAGCAGTTATCGCCCGCGGTTGGTTTAGCATACTACTGTGTCTCTTCAGTGCGCACAGTGCTATAAACTATGTGTCTTATAAGACTGTAAAGCATGTAATTATGCATGACATGCAATAAATATATAAATCAAATCAAATTTATAATCCGCTATATTTATTGACCTATACTCAGTAGAAAAATAACAACAATAATAATTATTATTATAATGGAATAATCAAAAAGTGAAGCACACTTTTTGATCAGTTAAGCATATCCTTTCTGGGCCCATTCGTACGGCTTGTAAATAACACAAAATATGAAATTTTTTAGGACAGCTTTGCAAAGATAAAACAGTGAGCTCGCTGTCACTCTAACTGTAGCTCACTAGTAATCGCCAAGTCCATCACAGGCTCATCGCTTTCGCGTAATTAAAACCATTTGAGGCACTATCAACCGCCTTGCGATTTACACACCAAGACACTTTAGTGTCGTAAAACAGCCAGGAAATATAATGGACACCAATATTTGACAAACAGATAGGAAACATAATGGACAGCAATATTTGACAAACAGATAGGAAACATAATGGACAGCAATATTTGACAAACAGCCAGAAAACATAATGGACAGCAATATTTGACAAACAGCCAGAAAACATAATGGACAGCAATAT
>SMGT01016279.1:284766-311317 GCA_004794575.1 Lanistes nyassanus
GGGGGGGGGGGGGCTTAGTAAAAATGTGGTGGAGGGCGTAGTAAAAATGTGGTGGGGAGACGTAGTAAAAGTGTGGTGGGAGCTTCGTGAAAGTGTGGGGTCGTGGTGAGAGTGTGGGGGCGTGATGAAAGTGTGGGGAGCGTGGTAAAAGTGTGGGAGGTATGAAAAGTGTGGTGGGGGCGTAGTAAAAGTGGGGATGTGTAGTAAAAGCGTGCGGGGGGGGGGATGGTAAAAGTGTGGTGGGAGGCGTAGTAAAAGTGGGGTGGGGAGATGTAGGAGGGGGCGTGGTAAAAGTGTGGGGGGCGTAGTAAAAGTGGGGTGGGGAGACGTGGTAGGGGGTATGGTAAAAGTGTGGTGTGGGGGGGGGCGTAGTAAAAGTGGGGTGGGGAGACGTAGTAAGGGGGGGGACCATTTGTTGACGCACGCCTGTCTAGACATGCAAAACAGTTTTATTTAGTATTTTCTTCCACCATGCTAGAACGAATAGATCACTTGGTATGAATATTAAAATAAACTATTAAGTCCCTAACAAGACTGTCAGAAAACAGTTAACCGTAAATGTACTTACGTAGCAGTTAGTCACATAAATTGTATCTATATTAAAGAAAAATTAGTCTAAAGCTAAAACGTGTTAATGAAACATTAGTGTCACCCTAGAGTGCAGTCGGAGATGCACAACATTAAAACATGGCAGC
This sequence comes from Lanistes nyassanus, assembly GCA_004794575.1. Classification (NCBI taxonomy): domain Eukaryota; kingdom Metazoa; phylum Mollusca; class Gastropoda; order Architaenioglossa; family Ampullariidae; genus Lanistes; species Lanistes nyassanus. The sequence goes on from SMGT01016279.1 coordinate 285,462, forward strand.
GCGGTCTGTGTATAGCACGTCAGTTATGTGGAATGAAACTGGCGGCATACCTGTCAGCAACTAAGATGCTCCCTCTCTCCAAGTTTGCAGTTTTAACTGGACTAGACGCCACTATCCCTCCCTGCCCCTCCGCTCTCTGTCCCTCCCTCTCACCCTTCTGTCCCCCCTCCGCGCCCTCTCTGTCAGAGCTACATACTTGGAACTAAAATAGCGCATGCAGTGGGGCCGCCTGTTGCTGGCTGCTGTAGCGTCATCACGTAGTGCTGCTGGGGCTGTGGGCGAGATGCAGTCTCTCCTCACCGCTAGGACCTCTCCTACCACTGCTGCTCACAGCCACAGCCCAGCACACGCCAGCACATCTCCCAATGGCGCCAGCGCGCAGCTCGGGCGAAGGCAGGAAGCTGAGAGCCCGTACGACAGGCGACGAGAGACGCAGCACATCGACTGTAACGAGCACGTGGGGGTATGTATCAGTCAGGTGCTGTGTGACGGCAGGGCAGCGGTCAGGATGTGGCTTTTTGCTGTCAGTATCTATGGCGTAGTTCTTTATCCCCATATAGGCTCTGGAACGTTTCTGCCTGTGGGTGGGAGGGGGATGCTTTCTGTGCCACGTTGTATTGCTGATCATTATCACTAGTAGAAGTTCTTTGATGTACATATTTGCTAGGGCTCGATGATACTAGCTGGACATTGTTACGCACTCTGTATTCATGACGGGATGAACAGGGCATTTCGGCATTGTCATGCTGCCATACAGTTGGAAGCATTGTCATGTTGCAGCACAATTCCATCGTGCAATTTGTCAGTTACATTGACACGTTGCCCATTAGGCAATGCGACACCTATACATTTAGGCACAATGTATGTATTGTATGTCACTACGCCTTCCTGCATTCGGTTAAATGAGTATAGTGCCTTATCAGATCAAAGACTACTGCAGTCAAGAAGAAGCAACGAAAAATGCTTGTAGTCTTTCTTTCTCCCCATTCCTACCTCTTCTCTGTCTCTGTCTCTCTCTCTGTCTCTCTCTCTCTGTCTCTCTCTCTGTCTCTCTCCTGTCTCTCCTGTCTCTCTCTCTCTCTGGCCTGGATTGCTCAGTTGGTAGAGCTGCGGACTACCAGGTAGAAGGCTGCTGGTTCGAATCCTGGTGTGGCCAAGGATTATTTCGTGGAGTTAGAATTGTGCAAACTCCATTCGGCCATCTTCCCGCACATTAAACTGCCTGTCGGGACTGGCCATCCTACCTATAGCTTAGTAATAGGACCCCATCCCCCCCACACACACACACTATAGTTCACCGTCCTGATATGCACCCAGTTTGCGGCGGGACGTTAAGGAACCAAAAACCAACCTCTCTCCTTCCCTCTGTGTGTGTGAGAGAGAGAGAGAGAAAGAGAACTCAATAAGTTTGCAGTACGCACTCAAACACCTACACGCGCACATGCCTACACACCCACAGAAATGCACATCCACTCACCCACACTCCCTACATCTACACACCTATACACCTACACTGCCACACGCTTACACACCAACACATCCACTTGTCTACACAGCATCACACCCCAACGTACCCACCTATCTACACATCCACATATCTACACACCCACATATCTACACATCCACATATCTACACACCTACACATGTACTCACCCACAAAACACACACACTTACATACCCATACATTAACACACAAACGTACACCAACGCATCTACACACCCACATAGCTACACAACCACATTTTCCAACACTCAACCATACAAGCATAGAACATTGTTTTTCAAACTTTCCAACGGTCCTTTCCTTCTGTCTTCATTTCTTTGTTTTCTTTTTTCTTTCTTTCTTTCCTTCTTTCTTTCTTTCATAAACGTTCCTTCCTATCAAAACGGGCCAACATAAGCTAGTGTATCCGAAGCCTTATGACGTAACAATATCTCCACTGGCACACTGGTTACAATGTAGACCTGGCGGTCTGGGCAAACAATGGCCAGACGGCCAAAAAGTATGTTCGTGCACTTGGCACAGTTGTGCTTAAGAGATGGTTGAGGGATGGGTGAGGTGAATGGCCACAAGAGCTCCCCGGCAGGAAGTACATCCACATGGCGAATGACGAGCACGTACGAGCCGTTGGCACACGGAGCACAGGATGCGGGACACTGCTGCAGGCAGCGCGAGATCTAGAGTTTGACTGATGCAGGTCATGATGACATTTCTCAGTCAACGGTTCATGGCGATCCCCGTGCCGTTTCGTAATCTGTTTGTCATTATTCTCGATCGTGAAAAGCTGCTGCTCCCATTCTGGAAGTAGGTGCACTGGTTTTGTCTGACTGCTTGTGCGTTTGAACGGCTTTATTTTTTAGGTGCTGTAAACTGTCTTCGCTATGGGGTAAGAAGACTTGTTTCTTTTGGTCTTGACGCACGTGTGGGTGCGCGTGCGTTTGCGTGTACTTGCGGGGATGTATGTGCCCGTGTGTATGTGGGTGTGTGTATTTTAAGCCAGAAATTGGGGGGGGGGGGTTCGGGTAAAGAAATTTCTCGATTCACCAGTTTTGCGTTAGCGGATAAGAACCTCTTCACAAGCATTAAGTTCGATATGCTTCCTATAATGATGATGAGTTGTACAACATATATACTGCGTACTTTTAAAACAATCCGGATGTACGTGCTTTGTTTCTTTATTTTATGAAGAGACACAATACTTTCTTTAAAACATCCCGTCGTGCACTGAGTCCGTTCGTTTTCCATGAACTCGGCAGACACAGCAGACCGTCGCCGACAGATTTCAACAAAAGTCGTCATGCCTTCCCCTTATCTACGTCACGCTACTGCTTTCATCCCCAGATGACACTTCGTCTTGTGCGTGCATTTCATTTGTGCTTGTCCACGTATTTGTGAGGAATTTAATCAATCTGAAGATTTACGACGCGCGAAAACAAATTAATATGGGCACTTCGCGTGGACGAGGAAAAAAGTGTGTGTGTGTGTGTAACGGGGACACACAGACCTCGTCAGACGTCACAAACCAACGGATGGGCACAAAAGCTAAACAAACAGGAATTATTATAAGAATATTTATCATTCATAACTGTGAGTCTAGTAATCTACCTTTACACAAAATCCCACTTGCTTAGAAAAAGGACATTGCTAGCAGTCTGTTGTGTATGCTACCTGTGTGTTCACGTGTGTGTTCACGTGTGTGTGCATATAAGCAAGTCCATGCAAGTGCGGTGTGTCCTGAACGTGGCGGCAAATCGTAAGTTGAAGTGTTTGCGCGGTGACAGGTCTTGCTCTTTTACTATAACTAAAGGCTAAACCCTGGCCCGGTGTTCGTGACGTTTTGCGCTCTAATATCACTCCGTCCTCACACCGATCGAGTGGGAAGGCCAAGGGGACACGGTCGGTGCACGGATGGTGCAGAGTGAGGGACGGCCTCCACCTGTTGCTGGAGCCAACATTCTTTATCAAGCACGTGCTTTCCTCAGCCTGACCCATGCCGCCTACGTGTACACTCTGATGCCCTCTTCTCGCTCTTGTGCCTCCTTGAGACGATGTTTGTCCTTTCACATTCCTGTGGTACCAGAGAATAATGTTTGACCTTTTTATCTCTGTGGTACCTGTACAGTTACTGATCTTTTCTTCTACCAAATGCAATGGCTTTGACAGTGATAGAGGATGAGAGGCAGTCTTCTGTAAAGTTTGGTTTCCACGCTTCCAAGTTTTAGAGGCTTTCAAAGCGAAGAAAGGTTTGAATGAAGGCGCCAGCGTTTACACGCAGTACAACGCGGTCATCTTGACCCCGTGGGTCAGATCATTTGACCTTAATTTTGCCCTGACGTTCGAGGCAGTGAGCGAAAAAAGAGATGGCTGGCGGACACGGTTTCAAGTTTTCAATGTTTCGAAAAAGCCATCCTATCTGCCCCAAAACTTGAGCAGGACAGGTTCCGAGCTGGCTCAAGGCTCAAAAAGGGTTTCAAGGCATTTCAAACTACCAATCGTAAACAGGAAGTGTTCCCCTGCATTTGATTACCTTGTGTGTACGAGACTCTACATTTCACGGGTATCGAGACGACGCAGTGCTGAATACTTGTGAGGACTTCGTTTCACATCACGCAGTGCTGAATACTTGTGAGGACTTCGTTTCACATCACTGTCATCAGCTCAGGTATCTCAGTGTTATTTCTAGCTTTTAAAAAAATTTCATTTGACATCACTGTTATCTGGTCATGTATTTTTGTTTGTTTTAATCTTTCCAAGGACGTTGATCTGAGCATTTTGTCTGAATATTCACTTTGAGAAAAGGATTTGCGTTCTTTATTTTAGAGGCCGACTATCCGGAAGCTTTAGCGCGGGTGCCCTCGTCACGTTTATGTACATCCTTGATGTTTCTCCGCGATCTATTTACTGAGTTTTAATTGTTAAAACACTGATCTAGAGTTCTTAAACGTATGTCTGTCAACTGTCTGCAAAGTCCATTTGCCCGTTTTGTTCCTTGTCTTTAAATACACACGAAATACTATGGTTCACTTTGGATCTATACTTCATTACACTGTTATTTTATTTGCTTACAATCTTAAAATTGAATATTGACGTAACCTAGTTTACTGTGGTAACAAACGTTTTAAAGCATGATTTATTTTACATTACTCTTATTTATTTTTTCGTTGGCTAATCCACAAACGCCAGTGAAGCCCTCCGAATAGCGGATAACTATTCTCACAACACCGGGTAGGGATTTGAAAATAGAGGAAGGAGGTGCATGAGCATTTGTATATACCCTTACATTTATAACGCGATCTTAAGCCCTGTTCTCCCTGTTATTTTGCGTGGACCCATGCGTGTGCAAAAGGAAATAGCACGGCCATGCGACAGCCCTGTGCTTTGCAGCCACATGGCGATCCTTGTGGATTAGGTTTCTCTTTTTAACTTCGGTAACGTGGCCTGAACTTCTGCCTCTACCTTCAGAATGAGCGAGTTTACGTTATCCAGAAATTTTAATGTGCGTAAATATGCTTGGTGATGAAGTATTTTATGTATTTGTTTTCAGACAAATCATCTGTGTATCTTTAGACATCTCAGATACCATATTTATATTGTGTAACTTCGATAAGTTTAGTCCGGGGATGGCCAAGCTGCGCCCCGCGGTCCGCATGCGGCCCTCAAGGCTTTCCCGTGTGGCCCGCGAAGGGCCTCTAGAAAAACAATATTTTTCATACTTCCGTATAGTTTTTGATAAAAGTGGCAAAGTTAAAGTCGAAAATTGAATTTAAATAGATCAGAGCCCTAGAATATTAGGCTGCATATTTACAAAGGATGTGCACCAATAATTGTTTTGTCGCAAGTCTTTAAGATTAGAAACGACAAAGCACAAGTCGCCCATTGTTGGAAAGTAAGTGTCGCGAACACATCGGTGACGTATTTCGAAGTTTGTCGCTAAAGTCTTTGTGGCAAAAGCGGCTCGCTATGCCGGAAAATAATGTGACCGACAGATTCAAAAATCGCACTAACTAGGGTAACCATCAATTATTTTCTTTCTACTGTTAGTGCAGGAGTTTTAGTGGTATACATTTCTATACAGCACAAACCCCCAGTGTAAATTATCCCCCCTACAAGGTTACCTCCCTCCTCCACACGCGAATGGAAACTGTGAAGAGGCCCGCTATTCCAAAAAGGTTGGCCACCCCTGGTTTAGTCCGTAGCCAAAACTCGGATATAATTGGATAAAGTTGGATTTAAATTTAGAACGTAACGTACGTGTGTGTGTGTGGTATAATTATGCTTATCTGACAATTCATCCGTCCGTGTTTGACCGTCGTTATATCTTGCTCAGACGTTTTCTGTTGTTCGCTCGATTGTCTGTGCGTGCACCGAAGGTCTGTCTGGCAGCAGCACGCGGCTAACGCTGGCAAGGGGCTCGTGCCAGCCTCCTGAATGCCGCAGACACTGACGTGGCCAAGGCGGAGTAAGCGTTCTTGTTTTAGAGGCATCAGCTCGAGTCTCGCTAGAGATAAACTTAGTTCCCAAGGAATCTATTTATAGAAATTTTTTCTGACCTCTCGCCGCTATCTAAAACCACAGTTCCCCATGCTCCCAGCTTCCTTCAGGTAATTTATTTATATTTTCTTGGCTGTTTTTCATGCAGTTAAAAATTTATCTTTTAACTTTTTCTGAAATATACCCGTCTCTCTGTCCTTCTGTTTCCATTTCTTTTTTGTTTACTTTGTTTTGGAGATGTATTAAGCATAGATGTCTATCCATCTCAATATGGAGAAGGACTGAGAAGTTAAAAATATCTTAACGCATTTTACTTAAATAATTGCAACACGTTTTCGTTTCGTTATTAGTTGAACATTTCGCTAGGACAAATGTAGATAGGACTGTCTCAAGGGATGTGCCCTGGAAGGACCTTCACCCCAACCAAGAATTATTTTGTAAACACCTCTGGCCTCGGCCGTGACGGACAAGACCGAAGGTCAGGTATTGTAGTTCCTGGCAAAGCTATCTCTTTCTACCCTTTGGCACTCCCAAACTGGCACATGTAGTCATGGCGATGATCGCTATGAGCCTAATGTGGTAACGCCAAGCAGGTGGCCTGCACGCGTCCGGCTCTGGAGTTCCACCCGCACTCCCGTCTGCCCGCCAGGCAGTGCCGCAGATCATGGTTGTGGTTGCGTTGCTTGGCGCTTCCTGTTTGAGTCTGGATGTACAGCACTAGGGCCGTGCACGTCTACACCGAAATATTTTCTGGGTCCTGACAGTTGGGGAATCATTTAGGAAAGTATCATCGTCTTGTTGGCCCCAGGTCTGAGCCAGCATGGCTAGCAACTGTTCAGATTCAGAACTTTAAGCGAACACCAAAAATCCTCTTAGCCTAACAGAAATCTTTTCTTTATCATGGTCAGACTGCCGAAGCAAGGTCACACCATTCAGTCGTTTCCATCAGCGTTAGAATCGAAAATGCGATAATTTTATTATTTCAATAAAGCTTTAACAATAAAACTTAACAATAATGTTTAACAATAACATCATCATGAACAGTCTATTAGAAATGATGGCAGACAGCCAGACAAGCAGTTGTTCAGTCAACCAGTCGTTCGTAAGTTGTTAATCTCCGGTATGTCTGCATGCAGGCAGGCAGAATGTACAGATCGCACATTCAGGGACTGACTGACTGACAGAGACGGAGATTTAGAAAAAATAAAGCTATAAACGGACTTTTTAGATTTGTTTCCCCTCCGGTATAGAGCAGCGGAGGAGGAATCCCGCGGTGTCCCCTGGATACGTTGACAAAAGCACAGCGGACTACAAATGCTTTGCTTGCATCCTCTCAGGTTCACCTGGATTGTTTCAGGGTGTGTAGCTCTGCGATATGCGAGTTAACACGACATAATAAGAGATGTGAATTCGAGACTTCGTGCAGCCTGAAGAAAATGTGTTAAGCTGCTCAATATCTGCCTTTTAACCGTTCCTGATTTTTTTCTGTTCTTTCAAACATTTATTTGTCCATGCCACAGACAACTTTGTGTTGCACGCTTTTAGCACCTGTGGCTGGCAAGTCTTCATCGCTGTGGGCGGCGGGAGGGGGTATATGTGTACATTCTCATATCTCTTACTATTGCAGTTCAGTTCAGCTCAGCTGATGGGATTTTGAAAGGCAAGGGGTTTTCAGGGTGTCTTAATCGCAGTGCTGCATATGTTGTTGAGGTAGATTTTAATCAAAATTAATGTCTTTGTTTAATACTCAGGGGCGCCTCATGGTTCTCTTAAAGGGGGGAGGGGGGACAAGAAAACGATAAAAGTCACTATACACCTGAGCGGCAGTAAGGACAGGTAGAATGTAACTTGGCCATTTCTAATTGCTGACACAAAGCCGTGATATAACATCCACCTCTCTCTATCTCTCTATCTCTGCTGGGGTATGGCCCCCTTCCCCCCGACACTGGTGTATTGTTTTGAATATTTCTAGCAGTTTTCACATTTGGAAGTAGTTTATTCCTGAATGGTGCAACTCTGTGACTAAAGAACTTCCAAGTTTTGTGCGGCTATGTGCAATAATGTTTTATCATAGTGAGATAGAGTAAACAGTTTTGAAGCATCGGTATCGTCAATGTTGCGTCATATATATTGTAAATTTGAATTAGATCGCCTCGAACTTGTCGAAATGTTAGTGAGGTCAAGTGTAAAACTTTGATCATCTCTTGATAATTTAACCCTCTTGAGGATTTTACACATCTGGTAGCCTTTTCCGGAACCTTTTCCAAGGATGCAGACTGTTTTTTTTTCAAATATAGGCACAGTATACTACTGCCATATTCAAGGTGTGGTCTGACCTTGGTTTTATACAAGTGCAAAAGCATATCTTTATCCAGAAACGACAATTTTGATAATACCTAACGTTATATTTGGTTTAGAGACGGATTCATGACACTCCTCAATCATGAAGTGTGTTTGGAAATCATTCTTTGGTTCCTATTCCTTCGTCATTTTGGCAGGTTTGCCTTTGGACAAATCGTCCGTTTGAAGAGTCGTCTTCAATTCTACATAACCCTCCGGGCTCAGAAATAAACTTGGCCATGCCTTCTCTGTACGGCAAGTTTTCCGTCGGCGAACGGCTGGCAGCGGTTTTGGTATACTGATTACACTTACACCATGGGGATCAGTAAAGACGACTATGACGAAAATCACAGGGCTGATTATGGTACTGTATTTCCACTCACATGCGCTGTTGTCCATGCTAGCGTCTTTCTACTCACACGCAACCTTATCGGCACTATACCAGCCGCTGTCTTTTCTCAGTTTTCCCCATGCTGGTGTCTTCCTACTCACGTTATCTATACATGCGAATTTGCAATGACAGCGTTAACCAAGTCTATGTTTTCCTCGCATAAGGCGTTATCCATGCTGGTGTATTTTCATTCACAAACAGCTTTATTCAACTCTTACAACATGGCGCTAGAAATCTCCAGAAGTGATGTGTACTGAATATGACGTCACCAGGTGAAGAAAAACTCGAGTACTTGGAAGTCTGTGAACAACTTTCTCCCATCCATCTAACATTTGACACCAACCGCATACCAGAAAAGTAAACAATAGCATTTCCCTCAGACAGCTGATTTGGACCCCGATCAGTAGCAGCGCACAGTGCAAAATTAGTAGGCGGGAGGTGACTTTTTAGGGGGGTAATCGAACCTGCGATTAAATAAACCTCGCGAAACAGCAGCAGTTTGTAATAATGCAGTGACTGCCTGCCAGTGTCGCCAGATCTGGTGTCAAGAAAGAAAGGAAGAATCGCTCCCCCCACACCCCATCCCACTGAATCACTACCGCAAACAGGCATACATGTGACCAAGACCATTCTGCTCGCACAGAGAAACAAACTTTTTTAATTTAATTTAAAGATAAACACTGTTTTGTGTTATGTTTGCCTCTTTAACTTAAAAAAGCTGGGAGGTGGGGCTTTTCTGTGGAGAAACAACGGCATGGCACGATGCCTCACTTCTCTTACTTACCTGTGAAACCCCAGCACAGTGTGCACGTCAGAGTTTAGCATGCCATGCTCAGCGAAGCTCTTGCTATTTTCGTGGCTACACGTGACTTGCGCAGCTGTCCGTTTGTATCCGGCAGATGTGTGCTAGTGATGGCAGGAAGGGAAAGGTACACGTGGGTGCAGCTGGAAGAGAGAACTTTCGAGTCTATGGTGGCTTTCCTGCAAAACAAAAACCTGGTACACGCGTCATTTATTAGCAAATCCAAACAAACGGCTGCCCACATGCAGCCTGCCCTCTTACTCCACAATGACCATGCATGGATGGAATTTTGCTGACCTTTGTCCTGGAGTAGTGCAATCTCCATATCACCATCAGCTGCGTTGACATCGGTTCTAAAAACACGCAGAACACTTCGCTAGGACCCTCGAGTGAGGCTCACGCAAAGCGTCAGTCAAAATCGCTAGTAAATACTGGTCAACCCTCAATATAAATGTGTTTTGCGTGAGCGTCACATGAGGGCTCTACCTGCATCTCGTGCACCTCGCCCTCGCCATCTGAAGACCTCAAAGTCAGGGCATATGTGGGCAGCGAGGTGCAGGTATCAGTCCATAGCTAGCCCTGAGGTGTTTCCTTCTCTGGTCTGCTAGAAGCGAGGGTTTAGATTTCGGACGGGTTGTTGCACGTACAGGAGAGAGGTTGTGAATCGGGTAATAAGATATGATAGGCCTGGCGCACCCGAACTGGTGGCGTTTAACTCCACTACAGGATTTCGTTATCTTATTGACATACCATCGTAGGTTTTTGATTATCTTGTTATGGTGAAGTTCTCAAGCATCTGTTGTTTATTCGACGTTCTTCTTCAGGCTGAACGCTGACGAGTGTTTTCCGTTCGATTACTCATTCTTCAATTGCCTCCTTGTCGCTGAGCTCGCTTTGTGTGCGATTGAAAACTCGAGATGGTTTCGTTTCCTGCTTTTCTCTGACAGTAGCCCTTTTTTCTTTCTTTCCTTTTTTTTCCTTTTCTTCCTTTGTCTCACTCAGGATATAATTTAATACAGAGAAAATGATCTCTAAGACAGAAGGAGTTTGTATTATAATCCAATACGCAACAAAAGATGTCGAGTTGTGTACAGTATAATCTGCAAAAGAAGTATGAAAAAAGACGAGAGACACAATATGGCATGCGGGAAAAAGGAAGGACTCGAAAAGAAATGGAAATAAGTTATCCGGTGAATTTAATTACGCATTATCTTGTCATTCCATGACAAAGATTGCAGCATATCTTCAGGTACAGAAAGGTGCACTCAAACATAATCAAATTTCCATTATTATATCTGCTATCTCCATGTCTGTTTTTATTCCCTTCATACCATTAAATATTTCTCGTGTCCTAAAGGTCATCGCCGCAAAAGCACGTGTGAACGTAGACCGTTACCAGCTTTTTGATCCCGCCAGCCATGTTTCTCCTTCTTCCTTCTGTCCCTGATTTGGAAACTGCAGCCTTTTTCTATCTGCATGCTTGAGGAATGCCAGGAAAGCCAGGTGATGTTTAAACGCTCCGCATTTGCTTTCATCAAAACTACCTGACCTCTTTGCGGGGCAGAGCACCAGAACGGATGACTTCTGGAATCAAGAAAGCAATAGGTATTTTTAAAATCTGGCACAAAAGTAGGGAAGTGAAAGGATGTGGTAGGCAAGGAGTTGCTGAAAATGTGAGCAAGAGAGAGAGGCTGTAACACAGCCGGCAAGCCAGGGCACAGAGGCGCAGTAGGCTGACACTGCTTGTGCTTCCTATACCTACACGCCGACAGGCGTGCTTTTGCAGACCATAATGAGATTGGCGTACTGTTAGCAGTCCTGAAAATGAACTGCTTTTTGCAGCCATCACAACCAGATAGGACGTTGAAGTGTAACAGAAGCATATTTACGAACTTCATTCTTCCGCTGTATCGTAATATTAAGAGCAGATTTTGCTCCGCATTTCATTGAAAAAGCACATTTTCAGTTAGGAGTGTAGGCTTTTGTTATGCGTGTAGGCGTTCAGTTAGGGGTGCAGCATTTAATTTGCTGGCCCCTGCTTCAAGACTTTATTGTGTAGTGAACTTACGTTCTCCATGTTGACAACGTGCGTCTGATACCTTCTTCTTCGCACTAGTTGTACAATTTACTGATGTGGATCGTGAGACGCGTTTTGTACTTCCCACTGATTGTCAGTGACATGGATTATAAGACTGATGTAGTGTACTTTTATTCTTCCGCTGATCTCCATGGAGATTATAAGGCTTGTGCAGCATACCTCGTTCTGGCCGGACGCACCTCTCATGTGGATTATCAGAGGGAAGCATAGCCACATGCAAGTGATTTCTATCTACCCACATTGTTCAGTAGCAGAGACGGCACAGCAAAACCTTAAGTAAATTCAAAGAGACAAGAAATCAGATGGAGAGGAACACGCTCAAATCGCACTCTGCTGCGGAAAAGGTACAGAGACAGGACAGTCTCCCAGGGTGAAGATTGTTGGTAGATTATGTATTTTCCTCTGAGTGACAATGAACTGTGCGCTATATCTTGCTTTTAGTAGCTGCATTAATTTTAGATGTAAAGAGAACGTTTTTTCCTGGAAGAAGGATGGTGACTGCAACAAACAGAACCCCCAAAGCGGTCAGAGCGTTTCTGAAAATGCTACGGTGTGTTCGTGACAAGATAAAGGTAAGTAGCCGGCATCTTAATCTACCATAAACATGCTGTTTTTCATATCAACCATGCCGTGATATCTGTATGGGCAAACGTTAGGTGCTAGTAGCCATTCACTGAAACGTTAATGGAAGTTGCTCAGTATTTGTCACTAATTCATGATGACAAGCAAATCAAGGGATTTAATAGGGTTAACTTAATCCTTGTAATCTCATTTACATTGCTTTACGCCAAAGCACCTAGGAAGGTTATCATAAGCAGGATATGGTGGGAGCAGGAGAGAGGGGGCAATCCAAAGTACCCGCGGAGTACCCAGAACACCTGGAGAACCTGTGTTAGCCACGGGATCTGAGCTAGAACCCTCTGCTGACAAACTACTGCTTTGCTAGCGACTACCTCCACCCCCACCCTACCCTCCCCACCATCTTTTACTAAGACGAAGATGAAGGTCAAATCGATGCATCAAAGCACCTTACATTTACTGAATTTACTTAAATTCATTGAACTGAAAATACCTTCCAATGTGCTAGCAAAGTTTTGAATAGCTGCATGGGCATTTCCTTGAGCAGAAATTAGCACAAGATTTGTCGATAGAGTCTTGGCTAACTGCATTGACATCTCCTAGAAGTTGAACTAGCATTAAATGTCCTGTAAAGCCTTAGATAAGTAGGCTGAAATCTGCGGGTAATGAGCTGCCATTTTCTACCTGTGCGTGTCCAGTTCATCTTTTAAGGGAGAAGGAAGATCATCCAACAGTTGTCTCAGGATTCTAAAAATATCGCCAGCAGTGGCTTCCTTATCTTCCTCCCAGCTGTAGCTCCCTGCCAGCTGTGCTGGAAAGGGCTCAGGTGGTGTGCCTTTTCATGCTGTCTTTATTTCGCAGCACTAAATGCACACTAATGCGTGTGAGAGATATATGTGGACATGTGAATTACTATATTATTCCCTGCTCATGAGATTTGTGGTGCCGGACAACAAGCAGTACGCGGTTGAGCATGCAGTTGCAGGAACGCAGAGGAGGACAGCAAGACGAGGCGGGGAAAGAAGACAAATAACAACAGTGAGATGAAGAGCAGCGGACTACGTGAAACAAACTGGCTCCATGTTGTCTGCACTGAGGCTCGTTATATTCTTTCTTACGGATACCTATGCTAAGGAGAAGAAAAACAGAAGAACAAAGGGTTTTTAATAAACCGCGTAACAAACCTTGTATGTTGTCAGCAGTGTATCCTGTCTGCATATCAAAGCATACATTAAAAACCTGTCTTAGGCTACACATTTGAGAAACAAATATCGGAGGTTTTAAGAAATTCAGGATCTCTTCGTTTTGAGAAAAGGAAATAAGCTAATGCTAGCCATGGTATACTGGGTATCAATACAGCAAAGAATAATTTTAACAATCCAGTCTGGTATATGTTTACAATGGAGTTGTAATTCTTTCTTGATTCTTATTGAAGTTTTTAGAAAATTCGAGATCTCTCCGGTCTTGAGACCACGAGGTAGCATGCTGAGTCAACAGACTAACATCAGCGTGAAGGTGATCTTCAGTCTGAACGTTAGCCTCACTTCCAACAAAGGCCTTAGTCTGAACGTTGATGCAGATGTGTAGTGCTCACCTGTATCTTTTGTTTTGTATAAGCAGCTTCGACACTAACAGAACATTGTGCCAGCACACTAACAGAACATTGTGCCGGCACACTAACAGAACATTGTGCCGGCACACTAACAGAACATTGTGCGTCTTCCCCAGTAACTGCAGCGAGCCTGGTGACGTTTTCACACGCTTTCCCAAACTGTAGGTGGCTCACGAAGCATGGTATCAACTTACGAAGTAATATTTGGGAAAACTGGACGCCATCTGGTGAAAGCCGGTATAAAACTGCAACAGAAATGAGTATAGTTCTATAGTTTGACAAGGCCTGTTATTAGTTTCTAACTATGCCTATCACAAAGTGCATTTGTCTTGCTCACAGGACCTGTCACATAGATCTCTGACTTTACGAAGTGAATCACTCTAGCGCTACAATGGTTTCCTTTGCATGTTTTCCTGAGGGGCGTTGTCTATTTCAAATCATTTTCTAGATACAGCACATTTGCTTGGGGTTTGTTTGTTTGTTTGTTTTGATGGGGGGGAGTGTTAAAGTTCTCCTTTCTACAAATATACGTCCTTGTACGAAATATTACTGTTTTTTTTTTAATTTCACGCTGTAACAGGAGCGCTACCCTCTCAGTGTAAAATGAACTGATACTGTACAATGAGTGGGCGTAATACATTATATGAGTAGACTTTACAGGTACCGTACAAGACCTGTACTGTTTGGATGGACAGAGCATTTCGAGCGCACTGAGTGGGCAATGCACACGAATCTAAAATCTTGTATACAGTAGGTCATGCGAGCAATCCTGAAAACTGACTGCACGGGCAAACCACAAGCGAATAGTTTGCTATTCGGTTCCCTGGCATTGATTATATACTCTAAGTATTATTGTTTAGACCTAGTGTGACAGATGGTTGTTTTCCCTGTTTAATGCTTTTATATTTGGTGAAAATGCGCGTTTGGATGGGTTTCAAACTACAAGGGCAATGTTGGAGTTTTAATTTTTTCAAGTCATTAATCCTAAATGTCCGTCACGGCTCCTCGAACTGGTGTTCGTTTTCTGCAAACGAAATTTATTTACCACCCAAAGTCCTGCTCCATCTTGCTTTCCTGCCTTCCCCAGCAACCCTTCACCTCGCCTCCTACATGCGGCTATCCCTGTGTAATCCTGCGGACTCGCGACTTCAGCGGAGTCCAGATGCAAGTGTGAAGCCCTGTTAGGTTTCTGATGTTTCTAATCTTTCTTCATTTACCTGACAAACACTTTCTGCCGCTACGCTGTTCCAGTTTGCTGGATTCACTTTATTTTCTCCCTTAACCTCTAGACACTATCTTTCTGGTTAGCAGATAGCTTTACATGGTGGGGGCTGCCAATCGAGGAGGAGAGTTCATTCTAACATGAAAGGGGAAAGAGGATATTAGACCGCGTTTTTATCTTACCTGTAAGTTTCGTTAGCTGCTTTTTTTGACATCTTAGTGCAAAGGGAACAAGCACGCAAACTGTTGGTTATAATGATACGACCTTTGTTCCAGTTGTATCTTTTCTGACGTACAACTAGTCATACGACAGAAAGGCAGCACCCCATCTCCCCTCCAGCCTTCAGTCACTGGGGACCAGGGCCGCGGCATTTCGGTAGCAATAGTGTGCGGGAAGCATGGTGTGATAGCAGGCAGCTGAGGATAGCTGGGTGCTCGGGCAGCAGACGTGCGTCAGAGGTAGGATGTTGAAGCGAAGGATGCTCCGGCACAGTTCGTGCGCTGCCGACTGCTGTGCGCCCGTCCACACAAACCAAGTGCTGCAATGGCAGCGGCCCAGACCGCAACACTCCTTTTGCAGGCTAACCGCCAAATCTCATTAACTAAAGTTCTTCTTGGGTTGTCCTCGGCGACCGTGGAGAGCGGGAACGAACGGTCGGTTTGATTTGGGGCTAGACCTGCTGTTATTTCGACACCATCAGTGAGCTGCTATGAAGAAGATAGCCCTCCACTTGCTGAAGGTCAGTTTTCTTGCTATCTGTAGACGTGTACTGCAGCACTGAATGCCAATAAAAATGTTTGCTGTGTTTGGAGCTGAAACGACGGGTGAACACAAATAAGGTGGCTTGAAGACAGCTATACTCGTTTTCTCTACGATTAGGGTCTCCACAGAGTGTTCCTGGTTCATTCTGGTTGGCAGTACACGCCACACTGAAAACCTGTATGTGTCCCCTCTCTTGGAGGGGATTGCTCATGTATGCTGTGCACTTTAACGTCTGCATCCTGGCTACAGGAAGGGATGGGAAGATAATTTTATGGGGCTTTGGAACAGGGGTTACCTTCCAACGACACATTTTTTTTATCAGTGGGTCTTGGTTGATTCATGAACACAAATGACTGTAATCGATGTAAGATGCTGAGAGCCTGCCACAGATTCCATCCAGTAAACACGTTCTTCTGCTCTCAAGAAAAGGTACAGAGGTGATGCATGTTGCAGACACCTCTAAGCTTCTGCTGTGTCTCGATCTGATGCCAGTCTTTGTCTGTCCGGTGTCCCCACACCGCCTGTACACAGAGCACAGTGATAATTGCTGACAAACTTCAATAAGTAGGTTCCGATGAGGCAGACCCTTTAGTATTTTTCATTTCTCTCTCAAACACCCAAGCAGTTGGTGAATAACTCAACCTCTTGTACTGAGCGCCTTTTACAAGTATGGCGCGATACTTTTTGTAACTTGCTGTTTTGCGGTGGCACATACAACAATTTTATCATTTTGCATCTCATACAAGCGCAGTGACTATGCCTTTGAAAAATAGTATTTTTGGCGGATTGTGGCAGCTTTTGTGGTGTTTTGCTGATTTCCTCCTAGAAGGCTAATCTCGCTGCGGCGATGCAAAGCCAGGTCAGAACAGCGCTAGCATGTTGTATACTACCACTGGCTTCTTAATCCGAGCGCCCTGCAACGTAGTCTAAAAGAAACCACAAAAAGTGCTGATCCGTAGTTTGGTTAAGGATTGCCTACTTTTGAATATGTTTCATCTACCCTGGCTAGGCTTGTCAGTTCCCTGTGATGCACAGAACAATGTAATTCTGTTAAGTCCGGCACCTTCCATAATCAGTTTCGGGGATGTGACTAGAACGCGATCCTCAGAAGACAGATCTCTGAATAGAAACAATCTTCACATCAGACGCTGCATGTGCATGAACACGTGTCAATAGGGAACAAAAGAGATGCTAATGGTTGCAGTTAAGGAGCAGTTATGGTAAACTCGTAACTACTAGACTTGAAATAAAACTGGGATAACAGCTTTACTTCGCAACTAAACGAAGATATTTGGTATGGCTGAAAAATGATCGTGAAAAATAGTGTGATCACAAAAGTTAACTTAACCCTTGAATGAATTCTGTGTTCACATAAGTCTGAATACAGATGGCACTAAGTGTGACCGTCATCTCGACAGCTGTGGATCGCGCACCACTGCTGTCATTGGGAAATTTAATCGATTGACAAATGTCACTTGCTCGCTCAATCGCAAATCCATGCAGGCAGGCAATGGGACTGTTTATACGTTTCACTTATTAATGCTAATGCTTATACATAGCACTCTTCTCACTCATTTATTCTTTGCTGCATTTTTAGCTGCATTATTACTACACTATTATCAATATTATGTGCCTCTGTGAATTTATTCAAATGGGGTGTGTATTTGGGAACGAGTTGGCGCGCTCTCCCTTTCTCTCTATCTCTCTGTGCTGCTGTTGTTTGTTCTGGTTTCTTTTTGTTTTGATTTTTTCTTTGCTAGTTGACAAATAGTATACTGAAGTCTGAGGGAAAGAATTTTGCTCGGTCCAGTATGGGCCCAACACCTCTCTGTTGTTGTTGCTGCTGTTTGTGCTTCGTTGTCAGTTGACTGACTGCGCACCTGTTGGCCACGAACTTCCTGAGTTTTCCTCCTTTTTATGGAAGTTGCAACCATCCAGTGTATCACTAATGACGACAATAGCCACTGGAAATCGCGAGTGATTTAAATCAAAAATAGAATGTCTCTTGATTCAATTTGAAATTCGATTGAATTCAGATTTGTTCAGGCTACTAATTTAGGAATTTTACTTTTTTCTTTTTCTTTTTGGCATAAAAGACGAGCAAAGAGGTGACACATACATGCGATGTGTTTCAGAGCGCCGACGAAAAGCTGCGAAGTATAGGCAACAAGCCGCAGCAGCAACCCACTGCGTCTCTGTCGGCTCCTGCTTGTCACGAGCCGAGCGCTGTTATGGCGGAGCGTCGCGTCCAGTTGCGACACGGGCGGCGTGATCGACAGGACGGCGACGTGCAGGCCAAAGACGAGGTCAAGCGGAGGTCAAGGAGTGAGGGCCCCAGTGGTCGACGGTTAGCCCAGTCCATGGATGTGGGCACTGGCAATGGAAAGCGGGCCGCACAGCCCCTAAATCCTGGCAGTCATTTCGAGAAGAAGCAGGAATCGAAATTTGCTCCCTCAGGGAGACGCCGAGGCTCCTCGCCATGCTCAGACGAGGGAGGATTTGCGAATCCTGGTCCTTCCACCTCGGAGTCGGACTCGGATTCCGACCGCATGCAATGGACCAAGAACCCTCTCATGGTGCGCAAGGTCAAAAAGAACAAATCGGAGAAGCGCCACAACAACGAGGAAAGAAACACATCTTCTTGCTACGACCAGCTAGGTGCACGCAACACCAACAGAGAAAGCTGGGTATATCTGGCGCCAGAAGGGGACCAAGGAGCTGTCAACAATGATCAAATGAAAAATGAAGGGGGAAGTAATCCAGGCAGTCTCAAAACCAAGTATCAAAAGCTAGAAGAAATGCGCAAAAAAAGGATCGACATCGCAGTTACGTCAGATGAAGAAACTACACCAGAATCGAGAATCTCTCGGCTTAGGCAAAGGGCTTTGCAGGGAGGGCTTGGTAGTCAACAAAAAGTCGATAAATCTGGTTTGGTGGTCTCCGATCACAACGGATGGACACCTTCTTCTGGCCACAGGATAGGTCACATATCGGTTTCTGACCAGGGATCACGCATAGCCCGTGCACAGCCATCTAACGGTCTCGGTCTCAGTTTTAACCAGGAACCATCTGTTCACAGGTACGGAGACGAACCTGTTACCTCACCTTCTGCTGTGACTTCATCGTCTGGATTTGTTATGAGCCAGCGGCCTGTTAGTCGCACCTCTGTGGAAGCGATTTCTCGAGCACAGCCCCTGCTTGGTGGCCGATCTGTTGATGTGGTAAGTTATGCTCAAGTTCCAGCCAGCAGAATTCCCACAGCCACTTCTACTCAGCCTTTACAACAACAGCGCCAGCCGTTAGTGCATCAGATACAGCAAAATGAAGCCAAACAGACAGCAGTGAAGCCATTTACAAACATTGATGTGATGGCAACTTCTAGTTCTCCAGGTCATCCACAGTTTTACACAGTCCCTGAACCACAGAGTGTACATCGTGCCTATCACAACAGTTCTCCTGAGGTTCAGGTACGCAAGTTAACTTCGACTGTGCGCGTACCTTCTGCAGACTCGATATATGACAGCGTTACTTTCTCACAGCAGCCAGATACAGCAAGATATGGCGTGCTTAAGGCAGGTGGAGGAACACAGCAAATATTCGCTCAAGTGAATCAACCATCCGTCGATCAGGTTTTCGCTCAGGTAAATCCACCGTCCATTGATAAGGTGGTAGTCCAGCGGGGCACAGCAGTTCAGAACTCACCGTCCGACATCCTAAAAGGTAATAAGCGACAAGCTTTACCTCAGTTTAACGAAACAGTAGAACTGAGACTAAAGACACATCCACGCGCAAAAGAACGACCACTGTCTCAGGGTTTTGAAGCTACGAAGTTGTCACAAATTGTTAATCAGCAAGACGATGGCTTCAAAAGTGAAGACTCGCTTGATGAATTGATAGAGTCTAATATTCAGTACCTGGAGCGAGAAATCGATCGAGGCAAGGGAAGGAGGATCGGGACTTCAGTGTGTCGGTCGTCAAGTCTTCCTGATTCTCGTCGAGTGACAGCCAGCCTTTGCAAGCCTTCAGTGACAGTCAGTGGTCAGCAGCACAGCGAGCCAGTGCATTATCAGCAACAGTCTGGGACAGTCGGCATCTCCTCACGAACAAAGAGCGAATTTCACTTCCAAATTCCCCTTCCAGCGACTAGCTCACAGGCCAAGCCCAATATACTGATAGCAGAAGAAAACCAATTGTCGGACTTAGGTTATCTTGGTCCAAACACTTCCTACACGTTTAATAACGCAAACAAAGAGGACAGGAAGTATTCCTACGACAGAAGAACTCGATTACAACGACCAAACAGCGAGAATCTTGAAAAGGACGATCTCTCTAAATCGGACACGCAACTAAACGCGGCCATCGTGCCCCCTACATACCGCTACTCCATGCTGCATTCAAACTACAACTGTGGTCGTGGCTGCGTCAGTGATCAGAACTTGTCGCAAGACAGAACCAGTAATCTTACGGCCGATCACGGCATGTTCTCGGACGTTGATTACGACATAGAAGTCTCAGAACGTGTGAAGAAGTGGGAGAAGTTCATGAAGAAAGACCCGCATTATGCAGGAGCTGACGTTAAAAAACCTATGTCACTGACCACTATACAGGAGAGAGTGGAGGGGGAGTCACTGATGATGCCCAGTGAGGTAAGAAGGTCTCTGAGGACAAACCAGCTGTATGCTGAGGCCTCAACCACTTCACTACACCCTCAACTCAATGTGGTAAACCTGAAGCCTGCCAGCTCAGACCCCACACTTCATGTATTTGGTGACCAAAATGTGCTTTCTCGAGAAACCAACACCCATCTTTTCTTTCAGACGGTACCAGACCCACGCAGTGGACTGGAGCTGACTTCCCCCGATTCTCATTCTGCCAGTGCTATCTACATCGATCTGCCACAGCTGACCCCGCACAGTTCTACTCACTCCACCACCGCCAGCCACATGCATGCAACTGGTGGACTTATGTCACCTAATGAACTTCGTCAGCATATGCTAGCCAACAAAAGCCAGAGAGATAGTATAACTAAAGAATATGGAGAGACACTAGGTTCCGACAGTGCCTTGGGTAAGACTAGCGACAGAAGGCGGCTCTCTCGGTACCAAAATGAAATTGACGAGATGCAGAGTATTAAGCATGAGTCCGTACGAGACTTACGTCGAAGGTTTGACGAAAAGAAGTGTGCCAGTGCCGAAGACGAACCTTCTGGAGAGCTGCGTGTAGCCAAAGTATCTCCGAGTAGTAAGGATGACTCTGATGTCAACTGGACACAGATGATCTCAGGACTGGAAGACAGAATCAAGGATATGGAGGTGTGGTCACCAAATATGCAGAGCACTCAAGGCATTGTCAGTATTGAGAGGGTCCAGGCACGGACTTTGCAAACCATTCCCTTCTCAGAAGACCCTTTTTGGAAAGAAATTGAAGAAATGACGATGTTCGACCCAAACAGCTTGAGGAACACTGCAGTTGTTGCTGGCCAAATTCAAGAGGAGACAAAGAGAACAACTCTAGAGGTGCCTTCTTCTCAGAGTTCCACACTGCCAAGCCAACCACGACAGCATTCAGGTGTATCAATGCGTGACCGCCTGCATCGATCAAAGTCACTGTATACACCCAATATTATTCCTCTAACAATCAGTGTTGACGGTTATTCAAGTGGAAAATCCTCCAGTCTTGAGCGAAGCAGTAACATAGATAAGTACAATGCCCCCAGTGCTCTTGATGACGTGCTGGAAGACATCAGGTCCTCCTTGGAAAGAAAGCCTCTTAGTCCCAAGAAGAAGGCTGGAGACAGCTCTGATTCTCACAGGTCGTCTCCAGGACCGTCGTTGACATCAGAATTTATTAAATCAAGGTCAGAGAGGTCACGCGGTCCAATTACAGCGGATGTAGCTCAAGTTAGCAAGTGGGACGATGCCGGCACAACCAGTTTCGGTCACAGAGCTGAGCCAGTATCTGTCACCATACTGAGTACACAGAGAGCTCAACCGCCTGTTGGTGGAATGGTTGCTGGCCATTACCATCTTGACCCCCTGCTACTCAGACAAAAATTACTTAGTACTGGACTAGTGGAGGAGGAGAAGACAGACGAAGCATTCAGGCGTCACGTTGTTCCCACTACAACCAGTCAACTGACCAGTCAGAAACCTGTGGCAGTTGCCCCTCCTCAAGCCATAGCCAGACCTGCTGTCTTCGCTACTATGCAGCCACAATCCAGTCTGCAGCAAGACAAACTAACCCAGGTTAAGTACATGTAACGTGAAGACTATTTCTCTTTCCTTCCTTTCTTTAACTTTGGTCTAAGGTGTTTAGTCTGAAACTAAGTCTACGCCCGTACCTGCCAGTTCTCTGCCTTGCTGAGAGTGTGATAATTCTTTCTCATTTGTTTAACTACGTCATTTAAAACAGAAATGTTCGCAATTCAAACATTGCGAACATCAATTTAACAATTTAATTTTCTGGTCTGAGTTCTTTTGGATTTTGTTTTATTTTGGTGAGGACATCTTTTTTATTTTCAGTTTAAAAAAGCTTAATCCGTTATAAACGTTTACTGCATATAATGAAGTACACACTAGCAATATGTTATGCAAAGAGAATTAAGTAGTAAGAATTTCATATCTTTCTATGTTCGTTTTGTTTGACCTAAACCTATAGTTTGTAGCGTTACAGTTACACGAGTTAATGACCCTTTATGTCCACAGTACACTTAAAATAAATACTTCTCAAGCGTAACGAAACAACGAACTAATACACTGAAAACTAAAAGAAACGCAAACTGATGGAGTTGGTGGTGTTATTTGAATTTTTTCCTTTCATTCAGACCGGTTTGAATAGATCAGTTTTTTTAGAAAACCGGTATAGTGACTCTTTCTACAATGTATGCTCATCTGCCATGCTGAGAAAGCGTTAAGGGTGTCCCAAACATCTGAATTCAGATTACAAAATCATTAGCGGGTGTGTCCCCTACTGGTTCGACAACGGCCTGGCGCCTGGCGGGCATGGAGCGCACCAGACGGTTCACCACTACCATAGGTATGTTTGCGCAGATCGGCCTGAGGGTCTGCTCCAGCTGGCGAGCTGTTGTCGGCCTCCGCTGGGCACCCAGTGCATGTGCGACGACACTTTGGCGGTTTCCAGCCTGCAGTCATCCGATGGCTCTTTGCAAGAGCATCGACTTTTTTGCTAGTGGGTGGTACCCTCTGTTCGCAAAGAAAGTTCTTGTCTTGCTGCTTTTGTTCACGCTGCACGAGCAAAAACCACTGTCCGACTTAAGCGCGCCAGAAGGGACAGTTTTTTGGGGTTTTTTTTTTTTTGAGCCAGGCACGTCGTTATCAAGGGCTACACTCAACAGGCCATGCTGCCTTACGTCAAAGTTTTTTTTTGTACCGGAATGCATGAAATTTGATTCCTCCTTGCCATGTGTCAATTTTCGTTTCTTTTGGTTTTGAGTTTATTTTAATTTAAAATCTGTAAAGCAAAACTGGGAAGATTTGGGCAATAATAAAACAAAAAGTTATTAGTTTTTGTAATCGGTAATCTCATTTTTTAAAATCCACACTGTTGTGAATCTTTAAGTAAGAAGTATATACATTATGCTTCCGTTAATATGAGTGAACCTTTGTTTAGGTGAATGATTCCATGGAGGAACTTCGCCAGCTTGCAGTTAGTGTCGAGCAGAAGATTAACATTATCAAATCTCTCCTACACACTGCCGATGACCAGAATCTAGACAAAATTCTTGTCGCTTTGCGCAAATTTGCTCCAAGCACTGGGATCCACTCGCCTGAGATCCGACCCAGAAACATGCAGGACTTCTATGTGACCAAGAAATCTAAACTGGAAGATGCCTTATCTGAACTCGAGAGAATCTACGACAGCCTAAACCTGAAAGATGATGTGCTTCGTGAAAGACAAGAGAGAATGGAATACTCTTTGCAGAGAAGCAGGTGCACAAATCCAAAGTCCAGCGTGTCCAGTTCTTCAAACATGATGATTTCTCAGAACCCCACTTGGGCCAGAACTTCTTCCGCTTACGTTTCACCGATGCCAATGTCGGCAATACAGGCGCAGACGTCAACAGATCCGATTGCCGACCAGCGCTTCGCGGGAGAAACGGAGAAACAAACGCAGTGTGAATTTGACCTCATCTCTAAATCCTTTCAGGCTATTATTGATGAAGTTAACAAAACAGCATCTCTCGTGTCTAATGCATCAAGTCCACATCCTCAAACTCTTCAGCCATTGCATCAGGTCGTGGAAGTGCGTAGCAAAGTATGCCAGCGAGAACCCGACGTTCTACAAAAATTTGCTTCCCCAGACACACAATGTCGCACTTTTAACATTGCTTTAAAGTCACAAGAAGCAAGATCACCCCCAGCGGTTGCGCCTAAACCAGCAGTAACTGGCAGCAGCTTCACAAACTCTTCATACAAACAGCTCTCAGCTAGCACCTTCACAGAGTCTCCTTTCACCATGGAGTCGCTGCAAACATCTGTTGCTGGAACAGTTAAGGCTGAATTGGTAACAGCAGCAGCAGCAGCCGACAAGAAAGAAACTCGAACGCGCAGCCGTTTCCGGGTCAAAGGGAACGAAGAAGACGATGTGAGTACTAAGCGAATGCGGTCCAGATCTTCCCCCATCATCACCGTAAACGAACTCCGGTCTTCTGCAAATCCAGATGGAGACCAGGTATCGTCGGAGATAATGGCCACTGCACACGTCAGCTTTCAAGTGACACCAGTTTTCCCTTCGCGCCTTCCTGCCGACAACGATGGACAAGTTAGAAAGCCTCTATCCCACACTGACACTGCCCATGCACAGAATGTGGCAGGGGTAGAACTTCAGCTTAACCATCCAACTTTATCTCAGGATAACGATATTTTCCTGGACAAGCCTGTATCTATGATGACAGCAAGTGACATCAGTCAACACCCGTTCGTTGTCAAGCCTATTCCTAAGTCCTCTCCTCCCATTGACACAAAGATTGTCGTCTTTCCAGGGACTACAGACCCACCTCAGACTACTTCTACGACTTTAACTACAGAAGCGAAAACTTCTGTCTCAGTCATTTTAAATAGAAACGTTGGGCCTTATAAGAATGACGTGTCCAGTTCAGAGAGTTCGACAGACAATAAGGAAGCCAGAGTTAAACGGATGGGACGTGGAGTGGCTATGATGGTAGAGCTCTTCAGCTCTAGTGATGAGGAGCGCTTGCGGAAAACCCAGCCTCTGCACACGCGTAGTGCACCAGATCTGACCTCTGACGTAATCAGGGACGACATGGCTACTGCCTCCCAAAACACCAGCAGCATGAGACCAGCGGAAGTTTCTAAAGCAATGCTGCTGAAAAACTCACCAAAACTTCAGGAGGTAAATGCTACTCCAGAAAAACAACTGTCTGGACAACTGGTGACTGCCAACTCTGTCTCCAAGGCTCAAAACGATGAACCACAAGCCATGCTGAATGCTCAGCCTGCGTCATTGAAAGAGCCCAGTAGCCCTGTCACCAGTATCAAGGCACTAAAAGCGTTTAGTAAACCTGTCACCAGTGCTCCGTCAGTGAAAGCACCCACTAGCCCTTTGACCAGTACTCCATCAGTAAAAACGCCCAGTAGTCCCGTCACCAGTACTCCATCGGTAAAAACGCCCGGTAGTCCTGTCACCAGTGCTCCATCCGTAAGAACGCCCGGTAGTCCTGTCACTAGTGCTCCATCCGTAAGAACGCCCGGTAGTCCTGTCACCAGTGCTCCATCGGTGAAAACGCCTAGTAGTCCTGTCACCAATGCTCCATCGGTAAAAACGCCCAGTAGTCCTGTCACCAGTGCTCCATCGGTAAAAACGCCCAGTAGTCATATCACCAGTGCTCCATCGGTAAAAACGCCCAGTAGTCCTGTCACCAGTGCTCCATCGGTAAAAACGCCCAGTAGTCCTATCACCAGTGCTCCATCGGTAAAAACGCCCAGTAGTCCTGTCACCAGTGCTCCATCGGTAAAAATGCCCAGTAGTCCTGTCACCATTGCTCCATCGGTAAAAACGCCCAGTAGTCCTGTCACCT
>SMGT01016279.1:311423-322420 GCA_004794575.1 Lanistes nyassanus
AGTGCTCCATCGGTAAAAACGCCCAGTAGTCCTGTCACCATTGCTCCATCGGTAAAAACCCCCAGTAGTCCTCTCACACATGCTCCGTCTGTGAAAACGCCCAGTAGTTCTGTCACCAGTGCTCCGTCTGTGAAATCGTCCAGTAGTCCTGTCACCAGTGCTCCGTCAGTTAAAACGCCCAGTAATCCTGTTACCAGTGTCAAGTCAAGGAAAGTGCTTAGTAGTCCTGTCACCAATGCTTCGTCAGTGAAAACGCCCAGTAACCTTGTCACAAGTGTCAAGTCAGTGAAACCTGCTAGTAACCCTGTCACCAATGTTCCTTCAGTAAAAACACCTAGTAACCCTGTCACCAAAGTTCCTTCAGTAAAAACACCTAGTAGCCCTGTCACCAGTGTCAAGTCAGTGAAAACGCTTAGCAATGCTTCATTAGTGAAACCGCCCAGTAGCCCTGTCACCAGTGTCAAGTCAGGGAAAGCGTCCAGCAGCTCTGTTACCAATGTTAGAAGTGAGAAGCAAATGACAGTCATTTGTCAGTCTCCAGCAGCAAAGCCGCCTGTACACCGTGTGAAACATTGCGAGACAAATCCAGAGAGCTCTTCAGATGTCAGCCCTACAGGAACACAACCAACACCCACTGTTCGGCCTGACACTGCTTCTATTGCTACGACAACTACGGGTTCAACTGAAATCTCATTAACGAGCAATCCAGTTTTCATGTGCGAGAAACTAGCCACATCTGAGGATGGATCCAGTGCATCAGCTAGGACAGTTCGTTCTGACAGGCCTCACAGTTTCCACAAAACGCTTGCCTGCTTCCAGGCCAACTGTCAGCACTCAGCCAAGTTCTGCAGACTTCGAAAATATGCATCCGAGGAAGCCATTGTTATAGGAAAAGTAGAGACACGCACTTATCGCTTATCTCCCTTTGCCTCAGAACCAGATCTTCCCGCTTCTTTGGTCAACGCCCCTACGATCGAAGGTACCTTGCTTTGTTTAGTTGTAAGGCAGACTTAGAATATTATTTGGCTGATTTTTTCACATTGTAAACAAATAAACCAAGCTAAATTATTTAATTAAGGTAACTGTATATTACCTCATGTCCGGGAATATTGATAAGAAAACAAGACGAAGAACGACAACAACACGCAATGCAAAGTTACACGTATAAGGATGGCAGGGTGTGAGAGGGAGAGAAAGAGAGGGAGAGAGAGACCGACTTAGGGTCTTCTTGACAGACTGAATTTCTGTTGTTTGTTGCTGTCGTTGTTCCTGTGTTGTTTTGTGTGAAGTAGCCCTGAAGAAGGAGAAATGCCCCGAAAATTTGACTTATTTCGACAAATGACATTGATTGCTTTGTTTGTTCTGACCACGTGCTTAATCACTCGGTCCATGACAACCATAAACATGACGTGAAAAGAAGCTGCAAAGAATGCGGAGAATAATAATCGTCATAGACATAACCTTTAAAGTTTCCGAATCCGGAAAACAAAACACTAGTTTACAAATTGACGTCAAACATCTCATGGATAGCATCAGCAAGAGGCTTTAGACCAATCAAACATACAGGTATCTATCGTGTTCAGATCTATGTTAAGAGCTATTGATGCTCTAGTCTAATCAAATATATCTATGTATCAGATTCAGATATACATTAAGAGCTATAGATGGTATAGTCTAATCAGGACAGATGTCACACATATCAGTAATGGACCAATTTAAAGAAGTTTTGGTCTCGTCATAATAAATGTCACATCAACTCAGAGTGACAGTATAATCAAACAAGAACAAATGAGGACAGAGCGCTATAAAATCGTCAAATGACAACCCCAACAAAGTACTGGCAGGGCTAGACACAACCGTATGCTGACGTATGCAATCAGGGGAGCCTACCGTACCCATACACGTAGCAAACGTTAACGACTAGCGCTGCCAGTACTTTGTTGGGGTTGTCAGAGTGACAGTTTTAAAACCTACTAATCTTAGTGTAGACAGATGCATGTTTTTGTAACAGACTGCAAGATGATCGAAAATCAGGTTGTGTCTTTAGTGGCATAAGGCAGAGACACATCTGGTTAACGCCATATCATGTTCTTGCAGCCAGATTGGTTTCCACTATCAAGAAATGAGAAATACGCCCATTTAGGAATGTTTAGGAGTTAAGATGTTTGGGGAAAAGAATTAAAAGATGATGGTCCAAAGGACCACTCATGCTTATCTCCAAGTTGTCTTGAAATTTTACTGCTGCTGCTGCTGTTGTTCTGTTGTTGCTGTTCTTGTAATCCTGCTACTGCTAGGACAACTACGACTACTTCTACTACGACTGTATTACTAACATTGTGTGTTCGTTTCAGAGGTCCGACGGTGGAAGCGATAACGGAACAAGACTGTGTATGTAACCCGAATCCAGTACCAAATGAAAGCTGTTTTCCGGGGAGAGTAAAATTGCTATAGAGATGTTTACACTCTATATTCCAGATCGGATGTTAGGATGAATCTGGTGAAAGGTAACGCTAGTACCTGTGCCTGCTTGTCGCAAAAGGGTGATAATGCCCCGCACATCAAAAAAGTACAGCACTTCTATATTTGTGCACCAGCAAAACGTGATATGAATCCTTGCTAACAAGATAGCTGTCATTTTGCAATGTAGTTTTGAGCCTGTAAAATGGGAGCTAATACAAGTGATAAATAATCAAACTGACTCTATGTGTAAGAGCTCTTTTAGAGTGTGACAGTAACCATAATACTAAATTATAAATTTGATTGATAAGGAAGACTAGCATGTATAAAATACATTCTAGGGCCGTAAAAGAATATAAACAGTAATCATTAAGATAGTAAAACACTACCAAACATGCCATTATACTCAGTAAATAAAGAGTATAGATTCTAAAATGGAACTATGTGTGGAACCACGGCAGTATTGAGGACCTCCAGCCGTGACTTGCCTCACGACCCACCCTGTTCTCGCCCCCATTACCTTTGGGCGTTGCAACTCATTACCAGCTCTCCACTTAATGTTGATTGCAATCACCAAAAGGGAACCAATAGCTTTGATCACTGACACAAACTTGGGTGTTTCTATAAGCCGTTTCTCCCTTCGGGTCGTTGTAAAACACTTCTGGCTGGAAACACTTCAATCTTCGCTACTAAACGAAGGAAGAGAAGGAGCGTTCTTTAAAGATCCTGTCTGAATGGCCAAAGCAGCGGGGTCACAGTGCACTGGAAAACACGTTTCTTACTTAGATTTCCTTCGTATTTTGCTCCTTAGTACCAAACTATGACTAATAAATATAAATATTCTGCAATCCCGCATCATTTCTGTTTCCATAAGCAACGCTAGGTCTGGATAATTTATGGAATGACATAGAAAAAGGTTCAGTGATACAGTGCCAGCCAGATTCACTCACATCACTAGTGTGTTGCAGATTATATTCCGAGAAACATTTACGCGTAAAGTGCATTTTATGTCATTCAAAGCGTGCATAATTTTGGTCAGAGAGCCCCTTCCATATAACTTGTTTTAAAGTCAGGGGATTCAAGAAAAAAAGCCAGTATTAAAGTATAAGGTCATGCTCTAAATATTACCAAATGTACAGTCCAATCCCGAATTTATTCGCAGGGTCCCAGTAGAAAAAAAAGTGGAGCTCAGATTTTATATGCTTTGTACAGCATATTATTCTTATGCAAAATTAATGTCTGTGTAAGTCTTTAAAAGCAACTATTTCATCTACATGGGCAAAGTGTGCTTTTTGAGGTGGGTGGACACATGGCTGGGGTAAGTTGCAGTGGCCTACTGTGCACAAATGCAGATATTCTTTTGCCATGCATCTCAGGTTAAAGAAATATAGTGTACTATGAGTGATTTCTTTCTCTTTAAAGAAATAACACAAAGCCACGAAATAGTTGTCTTCAGGAGATTTCCTGCCCCTTGATGAAAAGGGTTGTTAGGTTATAATGTCAATTTTCTAGTTCTAGCAATATTTATAGTGTTTTTTCTCCGTTATCCTTGATATTTTAGTACTGCGAGATACAAAAAAATCTGTTTTGCATGGTCCATTGCATTATTTACACAAACTTAGACAAAATAAGAGTAGGAACCATAAATATTATACCAATTCTACAGTCTAAAAGAACCATTATGAGTTGTTTGATATCGGCTTCCTTTGCGTTCTTGTAATACTGCTCTTCAGAGGTTTAGTGTTTCCGTCGTAAATGTATAATCCATGTCGACCGTATTTTATATCATGCGGCAACTGCATTATGACGCGGACAAAGTTCATGTTTGCTTATGTTATACAAGGTCATTTTTATGGTAAAAATCGGGTTCGGTATTGAACCAATAGTATTGTCTTGGGTTCTAGTGTATGCGAAGGGGAGAAATAACTTCCCTATTTTGCTGTTATTAACGTGCTGGAATAATATATTCCTTTTAGCAGTTTCGGCGAATTAATGTCTGTTGTAATCCAGAGTGTCGAGTGCCTACAGGTGCAAGTAGCATGAGGTGCAAAGCTCAGCACTGTTAGGCTTACGTAAGCGGTAAGTGAAATCGGATCCGTGTTCGCTGAACAACATGTTGTCCTGACGAAATCAGACAATGCAAGAATATTGTAGAAATTCTCATTTACAAATGATCCTCGTCAGATGGAAGACCGCTGGAGTACGCAAGAATGAATGGCAGCTGGAATAAGTAGGAAGGCGTTTGGCTACATTAGCTGCGAACGTCCTCGTTGCATTAGATGGTCTTCACTTCAGGCTGTCTGAGAGGCCGCTGCGTATTTCGACTAGTCCCGTTTCGAAACACCTCTACGCAGCTTCATGTTTCGTTGTCGTTTGAATATTTCCTGAAATAGTTCGTCTCCATCTTGCTTTTCCAAGAAACCAACTTTCGCAATGTGACGTAACGTAACGTGTTATCAAAGTGGTGCAGAACGACGTGACCTATTACTACAGTAAAGTTGTGCTGGAAAACAGGAAAGACAGAATTGGTATCGTTACATTTTCGAACTTGTACATAATGAAATTGTCTGTTGTTACTTTATTTACCTTCAGAACGTATAAGTGTTAGTTACCAGGCTTTGCTGTACGCGGCTAGCTGAGAGCAGTAACACTTTGAACGAAACTTTTCTGTCCTTTTACTCAATGGATGCTGAACAGAGGAGACTGCTCAGAATATGATTACTGCTTGCGCTGTGCTGGGGACGGGGTTGGGGGGTCTCGAAAGGGCTTGATGCTTGCATTCAGTAGGATGTGCGATTTTGTGTGTGTGTGTGTGTATGTGCCATCAGTTCACAAATTGTATTCTTACTAAACTTCTATGGAACATATTACCTGTTTCATAATTAACCTGACTAAACCCATTTATGTGAAGCACGTGGGTACAAATGCGAGACAAAAAAATATGTAAAGAAGGTGGGAAGCAGTGTGTTTAAGCTGCATCATGCAGTTTGTTGTATATAGGGGATCAACACGTCACAACATCAGCCAGATTTTTATATTTCATTACTCACGCTATATAAGTAAGTTATATAATATGGTGAGACTGACACACTGGCATCAAAATACGACTGTCAGATAGTGTTGATGTTTGTGCAGATGCTTAGCTGGTGGTCCTATAGCTTTCAGCTGCGCATCGCGCAGATGACCCTGTGTTTTTTTTAACCTCATACATCTGAATAAGAGTGTATTAGAAGTGAAAAAGACTGTTTATCAAGTTCTAAAGGCGATGGGTGACATGCAAGATGTACGGAATGAGATGATGTTGCAATGGCAAGTCGGCTGTGATAATTCGTTCACCCACTAGGTATATTTCGCTCCAGGCGACGAGATCAGTGACCCTGCAAACAAAGTGATTGCACAATAAAAGCTGATTATGTTGGGTTCAGGAATACTATTCATGCTTTTGATAGTTTTCTGGCTTACCAGAGAAATAAATTTCACAAGCCTTCACCTGGTGGCACTAAACCAATGTCAATGTTATGTGCAAACTTCTTGACTTATACTGACTCGGTGCCGTTGTTGTAGATCTGTCTTCAAATAGCACTAGTAAATTTGAGAAAAGCCACCTCGGCCCATTGCAGGCACAATATTATTGTGTGAAAATATTATAAAGTAATCAGAACAATAACTATTGAGCTTGTGCGGGGAGAAGGAAGAAATATCTGAAGTTTCCCCATTCGAAAAGTTGTGTCAATCTCTCTTCTTTCATTCCGCTTTACTTTTATTGTTAAAACCACTGGGTCTTTCTCTTTCCTTCGCACTAACTGACTGCAAGTAATTCATGACATCACAAACTGTTGAAAAAATAGAAAACATAATGGCGAGGGGTTTTTTTTTTGTACGAGACTTGACTACCTGAGGTTTTCTTTCAGACTTTACTAGATAATATAAAAACTCTCATGGAAGCAGAGAGGAAAAATAGCAGACGGCAGTAGCCAGATTCCTCGCCTAAACATCAGCGGCCAGTAGTTTTATCTTCGCATCCCAGGTGTAAGAGGTAAACAGTATAGTGTAAGTTTTCCTTGTACATGTGCCAGTGCACTTCTAAGAGTAATCTCCGACGACAGCGTCCTTGCGGAAAAAAAACCTTGCATCACTGTTGAGTGGTTCAAATGAAAATATGGTAATAGTGGTTTGGATTAATAAAGCGTGTGGCTGAAGCCTGTCTTACGCCACTGATGAGGTGGTAGTCTGATGGGCTGATAAGGGATGATTCAGCGTCTGAAAAAAAAAGACCAGCCACTCAACCATTTTAAGTAGATAACGTGTTAGCAGTTAAGGCTGTTTCATCTGAACGTGTGTCAGGCCTTTTGCAAGCGGTGCCCAAAACTTTTGAAAATTTTAAGAGCGAGTTATGTTTGTCCCTGTTTCTTTGCTGACTACAGAATCAGACTACATAATCGCAGCAGTGTGCAAATTCTTTAGTGCGCTGTTTGCAGGCTAACCTTGGTATATCGTGGCTTTCAGTTTAGAATGTGGTGTGTTTAGAAAGCGTTGCTGGATGTTTCAGGGGAAATCATTGTACATCTTGTTTGTATCTTACAAAAGAATATATCGCAGTTAGAGCCCTTCATACATGCAACGGCATATGGAGATTCATTTAAAGGCAATATCTTTAGTCTCACAAAATCGTGTGCCACAGAGAGACTCTAGTTGAACTCGATAGTACGGTAAAACCTTTTTACAGTACAAGCCAAAACAAAATGAAGGAACCTCTGTTCTATCATCTTTGAAAACTGTTTAGTATTGGGTGATCCTTTTTATAAAACTGCACAGGCGACACTTGATAAAGATCTGTGACATCAAAGAGCCAAGACATTCAGAAACTTATATTTTGCCTGATCATATACAGTGTTGCTTCGATGTCTATTTTCAGTGTACCGTGACGTTAGAATTAACATTAGGTCCCTGACGTGGCACTGACCTCGGTCTCGTCCTTACTGGCCCGGTTATAGGAATTCAACATATCTTATGTCAGCTGGAGCAAGTAATACCAAGTGTTAATTGGTTCTGGTAGTGTGTGCTCAGCGTGTTGTTCAAGACCTCCGTGGTACAGTGTGAAATTTGTGCTTCGAATGTCTTCTTGTTGATAAGCCCACACCATAGTGACAGTCTGCAACTTCACTTCCAAAGCCTTCAATGACTGTTCTGAATTTAAGGATCGTAGTCACAGTCTTTACAGCAGTTACTAAAATAGCTCTATACCTCTTTGTGATAAACGCTGGTGCCTTCGACAGTTGGGACTGTTTTCCAATTATTAGTTTTTAAAAAATAATTTTAAGGACTATAGGTTCTTCATGCACAATGGATATTGAGCGCATGAATTAATCTGAAACTAATCTGGGAAGGTTGATTTTCACAACAAAGCACATTCACTAAACTGTTTATCAGAACAACTCGGAAATCAATGATTTTTGCAGTCGAATAAGGCAGTGTTAAGTATAAGATTTATTAAAATTGCTGTACATATCTGTTTTTAGAGTAAGCTTGACACGAGATGGCGTCAACATCGAGTTTATAGGGGGTCTTACGTAATGTAACTTGAATACAGCGATTGTGTAATAAGTAAATATGTGATATGTGTAATAAAAGTGTACTACAAGAATGCAGGTTAGTGATTTTTTATACTTTGTGACGATTTTAGACATGAATCATGTTGTGGTATGGTCTGTCTTACATCTAGAGGTATGTTTGTATTTGAATTATGCCGCTCGCTCTAACCAGAACAACAACATAACGCGCCAGAAAGGGGGAAGACTACTGTGTGATAGCTGCCTGATTCTCGTGCTAATTTCCAAACGTTCCGGCTCATGCCCCCACCCCCTTACTTGCCACATGCACAACCGAAAGGAAAGAAGGCAGAGATAAAAAAAAATAATACGTTATTGAATCTACAGTTAGACGAATAAGGCTCCACTTGTAGTGGTGCAACTACTATACGTAAATCATAGAAGAGACGTTCTCACCCTCATGCGCTCATCACAACCACATGCCACAGGTATACACGCGCACACTGTTTACATCAGGAAAGACAAAACTACAATACCGACAGTCCACGTCGACGATACTTGCGTCACCTGACTGAGCAAAACGTACACACAATTTACAGAAGGACCCCATCCCATCCCATCCCATCCGTCTGTCCTCAGCACACGGTGGCAAGTCCAACTGTCACTCAAGAATGACGTCACATATGCGTCTTCACTGTAGCAAACACTTTAGCCAAAAATACTTTAACTCCCACATCTTAATTGGCCCCGGCTGGACGAACAGACCAAAAGCTCCCTACGAGAATGACTCGCGGTGCACTTTAGGAATAATACTGGCGGGGTTTTTACAACAGTCCGTGCACTCACAGCTATTTCCTCACAAATACGCTAGTCACGAGCGTGCCTGCTAACTCTCTATGCAGCTATTCTACACCACAGGTGCACTCATTTTTCTCATTCACGATGCTGGACAAGACAACCGTAGATGCCACGTCTCACAGCTCCACTTATCAGCAACAGTCCGCTGACGTTTCCAAGCTCCTCTCTCTTTGGCTGGCAGAACTCTGGCCTGAGTTTCTCCACCGGCGGCAGTAACTGGCCCTCTGTGTCCACATCGCAGATAACGTCAGTACTCGGCTTCAGTAAACACTTCAGGAGACTTGGTGCACTCGGCCCGCAGCACAGACCTACATGGTGGTGGTGGTGGTGGTGGTTATTTAGAGAGACAGTGCTTCACCTCCCGGTGATTTCTCAGTATGGAGGGATGGGGTCCTATTACTAAGCTAAGCACTGAAAGAACCACCAGACTGATAGCAGTGGTCAGTGCGGACAGGCAGTTTAATGTGCGGGGAGATGCCCGAATGGAGTCTGCACAATGTTTAACTCCAGGAAATAATCCTTTGGCCACACCAGGATTCGAACCAGCAACCTTCCATCTGCCATCCGCAGCTCTATCAACTGAGCTAACCTGGCCCCCCCAAGGTCAGTGGCCCGCCCCTTTTATAACAAACAGGAAGGTCATCGTACGTCATATGCGGGCCTTTCCGACGTGCGACCCATCCGCTATTGGTGACTGGTTCAGCTGTGGTGCGTGCCACCCCCACCTCTCGCCGGCCAGCTCCTTTTCACCTTTCTGGGCTCATGTGCGTCCGAACTGCGATGAAACCACTCAGGTAGTGCTTGATTCTGGTTGACTGGACACATCCACGGCGCAGCTAGCCGCGGATCACAACACATGTAAGATGTCGATATGCGTGTTTATTGTGCGCGCACGCGTGTATATGTGGATTCGGGTTCGGATTCGGGGGTGGGGGTGGGGTAAGGAAAGGGGTAGGGTTAATCATAACTACAATATAAGCTTATATTTTGGGGTTCTGCAGACAGGAGGTTATTATGAGGATTAGGTGTCATTTGTCGGCCCAGCAACACTGCTCAACTAAAGCGGATGGAAACGGTGAAGAAATCTGTGTAGGGTGCCCGAAATTTGTCCAACGCATCAATCCAAAATTACAAATAAAACCGAGTCCCAGTTACCTGTGCTAGAACTATAGCTTGAACAAAATAAAACCCTTAATTCTACAGAAACTGAAGGTACAGCAGTTTTTATTTGACCGCTGTGAGTATATCGCTGGCGTGTGAAGATAAGCGCAACGGCGTTTCATGGCGTGACAGTTAACATCAATTTTAACAACTCTAACACTTTTCCACCTATACGCGTCTATCCGTCTCTGTATCCATCTCCTGCTTCGATCAGTTTTCACTGGCAGTGTGTACAGAACACTGGAGATTAAAGCAGACATGCACTCCCTGAACGATCCTCGTGAGGAATTTACCTCAACACGGCTGACTTTATCAGGCAGGCGCATGCGCAGCTCCGTTCCCAGACTCATGCAGTTATGATAAGAAATCCAGTCTCACGAAAAAGACATCGGAACGACACTTAGCACTGACCTTTGTGCTACAACCGCCCATATTATGTGCTGACACGCAGTCAAACGCATGCACGCGCTCACGCATGACCGAATTCTTTCCTTCTCTCGTTCTTCTTTCTGTCCAACTTTCTCATTTACCCATTCTCTTCCCGCCCCTCCACACCACTCGATCTGTTCATCCGAGCGTCTGTATTTTTGTGGCGGAAGCGTGTGTCTGAATGTGGTTGGTATCGTTTTTTTGTAATAAAAAAGTGCTTATGACCTTTGCTCAATTTCTGCAAAAGACAATTTTGTGATACTGGCACATAACGCACACAGTTTCTGATGACGGAGACGACGAAGACTGTGGTGACAGCGGCAGCGGCGGCGGCGTCGTCGACGACGACGACGACGACGGTGGTGGTGGTGGTGGTGGTGGTGGTGGTGGTGGTGGTGGTGGTGGTGGTGGTGGTGGTGGTGGTGGAGGTGGTGGTGGTGGTGTTGGTGGTGGTGGTGAGGCCATTTATCGTCCTCCTCAACATCCTTGTTTTTCTTTCTCTCCCCCTTCCCCTACCCCCACCTTCTTCTGTTGGTGCTGCTG
>SMGT01016279.1:322847-336785 GCA_004794575.1 Lanistes nyassanus
TACTGCCGTTGCTGCTGTTGAAAGGTGATCGAGATAATAATCTAGGCACCAACACAAGATTCGGTAATATGGCAGGTTACCAAAACAATTTTCCCTGCGCTACATCACTGTTCCTGGCAGCTGATTCTGCTGCAGCTGCATTTCGTGAATTCCTACAGACAGCTCGTGCGGCACTACACACTGACGCCAGGCAAGCTGCTACTTAGCTTTCCCCCGTTTTCCTCTCCAAGGAGATTAGGGGAGCGCTAGTCCCTCGGAAAAAAGTCGGGGATGCTTTCGTGTATGCAGACCGCTGTCAGCTTTCTGATGCACGGCTCCATCCCGCCACATTGGCAGCATCCTCCTTCTTCAGCACAAAGTAAGACAGCAAGAACTGTATCGAGAATTGAGATGACTGTATACTGATAATATCATCTAACTACGTTTGTAGGATGTCATCTATGCCTGGCACAAGGGGCTCTGACGAAGTTATTCGCCCGAAAAGAAAAACAGGCTGAACAGCATGAACACTGTCAACGTTCCTTTTAATCACTTCTGAGTCGGACTTAGTACTTTTCGGCTGACGAAAAATGACCACTCCTATGTAAAGCCAGCATGTGTCTGTTTAAAGAGATCTATCTGTTTCATCTGCCAACGGCATTAACACTGAAATTGTGGATATTCAGGATACAACAATGATACGTCTGCAACAAGTCAGAGCAACGTCATCGCTGGTATTGACTTTCGCATCGTAGGGACCGACGTAAGGACGCAAACGTCAGCTTGTGGACAAGTGGACCGTTGTTGTCAGACACAGTTCAAGGTAGGCCTCCTTCCTATTTAAAACAAACTAGACTTCTTCAGTTGTTGTTTCCACGTGAGCTATGTGTAACATAGCCGCGGCACCACAAAGAGAAATGTACGATTACCTTACTACAAAATAGTTGGAAGGTAACAATGTCACGTCACCAGCACTCGTCCATAACTTCAACGCCTGCGCATGTTTGGTCTCAATAAGATTTTATTAGTAAGCACGGCGTTTCATGGCGTGACGGTAACATCAATTTTAACAACTCTCTTTAACACTTTTCCACCTATACGCGTCTCTGTATCCATCTCCTGCCTCCGTCTGATCCGACGCTCCGGGCAGTCAATAGGCCGAAAAACCAGAAGGACCCCACCCCCAACCCCCCGCCTGTTCATGCCAGCATCTATATACTACCTAAGCTAGGGACCAAGGGTCAGGTTCCCATGGGCAACTGGGCCCTCCTGACTGCTGTAGTTTTGGTTATGCTGTCAATGTACTTGTGCGACCGAGGGCGAGTAGCTGACCTGTCATGCATGTCCACACTAGGCGGTCTGTTTGAGTGTATTGCAGGTCAATTCCCAGCCCTGTCAGATATAGAATGTGCTATACTTATGTGTCCTGCATCTATCCCCTAAATACCATGCATCTAATATACCACCTATTACGCATATTGTTATATATGTTTTGAATATTTGAAGAATGTGATTTGTTATAGGATTGTCCTCGTTGGCATAAACAGCTTTTTTCTAAGACAATTACGTCATAAAACTTTCATACTTATCACATAAGAAAGACATTTTTACCATTTTTACCACATCTTCCACATACTGCTTTCAATCTGCAATGTTCGGCTGTGGCCAAATCCATTGCAGTTGAGGCACTGCCTTTTGGTCTGGTGAAACTGGTCCACTTGGTATGTTGTGAATCCTATTTCCGCTGTCTGGGAGGTCTCACAGTCGGGAACTGTCTTGCTGGGGATGACTCCTTCTTTCGTTTTAATCCTTAACCTTTTTAAAACCCTCACTTTTAGTTCATTGATCATCTGTAGAAAGAGTTTAGGGATTCTATGGATTCCTGTAGGGGAACGTTTCTGATTACGCATATCCATTTTTTCTGATTTTTTTTCTTGCTTTGTCACTCTGTCATGATCTGTAGTATGTGACTGTGACTCCTGATAGCATTTTATTTCCACGGCTATATTGTTTTGAACTGCATCTCTGCACCCTATAATTATTTTGTTTGCCCCAGACTGCCTAACTTCCTTCAAATCGCCGATGATAGCTTTTACCTCTTTGGTT
The DNA here is from genome assembly GCA_004794575.1 of Lanistes nyassanus. Lineage (NCBI taxonomy): Eukaryota > Metazoa > Mollusca > Gastropoda > Architaenioglossa > Ampullariidae > Lanistes > Lanistes nyassanus. The sequence goes on from SMGT01016279.1 coordinate 324,933, forward strand.
AGTCTACCAGGCCCTGCCGTTTTTAAAGTTTGACTGTCCTTTATTTTGGGTTCAATTACAATTGGGTACCCAAACTGGTTCTCTTTGGGGTATTTTGGTTTCGTGTTTTCCTGGCTACAACTTGCAATAGGTCATCCGAGTATGAGTCAGAGTGAAAGTCGCGATCCCTCACTGTTTCCATGGTTTCAGCCCTGGTACTGACGCTATAGTTGTCTGGTACTGGTCGTCTGCGTCATCGTGCGTCTGTCTGCTAGAGCTACGCGTCGTTCTTTTCTCTGTTCCTAGCTCTGCCCTAGCTGTTTTTAGTCTTCGGGGTCGACCCCTCATTTTTATGAAGGCGTACCTTCCTTCCTACTTCCTAGTTAGATAAAACTACCTCAGTTTAGTTAGACAGTTATTTACTGTCTGACTTTCCTATTTAAGGGTTTGGCCTAACAGTAAATAAACTAAAAGCACGTTCTTGGCTCTCCACCACTCGACCGTGCCTCGAAACTATATGGTGGATGAAGCCACACGGAGGGGTTTAGAAGGATCTGGGCGGGCGGCGCACAGTTTTTTTTTTTATCTGGAAAACAGATAATCTGTGGCTTACCCAGAGTTGAGCGAGCGAGCAAGCGAGCGGGGATGATCAAGAAAGTAAGTGGGTGAAGTTGGGAATTTAGAATTTAGAGAGACAGTGCTTCCACCTCGCGGTGATTTCGCACTAGGCGGGGGTGGGGGGTGGGATCCTATTACTAGGATAGGCACTGAAAGTGCCACCAGACTGCAGTAAAATGGGCACTCAGTTTAATGTGCGGAGAAATGGCCGAACGGCCGAAGGTTTATCCTTTGCCACACCAGGATTCGAACCAGCAACCTTCCATCTGCTAGTCCACAGCTCTACCAGCTGAGCTAACCAGGCCCGTGTGAGTGAAGTTGTTAGCTGACAATCATTTTGTTGCGACGTAGTAGACCATGTGAGTGGTGATAACGTGTGACTGATCGTGAACACTGGTGGCTGTTGAAACGACTATATATCTGTGACACCAGGTGTGTGTAAACAAAACACGAGATTGGTGATCTACTCCCCATACAACAGCTGTACGCACAAGATACTTTCTTTGATCTTAAACATTTTTTCATCACCTAGTCGGTGAGGGAAATAAGCAATGCCGATGGGTATTAAGAGTATAGTGATGTCAACAGCAGGGCATCACATTGACCATAAGTCACCCCGAATCGTTCCATTGAAACCCAGAAAATACTTTTTTTAAAATCTTGAATACCTTTTCCGGCTGACAGAATGTTTGCTTGTCTGTCCGTCCAGTAACTCATTTAAAGACTGTTAGTAATAACTGTATGTACAGCTGTTATAAGTTGTTAACTGGCAGTCAATTAAGTTATTGTGAAGTAGTAGACAGCATAAAAGGTAATATACTTGGTGTTTTTCTCGTTTCTCTTGTTGTCGCCCTGTCTCAACTGTAGCGGGTTGACACCCGGCGTTCCTTTCAGCTTTGGAAAAGCAGGATTTCACAGGCTGTGATTCGTTCAGACAGGCACAGGTTGTGCTTCACTGACATACACAGGTAACGAAGGGCAAACTTTTCCTCCATGGCTCTAGCTCAGTGCTGCATGGTGCCTCACACCCCAAGACCAGAGACAGAAGTGAGGGAGTACTTTAGTGAGTGCTTTCGGCGTTATTAATTCCCCTCCCAGCAAACTTTACACACACCTACACCAGTATGTTTTAAGAATGTCTTCAGTTATTCTTGCGAGTGTTAGTTTTTCAGCGTATGTTCTATACTCAAAACCAAAAGAAACGCAAATTGGCACACGGGCAAGGAGTAGTCAAACTTCATGCATTCCGGTACAATGGTAGCAAGAAAAATTAGTGTGACATTAGGTTGCATGGTCTGTTGAGTGTAGCCCTTGATAACGTGCCTGGCTCAAAAAAAACTGTCCCTTCTGGCGCGCTTAAGTCGAACAGTGGTTTTTGCTCGTGCAGCGTGAACAAAAGCAGCAAGACAAGAACTTTCTTTGCGAACAGAGGGTGCCACCCACTAGCAATAAAGACGATGCTCGTGCAAAGAACCATCGCCTGACTGCAGGTTGGAAACCGCCCACGTGTCGTCGCACATGCTCTGGATGTGGCAGTTTCCACAATCTGTCGTTTGTGGACTCGCTTTCAAGCCACTGGCATGGAGCTGGATCGGCCACGTCAAAGGCCGCATCAGAGTAAAGAGGAGGCGGAACGAGAGGTAGGCCAACAACATCCTGCAGCACGACCATTGGGGAGGCCCCAGCATCATGATTTGGGGCGCAGTTGACCTCAACCGACTCATGGGCCCCATCATCTTCCAGAACATCGGTCCTGAACGAGAAAACGGCGTACAAGGCTATGTGGACCAGGTGCTGAGGTGCCATACTTCCAGCAGCACGGCAACCTCACTTTCCAGCATGTCAATACCTGCCCACACAAGGCTCACCACGGCCTTCCTGCAGCTGAACACCGTTCAGGTGATGCCTTGGCCCTCCATGAGCCCAGACTTCAACCCAATCGACCACCTATGGGACCATCTGCAGAGAGAGCTGAGTGCTGTCCAACTGGACACATTGTGGTAAGAGTCACTGTACTGGTTTTCTCAAAAATTGTTCCATTCAAACCCGTTTGAATGAAAGGAAAAAAATCAGATAAAATTAACAACTCCCTCAGTTTGCGTTTCTTTTGGTTTTCAGTATATATTGCTGTTTACAGCTACAAGCTAACTGAACAACAGGGAACATGGTGGTAACTGGCTTACAGCCAACGCTGACACAAACGATCGTGATTTGTGTGTGTGTGTGTGTGTGTGTGTGTGTGTGTGTGTGTGTGTGTGTGTGTGTGTTGACACTATAGATGTGTAGTGGAAATTCAGCAACGTGGACGTAAACAGCTTAATGCATTTCTGTTCAGTAGCTCTGGGTCTCCAGCCTCAACCAAAGCCCGAATGTGCTCAGTAACCGAAGATATTATTTGAAATCATAGTGTACTGGATCTGTTAATCTTATCGTCCCCTCAAGCCCCGATCTATCAACACTCTCGAAAGTTTTACTATACCACGTAAAATTCCAGAAATTACCAATATATTTCAAAGTACCTAATGTTTAGCCTTCTAGAAATTTCCTAGAAACTCATTTTCTTTCTTCTCATGTAAGTTCCCAATTTCCTTGGAACATCTACCATATTCCAAACGTTCGTTTGCTATATGTAACTGCTGAATGGATATATATTTCTTTCTTCTTCGTCCGTTCGTCACGTGCTCACTCACACGACCGACGTTAGGACAATTCGTAGGCAGAAATAACAGTAAGACTTAAGATACATCAATGAATTCATACGACTAGAACCCCCATTCCCCTACAGTCTCCGCAAAGAACCACATAACTAAGTAATACAGTGAAAGATGGCTATATTACTTATTTACGAGTTCGTACAGGATGATACAATGGTCTCGTTGATCAAGCTGATACCCCGTCATTCTTTACACGTTGATGTGAGCTAGATCTACACATCAACTCATACAAATCTCCTCTCTTCAACTGATATGTACCTCTTCAAACTGACAGTGACAGAAACATTTGTTATTCATTGACTGTCGTCTGTACTAGGGGAATGCTCTTCTCATTCCTAACCTGTCGTCTCACGTGTTCACTCTCACATGACCGACTTCAATAGGACGACAATTTGTAGATGGAAAAACACTTTAATTATTACTTACATGTGTGATAAACAAAAGGAATATAGCTCCAGTATAACTATAGGAAATAATCCTTGGCCACCCCTGGGTTCGAACCAGCAAAACTTCCAAATGCAAACAGAAGCGTAGCTTTAGCTATAGATAGTCAATACCTGTTTCAGCCTCTTCGATTTTATCCTAAAGCTTCAAACACACCTTAGCCAGCTTCATTGATAAAAAGGTTTCACACATATTAGTCTCGGCAGGAATTTTGTGTCGAAATATGTGTTTGCACTGAAGATTTAGTCTAGCTTTTGACGCGATTGAGATCGACAAGCTACACTTTAATTTCGTGCAGGACTAATAATATTGTGCTGTGGACTCAGTCGGACAGTGTAAGCCCGAATTTAAAACGTCGAATCTGAAGAAAAAAATCCCCCTGGTCTCAGCGTCTTTGAACCGTCTGGACTTACTTTTAATTGCTACAGTCTGTTCGCTGAGTTGTGTTCAGTTGTTGCGAATTTGGTTAGCCAAGACTTTTCCATGTCCCAGTCTCGTGAAATATTTCATTAGGTTGCTGAGCAATAGCTTATTGAGGAAGATTAATGTCTATAGCCTGCGGGAAATCTTTGGTACGGGTAATTAAATTACTTGCCACTGTTTTCTTTCGACTGTGCAGAACCGGTATAACGTCAGCCCTGTTTTTTTTTAAATCTGGGTCAAAGCAACCACCAGTTAGCTTGGGGAAGAACGATCGAGTCATGTCTAGCCAACAAAAACCCGTCCTCGGTGCCCCTGCCATGCTGCACACATCAGCTAGGTAGCTATAGCTATCCGTACGTGTTTACCGAAAGCCCAAAAAGGCCTCACCCTTAGGGACAGCTTCTTCATACACAGCTCGAGACAGCTGTAGGTAACTGATGAACCTTTGGAGACTGATCCAACATATAAACGTGAAACGTTTACGCATTTGAGACAGACGTGACCGTACTGGACTTTCCTGAAAAGAGGAAGACCATGTCGCAGCAGACGACTGGCCCCTTTCGTGCAGTCTTTTCAGAACTGTTTGTCGATCGACCAGGCAGCATACGTAACGCTAGCATTATTTAAGTGGTGGGAGATTCTGGATTGGTCATTGATCTGTTCGTGGTTCGAAGAGCAGGTCAGTACACTGGCGTGTCGACAATTTATCGTGAAGCGTGGTTTTTCCCTGTTGTCGACCTGTTGTCTTCACAGTGAGCGTGGAGCCACGTAAGGTAAAACTTATTTTCTTTTTTCAACCCAAAGATAATTATCTCTATGTTTTAGTTAATCGCAATGAAAAGACATAAGAAAATTCAGCACCTTTAGTTTAAATCGGAGTAATGTTTTTTAATTAAAAAACAGCATGAAGAAAATATAAGGGTGACAACTCCAGAAGGTCTTTAGTTTGTGGTGCTGTATGGTGGCTGCGGAGGGTCGGAGTAGTCTAGGCAGATAAAAGCAGAGTTGTAACTTTGCTTCCATATGTAAGGGTTGACATTTTGACAGTCAGCATATAATCTGCGACAGTGGTAATTCTTACAGTGGCAGTACAAACTGTACAATGTATATGCTTACATTTATACATGCATATAGTGTGAGGGACCTTTGTGCCTGTCAGCACCTGTTATGTGTAGGGATGTGGGAAAAAGTTTGGAATTTTTTCTGAGCTGAAGACTTTTGTAATGTAAGAATAAAGTTGCTACAAAAACAACACCAAAGATTCCTGGATTTTTATATCGGTAAACTAACAAACTCTGTAAACTAGCATTTAATGAAGTTTAATGTGTGCAATTTTCTTTCATTTATTAAGATTCCTCATCCTTCTGCTTACCAGTCAGTTCAAACATGTTGCAGTCACTTCCGTAATTTCAGTTGACCATCTCTAAATTAACTGTTATAGTTATGGGCGTGGCCCTGTCCATTTGCTCAGTTTTACTACTGAATTGAACATAACTTTATGAAAGCTTTAAAAGAAAGGAAACAAAATCTAAAACATCCAAAATCATTGAAGTGTGAGTAGCAAATGAAAAATGTGTCCAGTCAGTGGTTACAGAACGTGACCACATGACTGCAACAAGCTAAGTTTACCTAACATGGCAGACAGAATCGACTCAATGACTGTTGCATGAAATAATAAGTGTGCTGTTTGATCGAAATTTTCTGTATTTGGAACAATAATACTGTTTTGAAAATCGGCATATTTTATAGAATAAAGACAAAGTTCCTTATGTTTGATACATTGTTTTGATTTGGCCTTAGGGATAAATAGTTACTGGTTTTCTCCACTCTTGTCGTCTTTTTTATGGCCGCTTCACAGTTGGATATGCATGTCTGTTCTGAATCCACCAGATCTTTTCAGAGTATTCTACACAGATGCAGCTTTAAATCTTGATCAGAGTCACAAGATATACAGTCTGTCGGAAATCAGCTGATGAGGTGAAATTTGGTCTCTAATACTATTAGTAATAGCATCAGTTTGGGGATGCTGGCTATAAAGTATAGTATCTGTAGGTATATAGCAGTAAAAGTACACATCAAAGAGCAAAATTGAGAACAAAACGTATCTGAAAAGGAAGAAGCGTACAAGACTTAGAAAATTAGTGCATGTATGTCACATGATTACTCAAAAACCGAAGGTGCACGTAAAATGCATAGGGTGAAAGGCCAGGGCTTACGACAGAGAAGATGAAGATAACACAGCGCTGTGTTGCAGTGAAACAATTGGCAAAAATGCCAATGGTGGTGGTGGTTATTTAGAGTTGCCACACCAGGATTCGAACCAGCAACCTTCCATCTGCTAGCTCTCCCAGCAGAGCTATCCAGGCCCCTGTTAGCAAAAAAGTGGGTCTGTTTTAGGCTTATGGACATGCAGAACCATGAGGTAATTCAATCTCTTCGGCCATTTATGTGCAGAGGTAGGTCATTTCTCAGAGAATAGAGAGGGTTTTTTTAGGTCACCTTTGCAACTTCTGTGTACTTGCAGCCGACATTTCTTGACCCTGGAAAGCTCAGAGCTGCACTGAGGTTATCACTGACAGAGAAGCATCTCTGCAAGAGGAGCACCAAAGTAAAAATCAAAGTCTTCCATGTATTTGCTGGCCCCTCAGATTCTTGCTTTCATTTCTGTATCACTACAGTTTTCAAGAGCCCCGTCCCACAGTTGTTGAAGAGAGGAGTAGTTCTGAAATACGCTGTCTGTCTCTATTTGGCAAATTTTTCACCAAACTGGTTATTTTATGAACAGTGTCATATTCTGTCTGAGTATGGCGGGTTTGTGCCATGGGCATAGCAGTGCGTGTAAGAAGCCTGAGGCTCATTGTTTTTCAGCTGAAAGACGATTTTGGACCAGCCATAGTGCTGCAGCTGTTGTAGCATTGTCAACTAAGATTTGACAGTGTCATTCTGATTTGTTCCATAATTGATAAAGCTCTGCATTCTTCCATCTAGTACAATCTCAGAAATTCTTCATGTACTTCAAAAGTATCATCAACCCAGCTAACGCATACAACCAGTTGTTTTGGCTGCAAACACAGAGAACTTCAGTCTTATGCAGCAAGGTGGCTTTGTCCTGAAGCAGCTGTTTTGCCATGTGCTAAAGCATATCATTCTGAGTTTCAGCAGACATGTTTCTCTGGTCTTTTCTGAAGCCAGATCTTGCCTTGCTAGAAATCTGACATTTTCTATAAAGTTTCATCAGGTTTCTCCTTGTTGATTTCTCTGCAGTGTGGCCTTCTGCCAAGTTTTCACCAGTGTCTGCCTGTCTGTCTGCCTGCCTGTTTGTTCTTTTGGTTTGGATGCTGTGCCCCTGTAGAGGGAGTAATTATGGTTTCATGCACTCTCTACCCACCACTTGGGTCACTTTGCATCAGAGGATACTTGAGGCAGCTCCATTGGCCCTCACAACTATGTTTAAAAAATCAGAAACTAGGAGTGAAAAAAGCTGTTAGAGAGTTAAATTAGTAGAGAGGCGATTAGACACTATATTCCAGATTAAGCTAAGAAGTATAGAGGTGGTCTTAGACTGTATTCCAGATCAAGCCAAGGAGTTGAATCTGGTTGTATGCCACCTGTGCTTGCTTGTCACAAAAAGATGACCCAAATCAAATGTAAATTACTTTTGCACATGCAGAGGCAAAATCAGATGTATCATTACTAAGAGAATTTTTTTCCAGTGGCATTTTAGTTTTGAGCATGTATAGTAGGAGGGAAACAAACCTATAAATATAACAGACTGATTTAGTAATACAAAAGAGCTATAAATGTAACTGATCAGGAATATTAAATTGTGTAAAATAAATATTAAAGCATTAAAACAATCCCAAATTTGGAACTGCGCAGAGTAGCTGTGCAAATGCCAAAAATAGGAACATTGAAAAACAAGGACAGCAATGAGGACAACAATTGGTGACTTGTGTCTAACCCCCAAACCAAGTTCTCTGTGGAAATGATAAGTCGTTACCACCCATGCAATAGAATGTCGATCACAGTTACCTAAAAAGATTATTGGTAGTATTGATCAATAACACAGACTTTACTGTTCTTATAAGACCCTTCTCCGATCGATCCTTATAGAGCAAGATCACTGCTGGCTGGAAGCACATCTTTTGTCTATAAACTACTAAATGATGGAATAAAAGTAGCTTTCCTTACGCAAATGGCCAATTCAAGGGAAACAAGATGCACTGAAGAACACATCTTGCAGAGATTTCTTACCGTTTTGCCAGTCGGTATCAAACTGACTATTAGATATAAATATGCTGCAAGCCTGCATCATTTGCATTTCCATAAGCAGTGCCAGTCTGGGTAATTTATGGAAAGAGATAAAAGAGGATCGAAGAAGTACATAGTGCCAGCCAGATTCAGTCACAACACTAGTGTGTTGCAGGTTCTATTCTGAAAAACATTTATTTATATACATTACATTGTATAATAACTCAAAGTGCACAAAACTCAACTTAGTGACTCCCATCCATGTCACATTGTCAAGCCAGGGGATCCAAGGTATGGAGAACAAAAGCCATTATTAAAATGTAGTGTTCTGAATTTACCAAATTTATGGCCCATGCAGGACCTTAATCATATGGTCCTAGCAGAAACAAAAGTGGGACAAACATTTTATATCCTGTGTAGAGTATGTTATTCACATGCAAAATTAATACCTTTTTGAATCCTTTAAATGAATTGCCCCCGCTGGCCTGGCTTCATTTGCCAGGGTTGAGCACCCAGCCTCTCTCTGGCTGGGTGGTTGACCTGGGCCACCCCTTTTTCTTCTGCTTTCCTTTGTCCTGCCTCTCTGGTCCTTTCCCTTTCTTCTTTTCCTCCCAAATATCTCCCCACGTTCTGCCATTTTTCCTGTGCTTTCTGCATGCCCTAGCCTGTTCTTTCGTCTTCCTCTTCCATCCTACTTCTCTGCAGGTTTCTTTCTCTGCGGTCTCCTTTAGACCCCCTGTGTTTGCCATGCAGGGCGACCTGTGTCAGGGGAGAATGGGATCCTGGGGGTTGAAGTCCCTGATGGGTACTGCTTATCGTACTAACATGCCCCTTTCACCTGGACTTTTCCTTGATGGGAGGTTATAGTGTGGCTCACTCCAATCAATTGCCTGGTCATGCAGTGCCCTAGCTTTGCTAGAGGGCTGCGGCCTGGGTCAATCTGGTTTAGTTCTAAACCAGCATAAAAGGTAATGAAGAAGCAGATAGACTAGCTAGACAAGCGATAAAGCCAAACCCTAACATAAAACTTATCCAAATAAACACGCCTATTTCAGCACAAGAATGGAAAATAGCTATTAAACCAGCAATCAAACTAAGATGGGAAGAGACCTACAAAAAAAGAAGCTAAATGAACAAGAAAGGAAATAGAAGAACTACCGAGTGACAGTCTAATATTATTGAAATCTACTAGAACAAACCAGGCAAGAATAAGCAGAATAAGATTAAATGGCGAATACCACATGATGTGCAAATATCCACTAAGTTGTAGCTGTGGTGACAGGTTTAATACATCGCATGTGCTGTTAAGAGTGCGACCTAAATAGCAAAGAAAGGGGAAACCTTAAAGAAAAACTAAACAAATATAAACTAGCACTCAGTTTGAAATCAGCCCTTAGCCCCCCCAAAGATCTTTGGCAGCACATACTTGAGCTTACAGTCCAGGCAGTAAACAGCCATCCTGATGCAAGACACATCTAAAAATAATTTTTTTAATTAAAAATCAAAGCGTCATTTAAAAAGGGAGGGAAATTTGACCCTAACCAAAAAGTAGAATATAAGGAAGATGCAACTTCTAGCACTTAGGGATAGGTCAGTAGGAAATGGCCAGCAGAGACAGCGACAACAGCAAATCACAGCAGCTAGGATACCAGAACAACAGCCTCCACCACCACCAGCTTGGCCACCGAAGTCGGAGCACGCCCCCAGCCCCCAATCACCACCTTCCCCTCACCCCTATAGTGTGAAATCACCGACAGTGGAAGCACTTTCCCCAAAACAAACTGCAACTGACAAAAAAGGCAGCCCTGAAGTAGGGTGAAGCAGGAGGGGGGCTATAGAGGAGAACCGTGCAGTGAGGCAGTGAAGTCAATGAGCAGTGGGGTGACGAACCATGTATAAGGCAGAGCAGGAAAAGGCGAGACAGCGGAAAAATCAGAACGGGCAGTCCCTCTGAGTGGGCAGCAGCAGCAGTGGCGGCTATGAATAAAGCATGTAGGCGGCTTTTGACGAAAACTTGCCTTTGCTGGGGGAGAGGAGAGAAGAAAGTTTGCGGAGCGAACCCGCTCCATCACAAAGGGGCTGCCACTTTTTATTTATAATTTTTTTTAGCACATCACCAATTTATTATATATTGTTCGTGTCGGTAATACTTTCTCAGGAAATGGTGTCCGTCAGGGAAGCATTTTGTCCCCACCCTTTTCTGAGAAAAATAGACGGCATTTTGAAATCGGTTCCTCCTGCAGTTGACGCCTCTTTCTACGTTGGTTATTTTGCGTTATGTGTCCGTGGCAGGTATCTTTCCTGCCTCGAGTGTCAGCTGCAGCTCTGTGTCAATAGTGTTCAACGTTTGGGTCTCTTCCAATGGTTTTAAATTTTCCACTGTGAAGTCTGCATGCATTTTTGTAACCACCATGGCCACACTAGTATGGATGGTTTGGTGCTCCGGGTTGTCAATGAAGTGAATTTTTTAGGGGTTATTTTTGGCCATAAACTTTTTAAGCCACATCCCATGCCTTCGTGCGTCGTGCATGGAGGCACTGGATGTTTTATGTGTCGTTGGGCGCACTTAGTGGGGCACGGATTGGACCACTCTTGTACCTTTATACCGTTCTTTGGTTCGATCCAAACTCGGTTATGGTTTTGTTGGCTATGGGTCTGCCCGTCCGACATACCTTTAACTCCTTGACACTGACCACCACCATGGCCTTTATGGCGTGTATGCTGAGGCTGGCGAGCCCCCCTTTCTCTGCGCCGCCTCAGTCTCATACTCAGGTATGTCGCCAAACTAAAGGCACGTCGGGATAACCCTGTTTATTCTGTTGTATTTCGGCCTGAGCATGCTCCTTTGTACAATCTTTGTCCAAAGGAGCCCAAACCTCTTTCTCTCCACCTTCTTTCTCACTTGTCTGCCTGTGCTATTCCCCTTGACCAAGTTCAGGGTTCGTACGCGTCAGGGAAAACTGGAAAGTCAGTGAAAATCGAAAGAGTGTTTTCCAGTCACTGGAAAGTCAGGGAATTTCAATATTTTTGTCCCCCCCCCCCCCATGCACTCATGTAACGCGTTCAGTTTGATTGCCGCCTGCAGTACTGCTTTGCCTCAGCTACACATGTGACTGGCATAACTTTTGCGTGCGTGATCAATTCTGAATGCAGTGAAACCGCCGCTATTTTCAACCCGCTCTGTTCCAAGCAGCGATTCTCTCTTTGTATCGCGTTTGTTCGACGGCAATTTTGCGTGTCACTGATAATCGTGGTGATCCCTTCCTAGAAGAAGAGATTGTTAAATTTAAAACAAGGGAATGGACCAAGTTAAGACTGTGACGTGGCGGGCCGTGCCTTATCTTATTGGACTCGACTTCTCAGAATTACTGGACAAACTATTATGGTGATCTCGTAAAATGTAGATTTAATTGAGCAATCGTCA
>SMGT01016279.1:337187-352790 GCA_004794575.1 Lanistes nyassanus
AAATGTTGTCTAAAGTATGTGCATAAGTTAAGGCTGGAAAATTTGACATTTTGTCTGGAAAATGTCAGGGAAAGTCAGGGAATTCGTTTTTGCCTTAGCAGTATGAACCCTGAAGTTGCTATCCTCCCCTCTCTTCCGGATCCTCCCTGGACCCTGCCGCCTCTCGACCTTCATCTTGACCTCGCTGCTTTCTCAAAGTCTTCTGCCTCTGATTTGCCACTTTCGTGAACTTTTTTCTGTCCTGGCTTCTGCTGCATCTTTACAGATGGGTCCAGTGTTGAAGGTGTAAGCAATCGGCGAGGGTATAAAAACCCTTTGATTGTATACTGCTACTTGTTTTAAGGTTCTTGTACAAGCACATATCCGAGATATAACTGAAGAAATGAATTTTGCAATGGGTTGGTTGTCAAATTGAAATGAACACATAAAAATATTCTTAGGTGGGCAGTAGGTAGTACTGACAGCTACTCTTTCCGATCATCGTCGTTTGCAGGGAAATACAGCAGAAAAGGTTGCTTACATGGTCATTCACCATGCAAACGTAGTTTATGCTCAAAATATTGTGTACATCGCTATCAATGGAAAACTTTTACGGTATTTCTGCATCCAGTTACTGAGCATGTTACAGCCCTCCTTTTTGGGGTACATGATGTAGCTAATACGTTGTATTTGTTGGTTTTTTTCCAGTGATGCCAGATTGTTGACATGACACTCCAGTGATACATTCTGGTGACCTGGGACTTTATTGATCATATTTTGTTGGCCTGGTTGTAATGGCCACAATATGGTGCTTGGTGGTATAACGATCACGCCCTACTGACCTGGTGTCTCCTACATCGATGGAAGTTCGTGCTAAGTATTTAGCTCTCGTCCTTTGATATGGCGTCCTCGGCCTCTAAGCGATTCGACGGCGACAAAGAGTGTCCCACAAGTGGTTCTCGGGGGAGTTCCGGCCTATCGAGCCGCGCAGTTTACGGCGTCAGGGGTCACGTGGAAAGGACTCGGCCCCTGCCTTCTTCAACTGCATCGTCTGTGTCTTACGTGGTGTCGTCTGGTTATGCTTTAAAGTCAGCACGAAATGACGCACCACTGCCTATCCTACGGTCACAAAGGTAAATAATTATTACAAGTTTTTTTTAGGGGGAGGGTTGAAAAAGTTTTGCCTCTGATTTTCTAAAATATGTTACCGCTCTTAACCGAATTAATGAGGGGAAAACCACCAAAACTTTATCTTTTACTATAGCAGGCACGAATGGAACTCTGAAGACTTTGTTTTGTGCAGTTTCGGTAGAGACGAGGCTTTGTCGGGCGGAGCAGTACTAGCAAGTGCTCACAAGGGGATCACCTCTTCCAGACTTAGTCGCGCCAGCAGCATCCCAGTGCGTCCTACCGACTATCGGAGTTACCGTTCATCTGCATTACGTGATTCTGAGAGAGAGACTCCATCATCAGAAAACAGTTTACGAATCTCTTCACGAAGGAGACGGACGGAGGAAGAGTCAAGCAGGTCTAAAGCAGGTAGTGACAGTTTGAAAGAATATAGTCAAAATCGCGTGACATTAGTGAAGCGTAACTCCGAGTCTGAGAATTTTGAGCTTGACGCCTCCTCATGTCAAAAATCTCGTAGAAGCAACCCGGATTCAGGATTGCAAGCTGGAACGTTTACACATGAACCTGCTATAAGAGAAGATGCATCGGAAGTAAAGAAACCGCCTTTCCGTCTTTCCGTTCCTCGCAGGCAAAGTGAATCCGGGCATCCGGCTGACTTGTCTCTTAATACAGCTGCAAACACTGAAAAATCTTCATTCCAGCAAAGAGACCGGACCACCTTGAGGAAAAAGATCAGCGCTGGGAGTGCTGGTGAAGAAGGCAGGAAATCATCCGCAGGCAACGCTTTTACCCGTAGCCTTGACACTGGGGTTGATCACTACGAGATACGGCGTGAAACACGCGCAGAACAGAGAGGGAAAGAAGATGCAGCTCATAGCCACAAGAGTGGACAGCTAGAGGGAAGAGAAGCAAACTCGGGGCGCTGGAGAAATCAAAGCGCTAGTCACTTCAGCGTAACAGAGGCAGAAGTAGAAAGCGATTCATCTGTCCGACAGAAATCACCTGAACTGGAGGTGAATGTCAGAGGCAAAAAGAACCATAGCTCGTTTGATTCAAAGCCTTCTTCCGACAGAACTGCTGACAAAACAAAAGTGCTAGATTCTCTAGGTGTTTCGGGTGAGCAAAGTCGGACAGAGAGAATCGCTCAATATAAGGAAAAACGGCGTAAACAGCTGGCACATATAGCTTCTCTGACTTCTACGTCAGTTCCAAGGGAGCTGGAGGAAACAGAAGTAAATGCAGATGAGACCATTTTCGAGGTCTGCGATTTGACCGAGGTTAGACAAAGTAGAACAGAGCAACTGGACCACAAAAATATAAGGAAAACCGATAACAAGACAGAGACTCAGGATAGAGATACACGTGAGTGTTGGCATGGTAACAATAGCAAACAGCGGTCAGCATTGTCAAAAGATGTGGCGGGCATTGGAAGCAAGGTGGATGCCACACCCGACGAACAAAACTTGAGTACATTAACAAAGACAGACACATACAGATCGCCTTCTCCTGACAGAGGTCGCCTTCGGATCCCCGTCAGAAGATCGCCAGCAAAAGAAGCTGCCCTGTCAGCAGAGCTGTCTCGTTCATCTGCTAGAAGTAGTATGTCCCCTTGTCGTAGTCCTCCAGTGCCCAGTGATAAAGGTACCGAAGCCTTGATAATTACTCAGGTGACAGACAGTAGAACACACGTTAACACATCGGGCTTTGAAATGCGTTCATCTGTAGCAAGTCAACCAAAGAGAAAGGAGGCCTTGTTGCCACACAGTGAAAAAGTGCACAATCCCTTGCGTCAGATCACGACGAGGACCCTTTCTTCTGATAACCAGATGAGAACAGATAAGCTGTCAGGGAATACGAGACAAGTAGAATCATGTGATCACACCAACTCGCCTGTCGGCTGTCTCAAAGATGGAGGAAGAAAAGAGTACATTCCCCAGACACCTGGCGTGACAACTGTTTCTAAACGTTTCTCTTCGCCATCATCTGCCGCGCAGTCTACCCCTAGTCCAGAGTCGGGTGTTGGCTTGTCGTTTGTCTCTACCTCGTCCTTCTTAGCGTCTCCAAGCAGCAGTCCCGAAAAAGAAGGGTGCTCTTCTCCAAGGTTGACATCATCTAGGATCACAAGACTTCAGCGCATGCCTCACGTTGATATATCTTCCAGTTCTTCTTCCCGTGAGGGATCACAGGAGAAACAGGAGATTGTTATCTATGGCGGGATGGAGACTCAGAGCACCGCTACTGCTCATCTTACTAATGAGACGTTTGTCAGTTACCCGCAAGTACCTGTCTTTTTGATGCCTTCCACTACGACTCACTCAGTTTTGACAGCTGGCTGTCCAGACATGACAGTTCTCAATCTAGAGGCTCTGAACTCAGTTCAGTTCCTGGGAAAGAACAATGACGCGGAGACGACCGAGCATTATAGAGTACAGCCCACTGAAGATATACATCAGAAGTACCACAATGACGCATCGCAGAACAAGTCGTGGAAGGACTCCACTGAACAGACGAGGTGAGCGTTTCAGTGATTTTCATAGACACATTGATGTATTTAATGGATTAAGATTCGGTAAACTGCTTATAATGCACACTGTTTAAACCATTGCAATATGTATATTGCTTGTTTCCTGATCCAAGAAAGATCGCACCAAGTGTTGTGGGAACCTCCGCGTTCTTCTCAAACTCTTGCACTTGAGTAACTCATAGACCTAAGTCGTCTGTGGAAACAAGTTTCTACTGCCGAAAACTGTAAACTGTTGAGGGATATCTTGACTGTGAGATCATCTGGATTTTTCAAAGGCAGGACTTTGTCTTTGAAATTTCATAGGCTTGCTGCCTACTGTCCTGCGTCCTAAAAATAGCCCACGAAAGTCTGGTACAAGCGTAGTGCAGGACAGATCGTTTGTCTCATAAGATCATTCTGTTAAGGTCAGCTCAGCCTACATCCCTGGGCCTCTTCCTTCTCACGGGATAGAGAAGTGTCACTTATTAGAACTATAAAATGTTAGTAATTTTACAAAGATTGAAAATCACGTGCTCACATAAGTTCTGCATATGCCCAAATCAATTTTACGTCAAACATGCGCAGTAGAAAAGAGACTTAGGATTGAATACAATGACTGTTATGGCTATTTATTGTTTAATGAAGGGAATCTCATGAGTTCAGGAGGGGCAGGGTGATGGGGTTGCTGGGGGAAGAGGGAGAAGAAAACAGGAGCACCTTCGACGGCCTGCAGCTCTGTAAACACGTCCTACATGTAGAGGACGGGATCCAAATCTAAAACTGTATTAGAGGCAAACGCGTTGTCGATATACATGCCCTACACCCTGCACCACTTCTGTGCAGGTTCCAATTTGTGGGGAAAGTCTTACATAACATTACACCAGGGCAAATTGGTAAAAACTTAAAGGACAAGAGTGGTCTTAATATCTAATATTTTTCTCTCTTATAATTATGGACTAAGTTAAGCTTAAGTTGTAAAATTGCATTTTGTAAAGTTATCCATGGACTCGATGGATATGGTTAGATTAGTGGTTTAGAAACACACCCACGCTAGCAATGATGCACGCACTATCACACAGCAATATAAATGCATACATATGTAAATATTCATACATTAAAACCGAGTCGTATGCATATATACACATACTAAGTGAATATAAATTGCTTAAAGAGTAGACTGCCGGCGTTCATTTCTTTCTTACACAGGCACATCCCAACGAAAAACTCGCAAAAACCGCCTGTGGCGCATATACACGAAATGTGTGCCTCAGTCCATATCTGTGAACATTGCACGAACACGTCAGCAACTGTAACCCCATACCTTGGCATCTTGGACGGCTGCTACGCTTAAGACAGAAAGTACTCGTCTTAGCTGACAGTTCCACTACCTTTTTAGTCCCCGATCCTGTGACAGTGTGCACGGGAGCTTGTCTGCAACACAGCATCCCGCTGGCACAATTTTGTGAATAGGTGCAGCAACTCAGTATTCCAGCCGTTCGCACGAAAAGATTGCCAGGACTTGCCTGCTTCAATTTTCCTATCTCCTTTGCCATGCATTACAAAAGCGCCCATAGGCGCCATGTAACGTGAAATTTATGGGCACTTTTATGTACGAAATTGAAACCCGAACGTGAATGCTGGAGACGAAGTACAAATGTTAATATCAGCTGCCCGCCGAAATACATACACTCTGTCCATTTTTTCTGATTTTCTTTTATTATACCAACCTAAAATATTGTCTACCGGTTGGTTTTTTTGGGGGGGGGGGGGGGGGGGGGGGGATGTTAAGTCTGAATGACAAAATATGCGAGTCCGATCTTCAGCGGTTGTGTGTGTGTGTAAAATGCATGGTGCTGGAGTAATTTTCACGGGGCTTTTGTCATTACAGAGATCTAATGTACGCGAGGGAAAGTATGACCCAAACGCCTAAAACAGAACACAGGTCTACTTCTTGTGAACAAGCGTCTTCCAACCTGACAGTTCTACACCCGTTTGCTCACGTGGACCCAGGATGCTTGCAGCAGATTCTGCTGAAATCCGAACCGAGCGGAAGTAACGCTGTGAAAACGGAGTGGAGCGGTCAAACAGAGCGACGGAACGCGAAGGGAGGTACTGAAAAAAGTCTGCTTACGAAAGAAGCCTCCTTGGAAACCACAAGTGGTTGTGACGTACCCTCGCCACCCTGTAACGTCGTCAATCAGTCTAGAGACAAAAGTGTGCTACGCAAGTCTTCCCTCAATAAAGCTCAAGGTAGGATTTCACGTGTCTGTTAATTTCTTGTTCCAATATTGCTATTAATAATCTGCACGTCTTAAGGCTGTACTACAAAGGCCTTCCACTTGCATGTTTGACGGTTCGTGTGGCATAGCCTTAACCCTCGTTGGTCCTTTAGCTTTGAGTTTATATCGTTGCGCAGTTAATATTAATTCCAAAAGCTCTATATAGGCTGCCGCTGAAGGCGAATTTCTTTTTTAAAATTCTTTTCCTAGACAAGTTATTTATTTTTAAGATCAAAGAGTATCTAGACTGATAATACACCAAATGTTTTAAGACGTAATCAATACCCTCATAGAGAGGGTGCGAAAAAAAGGGAAAAAACCTACATGCACGTAGGCGCAAGGACACAAATAGAGACAAACAGAATATAACGTTCATTGGGTAAAACTGTTTAGTAATGTTTCGCTCAAACCATGTAGCCTTTGCAGGATTCGATTTATCGACACATGCTTAACGTCCCTCTGATGTGATTAACATTTAACAGCTTTAGAGTTATTTCATGTTAGTTGCTTCGAAGATAATTTTTCAGGCTGTCATAAAGACTGTGACTGTGACGAAGCTAAATATCACACATAGCCCATAGACTGCAGTTATAGCGTGGCTGCGATTGCGAATGATGTTTGATTTTGCTCGACGTCCGCGCCATTCAAACACCCAATTTCGTCTCCCGTCACATTCCCCGCTGATACCCAGCGAAGATGGCTATGACTTGGACAGTGACGGGACCAGCATGTTGTTCGCAGGGATGGGGGTGTTGAGGGGGTAGAAAGTGACGTAAACAATAAATAAAAAGGATGTCGCATCTTTCTCTCTTCTGCGTTTTAACCAATTGTTTCGATGACGGTACTGTCAGTCACTCCTAGGCAGTAGACCCCTTCGGTGGTCTAGTGATTAAGGCGTCCGCTTCCGAGGCGGGAAGTCAGTGGTTCGCACCCTGACCGTCATATCTAAGACTCAAAAGTTGGCAATCTATATCTGCCGTGCCAGACCCCTGCCACTATTGGGAACAGTACTAGAATTACGTGGCCTGGTGTTTTCATGTGACTGGGTGGGACTGAAGCGACAGTAGTCCCACGTGTGGCAGCAAGTAAACTTTGTCTAAGCAACACTGTCCTGATATGCATATAGTCTGCGGCGGGACGTTAAGCAACAACTATACCGACCCACTCCTACGGTGTACATGTAGCACGAAAAAGTTGTTGCTCTTATTGTTAGACAGTGTAAACCTTTCCAAGTTTAGATTTTGAAATTCATAAATTACTGAACGTTAAAACTTGCGTCAACTGGTCTTATAAAATTCTATGATCAGCCAGTAACAATGCAGACTGTGCCACTTCAACGTTAAACTCACACCGCATCCTTGTGACCAGTCACGCTATCAACATGCGCCCGCACCTTATATGCTTTGAAGTGTCGAGTCTCAGAATGGAAGGCTGATCTAATGCTGGTAAAAGATATGCAATCGTAGACTTAAAATGTGCAAATCACGTTCGTTATTCAAATCTGTTCAGCTTACATTATTTTTTCATAAGCATTGTTCAATTTGTGTATACGTGCGTGGGTGCGTGAGAGAGAGAGAGAGCGTGAGGGAGAAGCTGTGGTGGTGGTGGTGGTGGTTTAAAGAGACAGTGCTTCCACCTCGCGGTGGTTTCCCACTATGGGTTGGGGATGGGGTTACTATTACTAAGCTATGCGTTCTATTCCTAACTTATGCACTGAAAGAACCACCAGACTTATAGCTGCAGTATGATGTTCAGTGCGGACAGGCAGTTTAATGTACGGGGAGATGGAGTTTGCACTATGTATAACTCCATGAAATAATCCTTGGCCATAACCAGCAACCTTCCACCTGCTAGTCCACAGCCCTACCAACTGAGCTAACCAGGCCCTTAGAGAAGGAGAAGCGTGGTAGCGAGTGCATTTATGCCGAAAACAAAGTTTAGTGTGCTGTTTTGATTTTATCATTGGATCGGATATTGGAGTACCATTCACGGCCGTTGTAACCAGTCATGTGACACCTCACCTCCCTTCATTGTAACCTGCATTTCTTAACCAGATCCAGGGTTTTTTAGGCACGTGGGCAGTCTGCGCCTTCCCGTCATCTTCTATTCGAGATAATTATAGACATCTAATAGTAAACAACTCCACTTGCCACACACCGCCATCTTAGTTTATGCTTCTATGCTGTCAGAAAAAAAGGAGAGGAGTTTCACATTAGATCTACTGAAATACTGGCAGAGTTACTCATATTTCATGGCTGTTAACGACGCTGTATTCACCCTGACATAAGCAGGTTTCATATCTGCCTATCACCCACGACTACTTATCTTTCAGAAGCTCTGTATTTACACAGGCTCTCAGCGGTGTCATAACGCACAGCGCATTGTAAACGCTGCATGGTGAAGGCTGCTGGGTGAAAGGTTAAAGGCTAGAGGTGAGCATACGGGAAGGCGCAGGCAAGTGAGTCAGATGCGTGTTATGTGTCAAGCGACTTGACAAGGCACAAAAGAGCGAAACTCGATGCGCACACTACAGAAGAGCGCCTCTGGCGGCTGTAAGCACTGTCGCTCAGGGACAGAGGGTCGCGGTTAGGCCAGGTAACCTATGGTCTATCCGCTTTTCATTTTATTCAGTCGATCATGGAACGATTCGTGCCAGCAGGTAAGTCACCACCTGTCAGTGTCACTATTTTCTCGTCCTGTCTCACTTAGGGCAGATAAAATGGCTGTTTAATTGACATGAGAAATCCGATGTCGTTAACTGTTGGCTTCTGTCCACCTTTGACAGGTGCCTTACTGCCGAATGTTTCGACGTGGGTGTGGCATATGTGGGTAATGCAGAATTTTACAAACGCTGCAGTTTGCAGATGAAATATTTAGAACCTTTGACAACACAGGTATTCTCAGCCGTCTATTGATTGCTGTGGTGAATATGCTGCCTCCGTAACCCAGTACATACTTTATAATTCGAACAGAAAGAATTCATAATTGAACTCGATTGAGATGGTCCCTTTGGTTGGGTTTTTCTTTCGGTGCAGTTCGAAGCAGTGATGAGAACACGCTGGTGATATATGGTGACCCTCATATCAGAAGTTCGTTTTGTGCACCAGGGAAGTGGTCTGACGTCAGGAAAATTGTGTAGCTGTCGAGTGTTACGAGGTGGTGACCGCGAGCTGCTACCAACAGAATTTCGTTTAAATGAAATGGTAAACCTCCACAGCATGCACGGACACACGACTATATGTACATGCATGTGTTTATGGATTTGTGCAGCTATGTGTAGTCGATACATTACTTACAGCTGCTGTCATTTACAAAAGGGTGCTTTAAATGTATATATATATCAGTACTATCAGCTTGACGGCACATCCGGGACAGCAGACATCACTGGCGTTAAGGTACCCGCAAGTGCGTGTCGTTGAGAAGATTTTGCAGAAACTCTCCAAACACCTTGCATTTGCGCCGTCCACGGCTGTCACAAGTCGTTTAACAGAGGAAGTACAATAACCAGCCGTGAGCTTATTTCATTTGACCTAAGGTATATTCCTATTGAGGTATTTTTTCTTGAAATACGTGGTGCTTCTCGCGAACAGCAAATCTGCATTAGATGGGTGATCGTTATTACTATTAAATGAGTTCTTGCGTTTTGATTGCACTCTATGGACAAAATTGATCACGACACACTTTTTGAATCGTGCCTCCATGTTATTGTCAGCTTGGGGTTTTGGTGTGAATCGTGCTGGCAAAGAACGTCAAAATGTGAGCTTTGTTGTGTTTTCTGTACATTGTTTTTTCTATATCTCAGTACTGCTTACGTTGCACAGTTTGTTTCTTCTGTATCTCAGTCCGTACTGCTGACTGTACAGTTTGTTTTTTCTGTATCTCAATCCGTACTGCTGACAGTTTGTTTCTTCTGCTTAGTTCGGAGCTGTTGTCATGGTTGTTAAGGGGTATGGTGGTTAAAGGCAGTTTTTTTCAAACTGTTTTCATTTTTTAGCGTTAATAGTGCTGTGAATGCTTCTCTTGTTTACACCACAAACATCAAGGATTTTCTTTGAGCTCTGTCTGGGAACACAACAGCCACTTTGGCACAATGAACAGGAGACTGTGTGAGTGTGTGACCCTTCGTGCCTGTTTCTTTCCACTCTCTGACTCCCGACCCTTCTGACATATTTTTCTGTCAGGCATCATGTCTCTTGTGGTATTACTCTGTCATATGTCTAGGGGTATTGCTTTTGATTTGCTTAGAATAGTCTTCTCGTTAACCAGAACTACAACATAAATACATGCCAAGAAGGGGAAACTAACAATGTGATCGCTTCCTGAATTTTGTCTAAATCTCCAAAACGCTCCGGCTCAAGCCCCCACCCCCTTACTTGCCACATGCACAACTCGATGAAAAGAGGGCAGCGATAAAATATTACACTATTTATTCTACAGTTACAACGAATAATGCTCCACTGCACAACTACGAACACATATAGAAGAACTCCTTTCACTCTCATGCACTCGTCACAGCGACTCGTGTCGAAGGCAGCAAGGTTGCGCTTTCTTCTGATTGGCTGGAGCAACGAGCCGTAAAAATCATAACATCGTCAATGACTTTGCGTTACAAGCTTAAAGTCATAAAGATCATTACTGGACAGTTTATGAAATCGTTAGAAGCAACTGCTTCTGGGGTGTCAGGGTCTTTCATTCCGGTGACTAGATAGACGCAGTAAGCAACTTTTCACCAGGAAACTTATTTGTGGTGCGCTTCTGCCGTCAGGGCTTTGGGTGGAATTTTTATCTGTAGTTTCTGGGACATCAGTTGCCTGAAAATAGTTCATAAAATTACCTTAGTCGTCTTGCTAAATCGCAAATTGATTATGTGAATTAAAATTACAAATTAATGTATGGCTACAACACTGAAATTTTCTGCATTTCAGATCGGCGTTATTTTACGAAAAAAGTGTAATGCCAATTGTTAGCAAGATTAAAGTAGACTTGACTTTATTCAAAAGTAATGTGCAGGAGCGGAAACAGGACTTCGTGGAATTCTACCATTGGTTTGTGCTGCACATTCTTTTTTCTGACCTGCAGAGATTTCCTTGCAGCCTATAGTCTCTCTTCTCAAAATCCAATGTCGTTGCTCGGCTGCCGCATTCACACATTCAACAATATTTCGTATATCCCAGCTGCAGACCCATCAACACAGCCACTACCTTCAGGTCGCCACGGAGATACCAGGCGTACTTACTGTATTGGAGACAGTTAAACACCTGTTTAAGTTCTGGTAAGATTCCTTCATGTAGACAGCGCGTGTCCTATTGGAACCAGTGGAAGCTGATTTCCGTTATGCAGCAACACTCGATTTCGACTCGTCTATAAATAATCGCCGATCTTTCGGGTCATGTTTCAGTCGAAGGGCATTCATCAGGCTATCTGCATCGCAACAGAGGACAAGCTGATCTTTCTTTCGAAAGTAATGTCCAAACTGGGATGACGAGCGTGAAATGAAGTCACTCTGACATTTGTCCGTTACAGCATTCCATTGTTGAAACCTTGATGCCAGTAACTCCACTTTGGGCTTTGAGAGCTCCAGATCGCGAAGAAGATCGTTAACTTCTTCTTGTGTGACAATGCTGCGGACTAGCAGATGGAAGATTGCTGGTTCGTGGCCAATGATTTTATTTCAAACATTTTGCAGACTCCATTCGGCTATCTTCCCGCACATTACACTGCTTATCCGCATTGGCCTTCGTACTGCATTCTGGTGTTTTCAGTTCATTGGTGATAGGACCCCATTCCCTCTATAATCCACCGTCCTGATATCCACCCCGGTCGCGACCAATAACCAACCAACCCTCCAAATAAAATGCTTTCATTTTAACAAAAGATGTGTACCATTTGCATTTTTAAATTAAAGGCAGTAAAGATATTACAAGGAAACTGCAACGTTTCCCGATCAGTGGTGACCATAAGAGATTAGCATACTTTACTTAAGACTGTATTTTGATTGTCTCCAGTTTTTCTGCGCTTTTTCAAGCTTGGAGTCAACATCCGCACTGTTGACAGCACCTTAAATCGAAGGCTGCAGTCTGAAACTTATGCTTGAACCATCCTTTTTTTTTTTCCTCTTCTCTCCACATTTGAAAACTTTGTGTAGAGTTGGGGATTAGTGAAGCGGGTTAGTAGGGTTAATCTAGACGAGACATCCACACCTCACGTAGTTTGGAGTCATCGATTGCAACTTTTAGCTACACGAGTCGTGCGGATAGAAAAATGTAACCCCCAAAGTGAACGACCTGGAGTCGTGTGAATAGAAGACCGCACACCGAAAGCGCATGACTAGTCGTGCGGATAAGGTCAGCCCTAAAAGAATGGTTTATCATCATTATTACCCCTTTAGTAACTAGAAAAAAAGGATGCTGGAGTCTGTATAAGTTGTATCCACGCTAGCTAGTTGTCACTGCGTATTAGTAGCTCGGTTTCCTTTCCATGTGGAGCTGGAGTGTTGTTTCCTGTTGTGGCTGTGTACATGCACCACGGTCGAGTGACGTGAGCAGTCTGTCAACCTGTCCGTCTTTTCCGGTATCCGGGAGTGCTCATTAAGCATGCGTTAAGCCCACAGTCACATCCGGTAATTCTTGGGTCACTTTCTTCAAGAACCGATTTCTGGGCATGACAGGCTGAGTTCTAAAGGCAAAGCGTAATTCTTTGCACTGTCAGTGAATTTTGATCAATCAACGTGCACATCGTATTCCCTGGTCGTCACACACAGGTAAGTGCTAGTAGATTTTGCTCGAGTTGCATGCGCATCATTTCGCTAATGATGTAGTTGTACTTTCGATAAGACCAAAAACTATATTTTTCTGTCTCCACAAACATTATAAATATTTTACTTTTAATAAACTTTTTAACACACGTGAATTGTAAGTATGTTCAGTAATAATATTGTATATTTTGTACCATTGGCCCAGTGGATCTGAGAACTCTGCTTTTGTCAACAGCTATAATTACTACTAGTAGTTCAGTAGTTCAAGTTGGCATTGCGTTTGTAATTTTTTTAAAGCCTTTAGTTCAGTCAATCGACGCCTAGTACTTCTACTTCCAGACTTCGAGTTCGACACCACTTGGGGTGCTGTTACATTTTATCTAGCTGCATTTCAAGGGTTACAGACGTTTCGCCACTGATCGCCTTATGCCTCACCGCCCCAAAAATCTGTCCCATCGCCCCAATATCATGCCACGATGGCCCCAAACCTAAGTGTGCCCCAGTAAAGTCTTGTCCTTACATTTGGGTGATGCGAGTGAAAAACGTTTTTAAAAACGTTTTCAGCATGTCACAATAATAATTATAGCTAGAACAAAGTGGTATTTGTGAACAGTAAATACACATCTTTGTTGGGGCACATTGCTTGGGGGGGGGGTCATGGTATGATCTTGAGGTGATGTAACAGATTTTTTGGGCGGTGAGGCATGAGGTGATCAGGCAATATATAATAGGGCGCAACGTCCAGCACTTATTTCCAGTTGTCTTTCTCTGGTATTCTTTCCTTTGATAATCTAGTACAGTAGTACCAGCAATGATTCAATCCGACAGAATGGTAGATTTTTTCCTCACCCGCAACTATCCTCCCAACCTTCTGCACCCTGCTAGACAGAAAGTTGCTGCTACACCACGTGCACTCACACTCCAACCCTTCCATCACCCTAGACATACAGAACCTCGGCCGATTGCTGTCCTCACAACCTACCGGTATGTAGAAACCTCTCCAACTGGCACCTGCTGTCCAAATCTGAACACCACCTCTTCCAAAAAAAAACGCTCCTAGCATCTCAGCAGGATAAGAACCTACTAGTATTTCCAAACTCAAAGTACCCATCCTGCTCCCCCCATCCTGCAGCTCTACCGCTTGCAATGTCCCTGCTGCCACACTTGCCCCTACCTGAACACCGCCACAAAACTCCACACACCCAATATACTTTCGTCATCAAGCTCCACTTCACCTGCACCAACAGCAACATCGTCTACGACGTCACATGCTCCCTGTCTCACCCTGTTCTACATCGGTGAGACAGAATGCACACTCAACACCCGCTTCATACATAAGACTTAAAAATTGGCATTTTAGTAGCTGACGTGCCAGACGTCTGGCAGTATTGAGAACAGTACTAGGACTGGTTGGCCCAGTGTCAGTATAATGTGACTGGGTGGGACTGAAGCCTGTGTTGCAACATCAGTCCCACATGTGGCAGCACATAAGCTTTGTCTAAGCAACAGTGTTCTGATAGTCACCTAGTTTGTGGCAGGACGTTAAGCAACAAACACCCCACTCTTAGCATATGATCAATAATATGTCCCACTTAATGGGCAGCATGTATCACCAGTAACTTTAAGCATTTTCATGACCTGTGTCATCTCTATACAGGGCCTTTAGACGTCATGATGAGAGGGAACATAATCTGACAGTGGAAGATCACTTTTCCAAGTTTGTAGACCGCTTTCCCTTACCAAAGAAAATATGCTCAACTATCTAGTCTACTCTATTTTGGTGAGTTATAATTATTCAGATATAATACCTCTAGTTCAGTTTCTTGTGCTTAATTTTTATGATTACATTTTAATTCATTTCTTTATCCCTTCAGTGACTCCACACCATCTTAAACCCCTCCCCCCCCCAAACCTTTTTTGCTTTGTTCCTGGAGGGGCTTGAAGGCCATAAATTTAGAGGAAAAGAAACTGCAGTTTTAGTAGAATTATACTGTTTTTTGTTTTTTTTTTTTGCCAAGAACATGAATGAGCAGGCAATATAAGTTTTAGCTTGGCCTACATTTAAATTTTCCATAAATTTCAAAATTCTCATTAACAAACGTGGCCAGCAAGTCGAGAAAGTATATTTTTATTCATCAAGAGGAAGTTCTAAACAACAAACAGATTAAGTAGGCAGGCATTGCTCACAGCATGCAGATAAATTGCAGACAACCAGTTTAGATCTGTGGTTTAACGTGCTTAAAACACCAGTATAAAAAGGGAAGATCATAGATGTTTGATTTAATTGTTCTTTTCTCCCAGAAGTGGCCATTTGTCAAGAAACACAAATTTACATAAATGGTTGATTTTTGTATACAACCAAGAGTAAACCATATATTTGCTTGGATTAGATGAACATCATTAGTGATCAGACTTCCTGGTATTGGTGTCTGTTTATTATATTTATAAGTAGTTGTTGTGCAGCCTGGGGTTCATGAGTGCATCATAGGCAGTAGCTTTTGAACGATGTAATGTAAATACTGTCTAATGGTTCATCTAGAGATAAATGAGTGAAGTAAAACTATCCTCTTGGTACCTTCTAAGTTGAACTATGTTTCATGGTTTCTTTGTTTCAGGCCTTCCCTGCCTCTCTCCCCAGCACCTCTGTGGTCTAACAGTTACGGTGTCGGTCCCAAGGCAGACATTTGGTGGTTTGTGCCCCAGCCAAGTTATGCCAAAGACTTAAAAATCCCAATCTATTAGCTGCCCTTCTACAACACGTAGCAGGACTGGTTTTTCTTGCCTAAAGTCTCTTCATAAACTAGGTGCGTATCAGGATGGTGTTGCTGCCACATTGGGAATGCTGTTACAACACAGACCTATGGAAGTGGATGCCTTAATCGTTAGAACATCAGTACCAGTACTAGATCTGGAAGGTGATCCTTCAAAAATGGAGATGGATCAGCCATCCCCCCCCC
>SMGT01016279.1:352813-394730 GCA_004794575.1 Lanistes nyassanus
CCCCCCCCCCCTGGATCAACCATTCCCCCACAAACCAGTTTCCAGCATCACAAGACAAGCCCTCACATGGAACCCCTAGGGAAAGAGGAAAAGAGATTGACCAAGAAATACCCCGCACCATGACACTGAGGCAGATACCAAGAAAATAGGCCATACCTGGGGAAATCTAGAGAGACTGGATCAGTACCAAGCTGCCTAGAGGACTCTCGTAGGCTCCCTGTGTCCCAGGAGGGATACAAGGCAGTGATGATGATGATGATTGATGATTGATGATGATGATGATGATGATGACTTGTCTGGCTGGCTCATTGTCAACATAAGATAACTAGGTGGGACTGAAGCCTGTATTGCAGTTGCAGATAGTCCCAGGGTGGGAGCATGTTTTCTCACAGCACCGTCATGATATGCACCTTGTTTGCAACTGGCAATTAAGCCACAAAAATCATTACCAAACCAAACCATTCTGTTTCTCCATCCACCCCACCCTTTGGATTGCTCTTGGCTTTACAACATACACTTATCTGGCAATTTGTGTGATGTTATGAATAATATTTTCATTCTCAGACCTTTTGCAACATGGTCATTCTGTGTAGTTCAAGTGCCACATGGTTGTAAAGAAACATTACAATAAGCAGATTGATGTCCATAAGATATAGTGCCAAAGCAGATGAACAGAAAAAGCCAAGTGTTTATAGAATTGCATACATTGCATACAAATAAACAGCTTGGCTTTAAATACAATGTAATTCCTTTTTTATATATATGTGTGTGTGTGTGTGCGTGTGTGCACGCAAGCATAAATTAGGTATATTTGTATGGACTTAAGTTTTGTCATTCACGTATTCTGTGATGTAAATAAACATCAACTCTAGTTTTCACTGAGGTATTGTGTTCAGGGGTTAAATCAGTTAAATTTGTGTCGTGCAACCTTTAAAACATAAATCATTTTAAAAAGAGTTAAGAACTTGCTATTTTCTTCATCTTCTATTGCCTATTTTTTAAAAAAGGATGCCTTCAATATTTCTATGTTTATTGTTTTTATGTTAGGTGGAAAAGGATGGTGAACAGCAAGGTAGAAATGAGACCTCATTCTCAAGTGCATACCTTCAATTCCAGATCGTCCCACCAAAACCATTCCTCAATTATTTCCCATTGCTTATGCAGATGGAACTTTTTGTTCTGCTGTTTTTTTAGGCTTATACATGTAGTTGCACTGTTCTAGATGCACCACCCCCAGGGATGCTCCCTTGTTTGACTGGATATAAATATTATCTCAGCTTCAGTCTTTTGGGTTGGGTTAACCCTTTCCACCTCACCCTCACACATACATGCACAGATGCAAGTTTTGACTTTGGGACATGTTTTATCTTTCAATAGCCTTTCTCTCACATTTCCTTTAAACATTATTTTTTAATGATCTTGCTGGGTGTTTAATGGAAAGTCACAATCTTGTCAAACTTTGTGCAAAACAGAAGAGCTGAGGACGTGTCACAAAAGTGTGCATACACAACTTGGAAAATCATTCATGACACTTTTTGGATTTTTTATTTTTACCATTCATTAACACTTGTAATTTAGTTAGTGTATAAATGTACACTTATGTCCACTTCGTATCCTTGAGAATTTAATAAATGGTGGTGAGAGCGACAGGCAGATCTGGGCTTAAAATTTTATTTCCCATAAAGGATTTAGTGTATTGTGTGTGTATAATAGCTACCAACAATAATGTGATTTAAATGAATCAAAACAGTGTTTTCCTGATTTCTCACATAATCTTTCTCTGCGATCTTGATTTGTCTTAAATTCAGTTTATCTTTGCACATTCTGAACAAGCACATTTGGAAAGTAATGAAAAAGTGGTGCACTATTTTTTTTAGAGTAGCGAAGAAGTGCACTACTTTTTTTTGTAAAGGTAGCAAAAATGTAGCCATTTTTAAAGTACAGAATTACAATTTTTTTCAGTAACAAACACAGTAGTTGACACACCCTAGAAACTTTAAGAAATTAAATACTCAATATCGTTCTAGTAGGGAGAGTATAAAATAATTTAATGTTGAAGCAATTGCAGTGGAACCTGCTTATCACGAGATGCTGAGGATGGAAGAAATGAAGTAACCTCATCCCATGCTAAGAGAACAAGGGCTGATCTACATTTCCAAGTTGCAATAGGACTTCACAGTACCAACTTGAAATCTTGTAAATTGGCCAAACTTCAAATTAGTCAAACTCACGGGTGTCCATGCCTATCAAATCTTTGAACTATTAGAAGACCCTACTATGATATTGTGTCTTCTATATACCTTCCTTACCTAATCTAGTAACATTAAAATTGAAACAACCTCGTGGGGAAAGAACCAGTTGTAACAGAGCCGAAGCTACTTAGCACTCCTCTCTCATGTGCACAACACAAATCCAGCGTGCGGGTCCAGCTTAGAAGCCAAAAATGGGGAGGGATGGGGAAGTTTATTGCAAGCATGCCAAACCACACAAAATTATTCCTTCAGTCTAAAAAGAGCCACATTCGTAATCTGATAAAACAACAAAAAGACTTTTCTGAACTACATGTACATACTGCACCATGCAAACCATTGTTTTTACATTTCCTGTAGCAGAGAATTCGTTGTAAAAAATGTAGCAATTACGCCAAAACCACAAAACTTCACGTATGCACCACCATGTACAAAATACAGCTGTATTCAGCTAAGAAAATGAAGCCATGTTCATTATTGATCCCCAGTCGACACTATTGACTGTGAGAATGCAGGTGAAATCAGAGGAAAACAGTGTTCGCTGAGAAACAAGTATGAGATTCTTCTATTGGTAATCAAAATCTGAATCCTTTTGAATCACCAGATACTGAAGCTGTTCTTATGCTAACCAGGTTAGTTTTGGAGCATGTTGGTTATTTGGGATTTGAAAATGACCTCATTATATCTACTCTTGTTGTAAACAATTAAAATTTAGTGGTGAATAGAAAAGTGTTGGTTGGTTGTAATAGCTGATGTCTCGTATCAAATCTTGTCATAAGTGGGTTCCACTGTATTGTTGGAGTTGCATGCTTCCTCTGCCTGTTATGATTAAATTGGCTGTTAGTCACTATGAAGAACAACAGTGCAAATGTAGCTTGTAAAAATGTGGATGAAAAGTGCCACCTGCAGAAACTACAGATCAGTAACTGCACTCGATGATGGCATTCTGCATACATCTTTGGTGTTAGATGCATGGCATTTCCCCTTTTATATACATCGTGACCACTGCTAAAAGTGGTCGTGAAAATTTTTGTGATAGAAGATTTTGAGGATGTCTCTTTTGCTGTTTTATGACTTAGTAGTGTAAAACCTTGCACTGCAGTATTTGGTGGAAAGATTGGATAAGATGCCACTTCGTAGTACAGTGGTTACTATCCAATATAATTAATTATCATCCATAGAGGCCAGGTGTTATCTGTTTGTTCTTTTATTTGTTTGGGAAAAACGTACTACCTACAGTTGACAGCACATTTTTATGCTTTTGTGTATGTGTTGCAGATTCCTCTCAGAAGGGTTTGGAAAGCCGCAATAGGAGGAGACCTGATGAAGTAAGTTTTTCTCACAGGTGGAAGTCACACTTGTTCATTGTTTCCCTTAAAGCAGCGACAAACTTCGATTCCATGAATGGACTACACGGTTCACAGCTTGGTTTTATGATGGGTTGGATCAACAGCAATTCAAATGACTTTTACAAGGAACCTGTTCACACTGCACCTTAGCTTTCATTGTCTGCTTAAATACTGAAGATGCATGTTTTGCATTGGCTGCATGTTAAAAAACTATAATGAAGCAGGCCCAGGAAAGGGAGGGATGCCTGCAAACGTTTTTACTTGTCCACCATGCGAATGGCGGTTTGTGCATGCTGCATTTCTTTCTTTTTTTTTTCTTTTTTTTTTGATGTGCTTTGCCCCAGGATGTCACAATAATTCCAATGAACTACACCTGCGAGGAACCTTCAAAAGTGAACCATTCTAGCATTGGTCGATTGAGCACGGGGGATTCACACGTTCTGATGCCGAGCATGGGTGATTCAACCCATAGGGTCTTGAGCATGGGGTCGTCACAAGTTCGCGCTGAGTTTATTTTTACTTCTCTAGCTTCCAAGGTGAGACAGCAGCAGACGCAGATGCTGCATGAATCTGGCATTCCTATTAAATCAACTTACACCGGCCATATAAGATCTCACGAAGTCGAGTGGGACCAGCCATTAAAACTGGTCCAGAATACAGTGGTTTTTGTGGACACATATTTTGCTAAAACCTCAAATATTTATTTTCGCTAATCGAAATTTGACGGTTCACTTAGTTTCTTATAACTGATTTTTTATGAATTCATCATTAGGTTGAGCTGCATATAGCACTATATATAAGGTCTGTGGCAGCAGCAAGAGTTTTGTTACCAGGTGTTATTCAGAACACAACTCGTTAAAAGCAATGCCTAGTTTCACTGCTTTTGTTCTTATCTCTTTGCACTCGCATTGAAATGGGTCGAAATCCGTTAGTGCACCTAGGGTTTGTTTTTAAACAAGTTGCATTCTAAATAACACCTGGCAATGAAATATCAGTTTCAACGGTCACAATTTCCCTTAACAGCGCATAGAAACGTTTCGACGGTTATCAAAAATCCTGCAGACACACTTAACAGTGCAAGGGAACTCATCCTGGTATCGTTGGAAAACTCTATCATCGGTTGTATCCCCTGCACCGTTTAAATAAGTTTTTAAAACTTAGATTCGGCTTGCCAATAGTTTTTGTTGAGAACCTGGTTACCAGGATAGTTACATAACTCACAATAGATGGCTGCTGGATAGAAGAGAAAAATTCCAATCAAATCAAGTTTGGTAGAAAAAGATTCTTCAAATATAATTTTGGCCGAAAGTTCAGAGAAGTTAATAAATCTTGGATTTTATTAAAAGTAAGAAAGTGATAATAATATAGAGTTACGAGACGTCGAAAGTGGGCGAGCAGAATTTATGAGACTTATGCACAGAATTTATTAGACTTTTTTTTCATGCATACAGTAACCACATTCAACACCAAATGGTAGGTAATATTTAAACTTTTCCGATAAAAATTCTTTCAGAATTTGTAAGTCCAAGAATCGATTTTTCCAAGTAAATAAATTACTGCAAGTGTCTAAGTTTATAAGCAATATTTTTTTAAACATGCCAATATATGTGTGCCATTGACATCATGCATAGATGTAGACTGTGTTCTAAGTGTGCTTTGCATCCCCCTACTT
The DNA here is from genome assembly GCA_004794575.1 of Lanistes nyassanus. Lineage (NCBI taxonomy): Eukaryota > Metazoa > Mollusca > Gastropoda > Architaenioglossa > Ampullariidae > Lanistes > Lanistes nyassanus. The sequence goes on from SMGT01016279.1 coordinate 358,084, forward strand.
GACAGACCACTTGCAAACATTTGGAACATTATCAGAACACCATTTATACATATTCCGACCATTTAAACAATTTCTATAGCACAGATCAGAACACTTTTTACACTAAAGTGTTCTAGTTCAGTGTTAAAGGCGTTGTGTTTCTGTAACAAAATAAGTATTCTAACTTGAGCACTTCTTGTTCACACTGAACATGTTGCATACTTTATAACATGATAACACACCCCTAAACATGCATGCTAACACCTGTAAGATATGGATGCAGCTGAATTTTTCCGTGTATTTATGTTTTAGTCCCATGAAAGAGTAGGTGAAGTGCTACATGGCCAAATATGTAGTTCATCAGACTTGAGAAATCCACTGTGGTATCTTAGTTCGTTGCTAGATTGACTGGTAGCTAGAATGTCATCCCCCTTTGACAATTGTTCTGGGAGTCAAATGAAATGTAAATTAATATATAATTTAGTGTGTGTGTGTGCATGTGTGTGTGTGTGTGCGTCCCTTTGTCGGTGTTCTGAAAACTTCCGCTTCCGTTGGTTCCTGCTGACTATCAGGTGTTCTTGGTCAGTCTAGTTACTTCAGTTAATTACAATGCCTGTTTAATGTAGACATTTTACAGCTTGTATATTACTTTTGTTCATTTTGAGTTAGTTTAGTATTAATATCTATTTCTTGAGTTTTCCTTATGTTTCATAATTTTCTAACCCTGAAGCAAATATGCTGTTTCATTTTGTTATGTTCAGGTTAGTGCTGCCCGCAGCAAGTTCTCTGGGGAGCCAGACTCTGGCAAGCCCAAACTCTCAGTGACTGTTGAGAAGTCAGGGTGCATGTCTCGTAACGTACCACGTGGCAAGGAATTTTCACAGTTATTGGAAAAGTTCTCCCAGTCTGAGACATCCAGTTCAGAACAGTCAGACACTGATGCCCGCCCACACCATCGCAATGTCCTTAGCAGGCAGCAACCCAAGGATTCAAGCAACAGAAGTGATGATATGCTCTCTGATCCCAGCAGAAAGACACCAGAACGCTCGCAAAGTCTCAAGGTGCCTGACATTAGGAAATCTTTTAAGGACAACACAGTGAACCATATAGAGAGGTCCGCAAGTTTTAAGTCAGAATCCATACATGAGCGAGTCACACCAGCTCCTTCCAGCATTCAGTCATCAGAGCTACTTGCTGTGCTTAGCAGCAGACAAGAGGAAGTGGCAAGGCAGATGCACAATGATAAAAAGATTGAAGACAAACGTGGAGATGGGCGGTGTGGGTGTGCAGAGCAATTTAAAGTGTCTGCCTTGGAAGATGTGATAGCAGACAGTGAGGTGGCAGCTGCTCTTAAGGCTCGCAGACATGAAACCGATTCATCAATACAACAGAACTCATACTCACAAACAGTCTTTACTGACAACAGCATGGACAGAGCTTACCAGTTTGATACGTCTCACATGCGAGCTCAAGATCTGGATATAGCCATGGACACAAGGGCTCCTGATAGCTCATCTTCCGGTCTGGAAGCTGAAAACCCTACAGCCTCCTCACATGCAGTAATTCAAAGACAAGATATGGAAAAGATTTCCGATGTTTGTTCTAACACGCATTCCAGAGAATCTCAGCCAACTCAAAATACTTGCTCAGCTCAGTTAGAATCGTCCCCTCTTCTCTCTTTTTATCCTAAAATAGCCTTGGGAGTTTTGCAGCAGGAGGACAGTCCTGGAGAAGTTCCTTTGAGTGCTTCTGTTACCTCGGACGACATGCATGAGAACAGCCCCCATTCCAACACTATAATCAAAGATTTGAAACAGTTTCAGGCTGTGCAAAGCACAAGGAATAGTTTCAGCGAAGAGATTGATAATACAACATGTGCTGAAGTTAGCAAGAAATCTGAAAGTGCTGCAAAAACATCTTGCTCTTTGATCCAAAGTGTGGCCATATCTGTTGCGACTTTTGTCACAGCTGGTGAGACTGTCACTACTGCTTCTGCCACAGCTGTGACATCGACTGGTAAATACACAGAGAGTTCATCCCAAATTCAGGCCAGCAGCCTCCAGCGCAGTGCGTCACTCCGGGGTCTGTCGGCCAGTACATCCAGAGAATCTACGGAGCAAAAGAAGGGCATTCTAAAGCGAACACCATCTCTTCCCAAACCAGATTCTGATCGATCTGTAGATCCTCAGCTTTTTAAAATCATGCAGCAGCGACGACTCCGTGAGCAGCAGATGGAAATAAACAAGCGAGATGAAGGCAAGGCCTCCCCATCAGGATTTGAACACCAACAAGTATTGTCAGCAGCAGAAGAAATTGAGAACAATATCAGGTATGTCCAGATTTATTACCTTACTAGTTACTTGCCATAAGGTACTAATTTGAGAAGAAAGAGATGCTGGGATAATGGGTTCCTTTGACTTTTGAACTGCTCTGCTTGAGTATTTATTGTGCCTGTAAAAACTATGAAAATGCATTTCACAAAGTTGACCGGATTTGCTTATGGGAGAAACTGCTAAATCATGGTATTAATGAGAATATCTGTCTATAGAGTATAGTAAAGGAATTTAAAAGTAAAATCACATGTTAGAAGTAATGGTAGACAGAGTGCTTTTTAGATAATGTTGGGATGAAGCAAAGGAAGAACTGATCTCCCTTCCTCTTTGCAATCTAAATGACCTTATTAAACTGCACCTAAACTCTGACCAGGTAAACGACCATACTAAATTTCAAACTAAGCTTTCAACCTTGACTTTGATTCCGATGAGGTGTTATATTCAGAATGTTTCTTCTATTGTATGCTGATGACTCTGAGTCCCAGAAAGCTTTGTCAGATCACCAATTGCCATTCTCACCACCCTGCGGTCTTTGTGTTTGGCCCCCTGGGGCCCATCAGCCTTCATGTCCAATGTCATCAGAGGTGTAGCTCTGACTTCGGCTCAAGGTCCCTGGCGTTTACCACCATGGGACTTCTTTTTGGTCTTGGAGGCACTGCGTGCCCTTCCATATGAGCCTCTTTGCATGGTGTTTTGTGAAGCTCTCACATTGAAGATGGCCTTGTTGATTCTTTTGGCCTCAGGGCGATGTGCCTGTGAGGTGCACACTTGGTCTGGTTTGGATGCAGACATCCAGAGGGAGAGCAGTGGCTTCATCTCACTCACCTTCATCAATGACTTTATGACTAAGAATCAGAGACTGGGAGACCCATTGCCTCAAGTCATCATCAGACCTCTCACCTCTGTGCTCACTCGCACAGCTCCAGACCATCTTAACTGTCCAGTCTGTGCACTTTTGGAGTACCGGCATCACACTTGCGATTCTTGCAGTCCTCACCTGAAACGACTCTTTCTCTCACTGCAGCCTGGTGGGAATCATGAGATTTCCAAAGCCAACATGTTGTGCTGGATCCAGTTGGTCATCCAGCGAGGATATGTTCGAACAGAAGCCTCAAGAAGGATGGGTGGCATGCTTTCCCTGTCAGCTGTGTGTGCACACGAAGTGAGAGTGTGGACTGCCACCCATGCAGCCTGCCAGTCCTATGCACTCAAGGACATGCTGCAGGTGGCCTACTGCCAGTCAGAGGATCCCTTCATAAACTGTTATGTAAGGGACATCTCCTGCTGCCGGGAGGACAGTACCTTTGGGGTGGCTGGTACCGTCATTGCACGGCATCTCTGGTCGATTACATCCTCCTAACCCTGATAAGCCTTTATTTTTTCCATTTTCTGCTCCTCAGCACTTGGAGTCAGGGTACTATGACAATATTGAAAAAAAAAATTTGCCCTAAATTTGTGTTCCATTAGTCACACTTACCCTGACAGCCCACCCAACCTCCCCACTCTTCTTTCACTGGAAAAGATGGGATAAAATGGTGAGCATCCACATGCTCAGACTGCGCCACTGGGGCAGTGTGTATGTGCTACTGGAGGCCTTACTAGTGACTGGTATTTATTTCTTTGTTTGGAGATGTGGTTAGGGTGCACTAATCAGGAAAATTAGTACTGTGAGTGTGGGTAAGTATGAATAATTGAGTACAAATTTAGGGCAAAAATTTGGATTTATCATCTCTACTATTGTTTTGCAGAAAAATGCAGGAAGGGCTAGCAAATAAGAAAACTGAACAGTCAGCGGAGGAAGCCGAGTTGTGCGTGTCTGTTACAGAGCGCATCTTGAAGATGCAGAGCAAAATAGAAGAGAAAAATCAACCCTCCATAATGCCACGAGGCCGATCAGGCACAGCAACTCCCATCTTGACTAAATCTCTGTGAGTGACTTGCCTGCTTCCCTATAATGTGGTTAGATTTTTGTTGCTCCTCCCTGCTAGCTGGACATTCCTTAACAAAGTCTTTTGTTATGAGATTCTGATGTGATTCGATTTTAGATTCAGCATAATATGTGCATCACATCACTAGAAATAAAAAAATAAACCCTCTTGTGCATCCCTGGTGCTCAAATCATGCAATAAAGTGGAAGTTAAGGGTGAAAAGGTGAATTAAAACCCTAAGAGAATAAATAATATATAGCCTTTACATGGATCTGTGTGTTTGGGACCATTTTAGATGCTGCCCTAGAAGTGACTGGACTGCATAGGCTATAGGCATTTTGGGAACTCATGACGAATTTCTTTTACGTTTCATCTCTCATGTAGACTTGACTGATTTTAACCCTTTAAAAACAAGGGGGAAAACCTCTAAATTTTGCCTTTTACATTTTATTTCTTACAATCTTTACCACCACCAAAACATGAAAAGTCAACCCTCCATAATGCCACGAGGCCAATCAGGTGCTCAACTCCCATCTTGACCAAGTCTGCATGAGTGACTTGCCTAGCTCCCTAGAATATTTTAATAGGAAAACATCAAACATTTTCATTTTCACAGTAATTTTCACAATAATTTGCAAGGAAGTGAAATATGTTATGCTAATTCTTGTTTAAAAATCTACAATGATGTTTATAGTGCATTATGAGGTAGCTGTCAGAATGTGTCAAAAGTTTTGCATTTGCAGATCAGGAACAGTAACTCCAAGGAAAGAGTACTGTATGGATGAACAGACGCCTGAGGGTAGTGCTGCAGCAGCACCAGGAAATATTCCCACGCCTGACCTGATGGCCAAGCTCAGGGACCTGGCATCAAAGTCAGCTATCTTTGAGGATAGGCGTCACAAATTCCAGCGCAGACGAGACGACTGGCGGACACGTACACAACCCATAACACTGGATGAGATTCAGGAAGCAGACAGGTGAGAGATGAATGAGAAGTTAATGTGATATTGTAATAATACAGAGCATCATCCAACATGCAGAGGCAGGCAGGGGTCATTGTCATCTCTAGTGAGAATGTTTTGTAAGAGTGCATTACCAGCAACAAGAGCTGTCATGGTAGATTCTCTTCCATCCTCTTAAACCCACTGAGTTGGAGCAGTTAGGACAGACAACAGATGTAATGATGGTGACAACTGCATCTTGTTTCATCTAAACCTTGTGCAGCTCTGAAGTGTTTTGACACTATTCCTGCTTTACCACTGTCCCCAAAACAACCGACACAGTTGCGACACTTGCTGTGTGAATAGCATCGGCATTATTTTCCACAAAGAAAAAATTAACTGATTTAGCGTTTCATCGTGTGTGTGTGTGTGTGTGTTTATATCAATTTAGTCCATTAAAATCCCTTAATCATGACATAGCATACTTTAGAATGAAGTCACTTGGCTTCTTTTTGCTCTTGCTTCCCCTTGATCCCAATCCTCATCCTGTTCTTTCTCTTGCGCCTTTGTCCCTTTCTCATATCTCTTGCTCTAATCAATACTAGACTGTTTAAAATCATTGTTAATGTGTTTATGATGCATGTTTCAGTTTGGATTCAGTGAGCCAGTTTCGTGCGCTTGTACGTCGGAATGCATCGAAGAACATTTTTGAACACCTTAGCTGTCAGGGGCACAACTCATCTCTGCTCTCTAGAAACACCGAGTTCCCACAGCATCTGGTACCAGAAAAACAGAAACGACGCAGCAGACTGCAGCGCTACACGACATTACCAGTAACTGCTAAAGAACTGAATGCTATACCAGAGGGGGAGCCATTGGGACAGGTACAGGTGGCAGAGATGCTTGATGTCTGCAGACGAGACTCCCGTGCAGACTCTGGAATTTTGTCTGGTTCTGAAATGGAGATCTTAGCTTCAGAAAGTCTACGTAGCCTCAGCCTAGAAATGGATAGTTCAGAAAGTGATCCATCACGCATGAGCGTTACCTCCAAAACAGCACTATTCCGCTCACTAGACGAAAAGGCTAAGGCAGAACGTGAAAAGGAGAAGTCGGCTAGTGGGGCCAAGCGCTACATTGACCGTAAGAAAAGAGAACGATCCCGAACACAACCCGTCACAGATGATGAGGTTAAAACAGCTGCTGAGTTTGCAGACGAAGAGAAGAAGCTGGTGCCCATTTATTCAAAATTTCCACAACCAGAAGTGATTAACAGACCCAGATTGCCATCTGCTGAAAAGCATGATTCAGATGAAGAGGATCATCTGATCAAGTAAGTTCCAAGTCCTAGGAGTCCCCCACCCCCAAAAACAACAAAATAGTTAAGTGGTAGTTAACGCAAGAGGCAAGATAATAGACAAAATTGTTGCATCAGAATGGTCGGTATGCAGATAAACGGTTACATTATAATTGGACCTGGGAAATTGTCTTTTGTTACCACATGTACAGGGGCAAAGGGTGGGCGGGCCTTGGGGGGCTAAAACCCCCCTACACAACCTGCCGCCACTCCCTCTTCCCACCACCACCAATGTGCCTGTAAAAAGGGACGGTTAAAAAAAAAAAGATGACAACAGTCTCCTGTGTAGCTGAGGGTTGGGTTTTGTTTATCAGTTTACTCTGGGGTGGTCAGCCACACCGCGTGGAACGAGACGGGGGCGATAACCGGCGAGCAGCATGATGTTTATGGCTTTGCACCAATGGCTCGGTAGTGGCCAGTGTTTTACGTCCTCTCACAGGGACGGAGATTTGAATTGCCGCTGACTGTGATTGGACTGACAATCCACCAGATGACAATGAGGCATGGGGTGGGCCATGTCTGCACTTTTTTCCCCCCTCTGTAAAGTCGCCTATTCTTCTGCAACTCGCTGAGCGGCAACTTCCTCAGCCTACGAGTTCAGTTCTGACAGTAGGGAAAGGGTCAGGCAATAGAGCAGTGTGCTTGGGACTCAACTGAGGACAGTGATGAGGTGCTTGAGCTTGTTATTCCAGGGACTGTCAGAACGACTCCTTGGTTAAGTTGTCTATGAGAGCAGCAAGTCATATAAGTTAGTACAAACTATTATCTGGCTGTGCAGTAGCTCTGATAAGCATAGGAATATTGCAGTACCCAGCAATACTGCAGTATTACGTAGACAGTGTTAGTGTGGTATTGTTGGTTTTTATGCACGTAGACAGTGTTATGTGTGGTATTGTCTGGCTATGTACTTTGGCAGTATTACATGTGGTATTGCCCATGTTTATGTATGCAGGCAGTGTTATGTGTGGCCTTGCCCATAATTATGTGTGCAGGCAGTGTTGCATGTGGTATTGTCTGTGTTTATTTACGTAGACAGTGTTACGTGTGGTGTTGCCCATGTTTATTTACATAGTGTTGCGTATGGTAATTGTTATTCATTAGATCAGTTTGTAGTTCAATAATTCATCAATATCTGTTTGAAATACATCTGCTTTACTTGTTCCATTGTGTACTCAGGGGCAGGAATAGGGGCCAAATAGAAAATTGCTGCCATTGTGCAGTCATCTTTTTGCCGAAAAAAAGAATCTATCCGCCAAAAAAATCTGGGGATCAGAAACACCCTTTAGTCTTTACGGCTCTTCCAGGATATGTGTAAGTTGTATGCTACCTGCTGCACTTACACGATAAGTGTCCGATCATTTACAGGCATGGTAACTGTCCCCCGAAACATCAAATTTCCACCAAACTAGCATCACATCCCACATAAATGACATTCTTGTCTGCTGCGGGAAAATCATTTGCTGGGGGGGGGGGGTCAGATAAAATTTGCACCTGCTGGTTGCTTGGCTGTCATGGGCAAATTAAACTGACACGGGTGAGTGCATCTTCAATAGATGAAATGAGTCCAATTTTAAGTATGCATGCTTACAGTGTTTCTCATAATCCATCTTTAAAAGATAAAAACCTAAAGAGGACCTTAAAGTTGCACATTCTCAAGGATGCATTCATATGTGTTTATGTGTATATGTGGTTTTTTCCTACCAAAATGGGAAACATTAAAAATAAAGCAGATATTTCCTAGAACCCTCATTAACTCTGTGTAAAACAATAGCTTATTTCCATTTAAAATTAGCACCAACTTATATACTTTTTGCAGTCTAAGATGATTGCAATTTGAAGTCCCAAATGTCTGCAGAATATGAGGTTTTTGTTTGAAAATTTAAAATTTTTTTCCAGGGGAGCATGCCCCCAGACACCCTAGTTTTCAGACTTTCTCTCAGTAGCCAAGTCCCACTCCTGGTACTTAATTTGATATCATCTGCAAATATGATGTAGATTTATCTATAAATGATGGAGTTCCTAATATAATATGCAACCTGTTTTGTGGAAAAGATGGGAAGGGTATACAAGGATGTGAGTACACCTATGTGGCTGCACATGTTGGCTGGAGGCTATTACAGCCCCCCCCCATAAGTCTGCTTTTCCCCCTCCACATTTGGGAGTAAAGTCACAACTAATCAAATAATAGAAATCATCTGGTAGCAACGGCACGTGGCATGAGTAGACCAGTTGCATAACACAAGGGACTCTGCGAGGGTGTTGATCCCTCCAGGCTGGTGTGGGACTCTAACACGTGTTCCTCTGCTGTGGGAAACCTCTACGCTGACTGGGTGAGAGGACTGCAGAACGTAAAGGAGGGAGACCAAAGACCGCGGACAGACAAACGTCTGAAGCAGGGGGCGAAGGTTCAGCCTTACAAGGAGGCTGCCTGTAACCGAGCTCTTGGGGTGAGCTCAAGGGGCTGTGTGTCAGCGTTGTGTAATGTCATATCCTCTGTGGCGTGTTTCCCACAGCAGAGGAACACATGCTAGAGTCACACACCAGCCTGGAGGGATCAACACCCTCGCAGAGTCCCTTGTGTTATTCAACTGGTCTACTCAAGCCACGTGCCGTTGATACTAGACTTCCCCACGTCCAGTAGAACGAGACACCTCAATTCTGTAGCTGAATCCTTTAGCCTTCAGCAGACTTGTACCACGAGACACATAGTCTTCTCACAGCAGCTCTTCTTCACAGGAGTTCAGGCTAACGATGCCCTCACTGTAGTTTTCGCTGAAGACGTTCTCCACTCAGGAGATTTGGGTAGAAGATGTCCTCTCACAGGATGTTTGCGCGGAAGATAATTTGATGGTCTAAACCAGTCCTTGTATTTTGAATTTTCATCCATAACTTCTTTCATTCACACACAAGTGCTCATCAAGATAATTACATATTCAACCAATCAGGCCTGAGACAGCAGAAGCCACACCCCGTGTCCACTACTAGAACACGCCCCTAAGTGGACAACTTGAGTGGACACAGCTACCCCCTCCCCTTCCTGGTTGTTTACACCCATCAGCTACATCAAAGCCTCTGGTACTCGATACTACGCATCAGCAGCTTCCTCCAGATATGTAATCCTCCCCTGTCCCTAACCCACACCTGGCAAGCCTCAGGGTGAATAACACCTTGCCCCTGCCTTCAAGAGTCAGCATCACCTGATCAGAGGTGTGAACAGGAACCTAACCTGGGCTGGTGATGATGTGAGTGGCTAGATGGCGGCTTGAACAAAGGATAATGGACCTTAATTAGGGCCTGAGGGTCGTGGATGGGTCACACCTGGAATGTATGGTTCGATCTCCTTGACCCACCATACCCCAAAACGTGATAGGGTACCATCGCATGTAGGAATCAAAGGAAACAAGGAAGCAGATAGATTGGCTAAACTAGCAATAAAAGACAATCCGACAACAATGTCATGCTTTGCAGCCCCAGTGGAAGAATCCCTTCAAGTAGGTGTGTTCCATCGCAGTGTTTTGCCTCAGCAGTTAACTTGAAAGGAGCTGTTTTAAATAAAATTTGTCACATAAGTACAGAAGTTCCAGTTTTAAATGAACGATCTGTCAAACGGCAATGTATATCAGCTTTTCAAGGTTTTCTATGCAGAAACACAAACTAGAACTGAATTCAATCCTGTCTATTATGTAGGTCTGCAAATTAAGGAAGAGAATGAAGCACCCTTTGGAGAGAATCCCCAGGTATGGTAGCCTTCGATCATTCCTGTGGATGCAAGCTTAATTTTTCTTTTTTTTCTGTGACAGTCTTGATTACCCAGGTACAGAAAGCGCGAATAAGTTTCTTAGGTCTGATTGCCTCAAACCCTTTCACAGACACTGGTCTGACATTACAGTTCTGCACTTGTGAACTCATATGTATCCAAGAAGGTGTCTGGGTGCGCTGGAATAGAATTCAGGGAGGGTCACAGAAAAGATATGGATACGGCACTATTTCTGCTCAACCACTGTCAATTGACAGGGTTGTGACAGACCCAGTGCAAAAAACATCAGTGCAGTGGACTTGCAAGCTATAATCCTGAAAGTGCTCTGCTTTTCAAAGGAGACTATTGTGGTTGAAAAGATGGTGACATTATCTGGCCTCCTTTTAGCTTAGAGGTGGTTCTTCAATCAAACATTTATTTATGAAAGATTAAGTAAATCTCCCCTGTCTGCCTGCTAGTTCATTACAGGGATGACTTCAAAATGTGAGGAAGGTTTGAGATCCTTGGAGATGCATGTCTTGCATATAATAACTGTCAGCTTTGGCAGTAGCTTTGGATGGAAGAATGGACAGGATGAATGGACATATGTGCACAGTAAAAATAATAATACAGATAATATTGTTGGCATAGTTATGGCATCAATGGTATTAGACATCAGAGACTTCTTTGTTATGGATTTGCTATGTGAGTACTGGTCCATGAAAGGCTTTGAAAACAAATTATTGTGATTACAAGACAGACAAACTTTTTTGTCCTAGGCACCTATAGTCAGTTTATAACCAGTGCCTATTACAAACAAAGCTTGTGATCACTGTCTGTGTATGCTTACAGCTCTGCAGTGTCAGGTACATGCAGTCATGACTGGTAACTGTGGATTTCTTCTTCACACTAGTGGCTATTGCATGTGCCTGCAGAGTTTTCCTACATGCTGTAAAGCAGGAAGGAAATGAAAGACGGTGTAGTGAACTGTTTGGGCCAGCGAGAAATCTGGGCAGACCCCTTCAGTCAAATGCATGTCGTCTGCTACCTAGGCTCATATGAGCACAGGACTGAGAAACTGGGGCCACCTAGCGCTGGTGGACAAGTTTTATCTATACGGTATTTATACACTGTCTTCTTTTTAAAAAAATGGGCCAAGAAAGCAGGGCTGCCTGGCACTGGTGAACAGAGAGGTTCTCTTCCTACAGTATTGATACATTCTCTTGTTAAGAAAAACAGACTGAGAAATCAAGGCATCCTGGCGCTGGTGAGCAGAAAGGTTTTATTTGTACAGCAGTGATACATTATCTTGTTAAGCAAAAGGGGCTGAAATATCAAGGCCACCCAGGGCTGGGGGGCAGGAAGGTTTTATTCCTATAGTATTGATATATTCTCTTGTTAAGCAGAATGGGCCAAGAAATGAGGCCAACCTGGAGCTGTTGGGCAGAAATGTTAGAAGTGGTTAGAGTATTTTCTAAGAAACTTTAAACATTTTATTTAAAATGTATTCAAAATATTAAAAAAAACAGCCTGAAATAGTGTCAGCATCAAGCCATTTTGTATGATTTATAAATCGTGTTGACTTTTTTTCTCTCTGCTTATACTTTTACTGTCCAGATCCTATGCTTTTTCTTGAATGGTCTAAAGCATTTAACATGAATGCACATTCAATGTTCTGTTTCCACCTTGATAACTTCATCATTGCCAGCCTGTCATACCACAAAGCTAAAAATAGAAGTTTGTTGTTAATTTGTTGTCCATCTAATGTAGATTGGCACACGAAGTGAAATCATGTAATTCTGGCTATACTGCTTTGCATTCTGATTATGCATCTTCCTTCTTTTTCTTCTTTAATCACGTATTCTTTAGATTGGCAGACACTAGAATCAAGTGTGCCATTACTGTTGCTGATCTTTAATGTGTGACAGAAAGGTCTTTAGAGATATCCAGCACTGGTTTTAATCAGAAGTAATCTTTGATCAATTCTCTTTAGGTGTAATATCAAAACACAAGAACATATCCCCTCCTACTGTCACCTGCGTATGCCCCGGGGAGCTAATAAAGACATTTCTAATGTATCTGTTAACAAAAGTCATGTTTGTCGGTGTGTATGTGTGTGTGCATGCACATGTGCTATGAATGTGGGTGCATGCTATTTGACATGGGTGTGTGCAGGCTTAGCCTTTTGGACAAGGTCAAATTGTTTTCAACTCCCAAGGAAAAATCAATTGAAGGGGCCAGTTCTTCACCCCGGGTGGATGCAGCTGTTCCCCGCAGACGACAGCGTAAGCATACATCCCGTTTTAATACCCAGGTAAGCTGCTTTATGTTCAAGTGGCATTGTTTTGAGCATTACTAACAGTCAGTTGACTATGGTTTTAAGCAACAAAACATTCCCATGCCAAGCAAACAAAGAGCTTCAGTGATTCTGCATCACATCTATGAGCACTTTTTGACCACAGTTGACGCAATGTCCCGTTGACCACCCCTGGCATGGAGTGCAATAGTTGTTTTTCTGATAAATAATGGTGAAAAAAAGACAGTCATGTAGAACAGATGGCACTTCCAAAAGATGATAGAAAATGCAACGAGTGTCCTCCCACCTCTCCAAACCCCCCCCCCCAATATTTCCTATTCTTTGATCAAAATTGTTTTAATATGTAGTGATTGCCATCCTTCTGGCACTAAAACTACAATTTCTTTTTAAAAGGTTATCTTTCTACTTACCATTCGGCTGAAAGATGGAATAGTAGAAATACATTTGCTGTGCTGTTCAGATGTAAAAAGGGTAGTTTATGTATATAAACTTTTGCCCGCCTGCTGGTCGATCTCCTGCTGTGTTTCTTCTCCCCTGCCCATCTTGTCATTTTAGGTTTGTGTGCATTTGTGCGCACACGCATGTGTGGGTACTGAACAGTTTCACCTCAGTAGCTAGATTGAGTTTCTGCTTATGGCAGTCCGGTATATAAACAAATCAATGAAAGACAAAAACATAGTAAAGACAAGGAAGAGATCTCAGACATGAGTATTATTGTACCATGCAAGGTTTAGCTTTCAGAAGGTACAACTGCATTTGGTTCCATTAAAGTGACAGTATGCTGATGTGGCAGGTTTGGGTTATGTGTGGATGTGATAAGAAGAGACAATCAACTGATAGCTTATCTGTCTATGCAGCCAGTGACGCCTGAAGAGCTGGAGAAGGCATCAAGGATATCACCTCTGGCTATGTCACTGGTGAAGCCGCCAGACCCAGAACTACTGATTGGTTTGCGCATCAAGGATCAGCAGGAGCTGATGATGATGCATGCAGAGGCCACACTTTCCCAGTGCAGCTCACATTCTGGCTCACGTGCTTCCTCCCAGCCAACATCGCGTCGTGGGTCGTTCACAACGTCTGACATGCTGCCAGTCAGCCCCGAGAACACTTTTGGGCGTGAGTAAAATATGCCAGGCTGCTTTTTGTATTCCCATCCCAATGATGTGGTCACCTCGTATTTTATGCATTCTAATTCAGTTATAAAATCAAATTTTAACTGTAAACGTTATGTTTGGATCACCTTTAGGGTGTCAACCTGGGTGTCAATTTGATTGTTTTGTTTTTCACCTTGTAGTTCAGATAAACTAGTATGTTTTCTTCTTTTGAATTATTTGTCCATAGTTTCGGTGTTATTGTTCTCAAGCCAAGAAAGCTCTCCACATGAGAATTAAATATTTAATATTTGTTTACTTAGGGGATTTATTTGCTAATGTAAAACATTGACCATTGAACTTGCTTCTGAAAAGACTGGTTGAAGTTGTTCAGTACCAGAGCAGATACTCATAATTTCAAATCTATTGTTAGGGATGGACACAAGCACTGTAACAGCAGTTACAGAAACAGCAGCTCAGCCACAGACACCCAGTGCAGACCTCACACTTCTGGGAGAGTCAGAACCCCGTGGAATCCTGAAAAAAACAAAATCCACAGAAAGTGTGTCAGATGACAATACTTTTAAGGCAGTGCTTGGTGATGAGATGACTGAATCACCCAAAAATGAGTTCTTCAAGGGAGAGGGGACTACAGAGAGAAGCGACAAAAATAATATACTTCAAACATCAAATGCAAAGTGTGGCAGAAACATTTCCGTGGACAGTGCAGTCACTGGTGGTGTTCCAGACCCATCAAAGGATATGGACAAGTCAGGTTCAGGGACATTTTACTTGTGGGAAGATAACACGGAAGTCAGTTCATTGGATACCTCAGTTCCTCCAGCACCTGCCAATGGCAAGCGACGATCTCATTTTGCTGATCGCAAAGCGCAGACTGAGAGGTGAGTTGGTTTTCAATAAACTTAGGTGCGAAACAAACCGTTGCTTTGATGACCAATGCTGATAAAGAAAGCTAAATTATTTTGATGCCCAGCAGTAAAATGTTTTGTCATCATCCTTTTCCTCATCTTTATTATCATTGTGGTTGTTATCTTATGGGGCAAATTCTTTCTAGTCCTAACGTATTGTCTAACCCTCACAAGACCAGTGTTAAGAGGACGACAATGCATTGGTGTAGATAAAACACTGTACAACAAAACCTGTCTGCAGAGGACACCCAAAGAGACCTCCTAAACCTGTCCCTTTAAGACAGGTGGCTGCTCATCTGAGAAAGGGTCTGCAGGACCATGTGTCTTTAAATAATCATAATGCTGAACATTGCTAAACATTAGACTACAGTATACAGTATGTACATGTAAAACAAGAAGCAAAACATAGAAAACATGATGGGGTAGTCAGCTGTGTGTGCACATGCACGAGCCTGCAAGAGAGAGTATTTGGCAAAAAAAATGTCATCATTACTGAATTGGGGAAAACAGAAGAACCATCAGCTGTACAATGGTAGAGCAAATGTTGCAAACACTGCTACTATAGGTAACAATGCCAGAGATAACTATCATGGAAAGAAAGGGAAGCTATAAGAACGCCTTGGTAAAATTATGTTTCCATGATAGTTCAGATCTGAACCACAGCACTTTTTCCCCCCTTGGATGTGGAGGAATAGTGTTGTAAAGCAGTACAATGGATTAATAACAGAACTGAGTGATCAAACATTCCACCTGCCTGGATCATGCGACCACTGACAGGCAGATTTTTGGTTCTGGCTGGAGGAAAAAACATGTTCATGTTCAGTCCCTCATATGGTCTTCTGTTGACGATCATCTGTGTTGACTGGCCATCACTCTTCCACTCTCACATTATAACCTCACGTTTGGTTATCAAACATGCAATTTGAGTCTTCCACGGCCAAAACCAAGCACTAGTTGTCGACATGAAACAACGCTATCAGTTTTTTTTTTCAGTGCATTCGCTTCCTGTTAGTGTTACATAGAGCTATCGGGAACTGTCAACCAGGTATATATAAAAAAACCCACTTTTGGGTGCTCGTGACATGGCCAGTGAAATAAATAGCTGTGCAGCAGACGACACCTTGCAAGTGGGACCTCAATAGCTCCGTGGTTGGAGCTGGGGACTAGCGTGTGGAAGGACTGTGTCCACTAGGGACGGGTAGAGCATGCAATCGGGACCAAAAAATCACCGTCCGCTGTTCACATAAGACAGTGTGCCCGCCTATTTAAGGGGGTTTTGTGTTGAAAATTGATAGATGCCAAGCTCAAGTGTCTGTATCGGTGAGGTGTCCTTTGGTTTCGGGCGCCACTACAGACAGGTTTTGCTGTTATTACTTGTGGTATATTACTTCGAGCCCCAACAATCTCCTTAAAAATTTAAATAATTCAGTAATACAGTGAAAGATATTTATTAAATCCAGTATAACAATGACAGGTGATTATTATTTACATATGGATGAGGAAAAAAGTGTCGCAGGGATGTCCTCGGCTTTACACATCAATCTAAGCTAGGCCTATGTATCAACTATCAGATCTCCTCTCATCGCCTGCTATACATAAACAGCAACAAAGCGCACGTACATACCTTGCTGAAGAGCCACTGCGGGGCTGGTGCAGCTGTAGTATTAGCACATGCTGTCCTCCGTAACATCAAGTGGGGGAAAGCGCCACGATACATAAAGTGGGAGGCTTCGTCCGGGATGAACCAGTTTTGATTGCATAGGTTTTCCTAAGTCGTATACTTAAGTCAAATACGTGGTCGTATTCCACTGACATACCATTGTTTTAATTGGCTGTGCATGTTTATGTACTTATTGTGTTGTACTGACTGTGATCCAGAATGAGTAGCCAGAGGGCACCTGTAAATAGTTGTGCGTAGGATAGTGTCGCTCTAGTTGTCACCATAGAAGCTTACGTCAGCAGGATGGCCGAAACTAGTATGTGATCGGAGCGGAATACATGCACCCTGAGCGAGACATGAGAAAAGAATTTATGGAAGTGGTGATAGACGATGGACTAGAAGGAGATGGATTTAAGACCATTGTAGAAAAGAACTGATACGATGGAGGAAAGAAAAAACAATTTGAAGAGAAAGGCTGGAAAGAAAAGGAAGAGGAAGACAGGCAAAAAAGAAAGAGGGAGAAAGACAGGCAGCATAAGTTAGCGATTGCGAGGTTGAAGATTAGAGAAGATAGTGATAGGAGGGATAGCACAGGAAGTTCCTCACCAGTAGAGGTAGGGGACAGATATGGAGAGGGGCGCTGCAGGTTGCCAGTCTTCAATATGCTTCCATTCAACGAGAGGGCGGACCGCATCCATGAATACATGAAGCTCTTTGAACGCACTGCAGCGGCAAACGACGTCGAGCACGAGGACTGGGCAATCTTGCTTGCCAGAGTGCTCACCAGGTTAGCCAAAGAAGTCTTAAATTCACTCTCGGAGGCAGAGTGCCGAGATTGCGACCTCCTCAAGAAGGCACTCTACCACGAAATCACGGCAGCTGCTTACCGTCAGGAAGGCCAAAAAACAGCCTGACAAGATGCACGGTCAGTTCCACAACCGTGTGCGTCTGCTGTGGGACCGATGGATGGAGCTGGCTGATGTCGACCGCAGCCAGCCAAATGAAATCCGAGACAAATGGATCAAGGAAGTGGTACTCAGACAGTAACAGTTTGAGCTGGCCAAACACATCGGAGTTTCTAGGCAGAGACGCCTGAAAGACATCGGGCGTAAGGCGGACTTGTACAAGTACAAAGAAGCGTGCAAGTCAGTAGGCTTCGATAGGAGAGACAAGCCACTCCTATTCTCTCAACCCCCAACACTCCAGCGAGTCTACTACACCACTCCCATCACCTGAGACGAGGCGGAAAGACAGCTGCCATCACCAACAAACACCACCCTCATCGCCAGAGACTAAGAGGAAGGACAACCATCAATCAAAGCCAAGGGACGACAGGCTTGTTCTTGGACTCATGTTGTGAAGCGCTAGCGATGGTCGCGTGCCAGCTTGTGAGTCCCAAGAACGTGACCCACAGGAAAGTCTTTATTTCGTACGCCGACTCTAGCGTGAAGGAGGACCTACCAGTAGCCATCACAGTTGTTGTCAATGTCTATATAGTTCACATTGGTTTTATCATGGACGCTGGAAACTAAAACCAGAAAGATCGGTACAGATGTGCGCGGTGCATTCACGGGCTAAGCACAAGCGTGCGTCGAAAATCAGCGCATGCGCACCACCAATAAGCCTTTTTTGTCTTTGGTGTCTGTGGGCAAAAACCAATCAGCTGCTACCTTAATTGTTTCCCCGATAATAAGACCTACCCGCAAAATAAGACCTAAAGCGTGATTTTTGAGGATGATTTTAATATAAGCCCTACCCTTAAAATAAGCCCTAGTTGAAAGCGGCAGAACGACGAAAGAAACAAACCTTCCTCTTTATATATTTATTTAAACTGCTTTAATGCGGTGTATGCTATCCTTTTCAAAATATCTTTTTTTTGGCAAGTAAAAATAATGACGACACAAAAACTATTGTGTGCTCTTTCGTAACTCAATTACTTAGCTGAGCAATGAAAATTGACTTTTAACACTTCGGGGGTTTTTTTTTTCGAGCATTTACCAGACCTCTCTATCTTCAAGGCGCTGATTCTTGCAGGCGCGATTGACTGTGCTACCTACTATTGCAGAGGCGGCTGGTAATTTTTACTTTGTAAGTTCATTTTTTGATATATCAAAATAAGACATCCCCGAAAATAAGCCCTAGTGTCATATTTCGGAATGAAAATTAATATAAGCCCTGTCTTATTTTCGGGGAAACACGGTAGTGGTTTTCGCGCCATCGGAACTAGGGACATTGGGGTGTAGCGTCTGCTTCTCGCACTGTGTAATACGAACCACGGGTTACGTACAGTTTCGTTCTCACTGAGCTTATTACTCAAGTTAACCGGGAAAAGAGGGTTTTTTTATAATCATCTCAAAGAAATTTGAAACTACTAGAAATGCTTTAAATCATTCCAATGCAAGTGAAAGAAGCAAATTTAAAGCATTTTTTAATCAATAAAGATTAAATGAAGACCGAGCGCTTAAATTATCGAAAGATAACTCCAACAAAGGTACTATGGCAGCGCTCAACATAGCCGTATGCAGACGTATGTGCGCAAGGGAGCTTACCGTACCCAAACACGTAGTAAAGAGAGGGCCGAAAGAAAGGAACTTGGCAGATCCTTGCAAAAGATGGTGGTGGTGGTTATTTAGAGGGACAGTGCTTCCACCTTGCGGTGATTTCGCACTATGGGGGATGGGGTCCTATTACTAAGCTATGCACTGAAAGAACCACCAGACTGATGGCTGCAGTAAGATGGTCAGTGCGGACAGGCAATTTAATGTGCGGGGAGATGGCCGAATGGAGTTCGCACAATGTTTAACTCCAGGAAATAACCCTTGGGCACACCAGGATTCGAACCAGCGACCTTCCATCTACTAGTCCGCAGCTCTACCAACTGCGCTAACCAGGCCCCTCCTTGCAAAAGATTCGCCATCCCTTTCTTTATAACGGCGCTATTCTTCACACAGCTAATCCTCGGTGCACAAAGTGTGCATGCAGAGAATCCATGTTAATGTAGTCAGCCCGCTCACTAAGCGTGTGTTGACAACTAGGATTCAAAGACGAACACAACATAGGACAAATACATGAAATCCTCAAGGTGCAAATTATAATCAATAAAGAACAAATGAGGACCGAGCGCTTAAATTATCGAAAGATAACTCCAACAAAGGTACTGGCAGCGCTCAAACATAGCCGTATGCAGACGTATGTGCCCAAGGGAGCTTACCGTACCCAAACACATAGCAAAGAGAGGGCCGAAAGAAAGGAACTTTAATTGGCAGATCCTCAAAAAAAGATCTGCCATCCCTTTCTTTATAACGGCGTTTGAGCGCTGCCGGTACCTTTGTTGGAGTTAAAGCATTTTTAATAGACCGTGACGATGAAGCCATGAAGGGCAGGAAAAGAAAGTAGCATCGAAACTGAAAGCAATCAAAGCCATTATAGTGTGTGTGTGTGTGTGTGTGTTCTTTAATGATAGCCACCCACAGAAGTATTTTTCTCAACCACTATTAGTACCGATCACTTGATATATATTAATAAATCTCATATTCTTGGGTCATTTTCCCACTACACTGAGGTTGAAAATACCGAGATAGTACAGGACAAGTGTGGAAGACATGACTATCGAAGAAGAGCGCAGACTATTTCTCAATCGAGATTATTTTTTCACGAATATCTTGATTTATAGCAGCTATTTATTTGTCAAACGACAACCCCAACAAACACATAGCAAAGAGAGGGCCGAAAGAAAGGAACTTGGCAGATCCTCAAAAAAAGATCTGCCATCCCTTTCTTTATAACGGCGTTTGAGCGCTGCCGGTACCTTTGTTGGAGTTAAAGCATTTTTAATAGACCGTGACGATGAAGCCATGAAGGGCAGGAAAAGAAAGTAGCATCGAAACTGAAAGCAATCAAAGCCATTATAGTGTGTGTGTGTGTGTGTTCTTTAATGATAGCCACCCACAGAAGTATTTTTCTCAACCACTATTAGTACCGATCACTCGATATATATTTATAAATCTCATATTCTTGCGTCATTTTCCCACTACACTGAGGTTGAAAATACGCTGACGTCAGCATACGGGTGTCTAGCGCTGCCAGTACTTTGTTGGGGTTGTCGTTTGACGATTTATAGCGCTCTGTCCTCATTTGTTCTTGTTTGATTATATTTATTTGTGTTAGTCTACTGTATCTGTTGACGCTAATAAATTTCTGCTACCTGTAAGCCAGATGGTTCTGATCGTGTAAGAAACCTTTTCTATACCATTATGAGTTTCACTGTGTGATTATTTTTAAAGTGTATATAGCAATTCGGTTTGTTTTGGATAAGGAGATCGAGGCGTGGAGAAAAGGTAGGGAACGCATCCCTTTTTTACGATTAATGAAAAGCGAGTCGTTCACCTATATAATTAGCTTCATGTCCTACCTTTATTTCTACAACCAACGGTTAAAAAAACATTTATTTCGTCATATTTATGCTCCGTCCCTAGCATCCTTCCCTCTATTTCTCGTGAAGGCAATTCCGACGTTTTACCCTATATTTTGTTTATTTCTGGAATATTTCATGTAATATTTCGGGCCGTGGTAAAACCGATGAAATCGAATCCGCAGATACCGTTTTCTACGTATAGTGTCTTCACAATTGACGTAACTTTTCAATAGTCATGCAGTACAACTGTATAAGATTTGAATACACAAATCTGATTTTTGAGCAGATAGCTGCTGTGCTACAAAGACAATAACAGCAAAATTGCCAATAAAAGAAGAAGACAAATTTTAGAAGTCTGGGTGCTTTATTAGGGTCTTTCGCGATGCGTATCACGTGGTACACAAAAAGAGGGGCGTGGTTCAGCTGGAGGTCAACCTGACTGCAGTGCTTTACTCCACGTATATCGTCTTCATGCAGCATGTCTAAATTTTCGTCCAATTTCCGCCCATCTGGTGCGGATTCTTCGTCAAAATTGTATTCGGAAAGTCTTGATGAGATCGCTCGATCGAGATATAAAGAAAAAACTGCATTAATCGGTGGGAACGACCCTTACGAGCTACCCAACAATTATATAATAATGCATTCTCCTCGGACTCTGAAAACCTCCCGAAGATGTAGTGGGATATCTTGTCTATGTAACGAGCTCATACACGATGGGTGAATTCAAAGCCATGAAGTCACCACAGGAGCATAATTAGATGACTTCTGGAGTCCTATTTCATCTCCCACTTTGGCACTATGGTGCCCACAGGACTTCTGGCTGGGTCCATGATTTAAAAGTACATGCTCCATGTTTAGGATTGCAGTCATTATGATAATGATTATATCAAAACTATCGAATTTTTTCACTATTTTGATATAATATGCAGTGATGCCATTCACTTAAAGATTTCTGCAGCTATGTGCAAGTGTTGAAAGCTATTGCAGAGATCTGAATACTGCAGAGGTGCCTGGTTATTTGTTTCTTCAATAAATTTTACATGTGTGAATAGCTTAGAAATAGATTACATAACAATATTAATTAGTTATTTCACATGACTTAAATAAAATTTTATTTCTAGATGGATAAAGGACGCAAGCTGCAAGAATGAAATGTAGACAAATTAGCACGTACCAACAGATACTAATTATTTACACACATGAAATTAACAAAAAACAGAATACCTGTTATAACGGACTTCTCAAAGTCTAAAAATGATTTTGTTTTTAGGTGAACCATTCTCAGAGTGCAAATGAAACACTAGTAAACCCATGGATCATTGCAGATTCAGCAGGAAAGGTATTAGCTGCATATTCTACATGTGTTACTGGTCTTGGTGAGACATGCTGTCATGTTGCTGCTGTGTTATTCGAAATTGACACAGCAAACCGCATTCATGAACTTAGAACTGTCACTGATGGCTTACCATACTGGGGGGCAACCATCTTTTAAGAAGGTGGCATATAATCTCGTAGAATCGATTGATTTCACCTCAGCTGCCAGTAGGAAACGTCAGTTGGATGCAGCTTTGGAGGATATTCCACCCACACCTGAAGCTCCCAAAGTTCAGCATGACACTGAACCAACGACACAACATGAATTGGAATGGTTTTTCCAGACTAATTCTGGAGTGAAACCTGTTGTTTTATCTGATTATTCTGATGATTATGTTGTCAATACAGAAATGTTTCCATCTATTCTGATTTATTTGAAGAAAATCTAAAGAGTAAGTTTTGTGCAGCTGTTAGAGCTGGGAGAGAAAATGATTGCTGAGGGAAAGTTTCAGCTAAAGGATGGAGTTTGTAAAACTGTAGAAGCCAAAACAAAATGTCACCTTTGCATCAGCCTCATGCTGGAAGAGTGACAGCTTTCTTATTACACCAAGTTTGCCACACAGATCCAGAAAAACCATCCTTGTCAAGTAATGTGTGCAGATCCCAGAAGAGCACCAGACAAACCAAGGCTATGAAATGGGGTACAGACCATGAAGAAACTGCCTTAGAATGTTATGAGAGCCAGCAGTCTCAAATTCATGAATTTTTCATGTGAGACCATCAGGTTTGGTGCTTTATCCTAAATTTCCCTACACGGCATGTGCGAGTGCTCCTGTTGTGGCCAAGGGTGCGGTTCATCAAGGTGAACTGTCCATTTAATGCAAGAGACATGACCTTAATAGAAGCAGAAACACTCAGTGGGTTTCCTCTAACGTTAGCAGACAAGCAACTAACTCTAAAATCAGCACAGCTCTAGTTCTGCCCAACAGATCCAATGACTCTTTCCACGTGGACTCAAACACTGGCAAGTTTAAGCTGCTTCTTTCCTTTTGTAGAGGCTGGAGTTTTCACTTCAGCACAGTGCAGTGCACAATCATCATGGATATTAAACCCGCTGTCGGCTAGTACTAAGTCCCCCATTTGAAGTTTGTCCAGGAGCTCTCTTCTGTCAACAGTCTGTCACTTTAATGTTTTTACAGCCCATGCTTTGGATACAGAAGATATATATCCATGTGGAGTAATACCAAGAAGGATTTTCACAATATTTCCTTGTTTATAATGGTAAAAATGTTTGATGACGGGGTTTTACAAATTCTGTCGGGTTAGAATCTATCATTACCTTCACCCAGTGTTGAGTGTTAACTAACATTATTGACGTTGCAGTCGTCAGTTTATTTAAACTTTCAAGAGTTTTTTTTCTCTGTCTCACTCATCGAGGCCTAGGTCATGTATGCTGCATCTATCAATGAACTGAACTGTCAAGAAGTGCTTTGAACACGCACGATGCCTCGGCTTTGTTGAAGTGTTGGTTATCGTTTTAGGATGGATCTGTCGAAGCCAAGCGTCTTCGTTGACTCAAATTTACCTCTTCTTTGCTTTTATTTTTACAAACTGTTGGAATTCGAAAGAATGAAACACTTTTGTCTCTTGTCCTCCGACTGCTGCATTTAAAATGCAGCAGAAGTTCACCATTTTATTTGTAAGGACTGAAACCGATTGAATCGTGACCGTGTCTAGCGTAGCGCTGTTGCCAAGTTGACCTCCACGCACTTTTTGATGACGTCACGCGAAAGACCCTAATAGTTAGCCTACATTGCCTCAGTAACTTGTGATACAAACAACAGTTATTTTCCGAAAACTGCAGAATGAATTGACGTATACAAGGCAAATATAATATTAACAATTTTTTTGGCTTTTTCACAATCTGTTGTCAACACCAAGATTTAATACTGGTACGTAGTCGACCGACGGCAGAGCATTTAATTATTTGAAGGCCAAAGTGGCAAGCAGACACTGCGCGTGCGCGAAAACTAATACGAAAAAGGGTCATTGCGTTCAGGGACACTGCTGTTTCGCAAGAAACTCGGCCCAGCGACACTGGCTTTGCATCGACCGAAATGTCAAGTGGCACTGTTCTGCTCGGTCTTTCTAACCAGAGTAGTGTCCCTTTGCGGAACCCGTCTACGATCAGCTTTGGACGGTGTATAGTTTTGTTGTAAATGTAGAGATTTAAGGTTACTGTTTGTGGTTTAGAAGTATGGCACAAGCCGAATAGGCTTCCGCATTAGTTATTCGGCCTAACGAAAAATTTTCTCTTGGACATGAGCGTACGGCACAGAACAGATGAGAGAGTTGAGACAGGAGTCAGACTGCCAAGCAGATCAGAAAGTTTGGTTACATTTAGATCTTAGTTTTAATTTGTCAGAGCTTGATGATATTGGAAGACATTTAAACAAGTGATATTTGTTGTGTAAACCAATGAACACCCCAGATGACGTTTTGCTTCAACGTTACAACCGCTGCTACAAAAACTCCGCCCCTCAGGTCACAATTTGGAATGCGTCAACCAGCTGGAGCTTAGAAACCATAGGAATTATAAATTTATATTCACTTTTATTTAAAGCCCCCTTAAGTGCAACCCACAAGTTTATAAAACTATTATTTCCCTTATTCAGTGAAAGGTAGATAGCATAATTATGATAAAATAAGATTTCAGTGAGGTGAACTAGTTCGATCAGCGTTTGGCACTGAAGTAGATCATACCTTTCAAATTCTGAAATTGATTTCAAAGACTAACTCCCAACTCGATCTATTGCTAACATATGTTGATACAGTCTTAGAAAAGAGCTGTCTGTTGAGTGGTCTGCTGCATTGAAATTAGTCAAGATATACATGTGTTTTGGGGTTTGTCAGGTCTTCTTCACTCTCCTCACAAATATGTTTGCAAAATTTTGCACAGTTGTGAAGATTCCAACTTTGTTTAAACTTCAAAGAAATCTGTTAAAATGCTTTATCTGATACATCTTACAATACATCCTACATTGGACGCGGTTCACAAGAGGACAACTTTTTACCTGTAAGAAACATTTTGTTTGACAATTTGAGAGTTCATTTCAAGCACTTGAAGCAAGGCACTGAAATCTGATGAGTTGTGGAGCTATTCAATGTACATTAGAATTCAGAAGCATGTGAAGTCTGTTCAAAAGATTCTGTTACAAGCTACAAAACAGGGAAACGGAATAGTCCTGGATAAAATTAATGCAGAGTCTAGTGCTTGTGCATGCCGCTGATGTGATAAAGTAGATAAGCATGGACAATACTGGAAACTTTAGCATGCAGTGTTAAACGAGAATTCAATCTAGAACTATGATTTATAACAAGTGAATGGATGTATTTCCAACAGTGCCATGGTACATTAACAGGGGCTAAAATACTATGAGAAGAAACAGTTGCACACAAGACTCGGGTCATCATGCTAAACAGTAGCTGACAATTTTTTATGTTCTGTAGACATCCTATTCACTTTGTATTGAATTCAGTTGCAGAGGACCAAATATATTCTTTCTTAGATAATCCTGATAGATTTTGATTAATGAAGGCCTCCCAATTTTTTGTCTTATTCAATAAAGAGAGTATGTGTGTCATATAATCAGTAGACATTGTCGGAAAGTGGAATCCACTTAGACAAGATCTGATACCACGAGACATCAGCTTTCACGAGGCACTTTTGATTTCCAAACCAACACTCTTCTATTCATCAATAAATTTTAATTGCTTATAATGAGAGTGGATATAATGAGATACTGGATATAATGAGGTCATTTCCACATCCCAAATAACCAGAATGCTCCAAAATTAATCTGGTTAGCACAAGAACAAACAAGATAAACAGAAATGAACTTCAGCTGGAGAAAAATCCAGCCATAGTAGTCATGCCACACATTTAACACAGCAGTACTAGGTCTACAGTAATGGAGATATTTTATTCTGTTCTCTCTTGTCTGATTGGTTCTTTCTCGTGACATCATGTTCTGTGCATTGATTGGTTTGTGCAATGTGACCCTTAGCTCATGGCTCATAGGTTAGTTTTCGGTAAACGTACTGAAAGTCACCATCGTTTTCATTGCAGGTTGTATCTGGCAATTCAAAAAGATTCAGATTTTGATTGCCATAATAAGAATCACACAGTTGTTTCTCAGCAAGCATTGTTCTCCTCTGATTTCACTTGCATTCTTGCAAGTAGATAGTGTCTTTTGGAGATTGATAATAAACATGGCTTTATCATCTTAGCTGAATACAGCTGTATTTCATATGTGATAGTGCATACATGTCAGGTGTTATGGTTTGGCATAATTGCTGTGCTTTTTCGCAATGAGTTCTCTGCAAAGAAAAATACGACAGGTACAGTTTGCATGGCGCAGTATGTACATGTAGTTAGGAATGCTTGTGGGAAACTTCCTCCTTCCCACGGTTTTGGCTTCTCAGCTGGTGACTGGCAAAGTGAAAATCGAAAGAACAAATTTGCAAATCCCACATAACCAACATGCTCTAAAACTAACCTGGTTAACAAGTGACAGTAAACAGAAACAAAATTCTGTCTGCATGTCACAGTAATGGAGACACTTATGTTCTGTCATTTAATTGGTTCTTTTCCTACGGCCTCATTGTGCTCTGTGCTTTGATTGGTTCTTTTCCCATTAGTTCATTAGAATTATAGTCACTAGATTAGGTAAATAAGGTATGTAAAAGGCACAATCTTTTAGTAGGATCTTCTAATGTTTTCAGAGATTGATGGGCAAGGTAACCAGTGAGTTTGACTAATTTGGACTTTGGACAATTTACAGACTTCAGAGTTGGTATTGTGAAATGCTTTTTAAGGTCCCATTGCAACTGGTAAACATGTAAATCAGCCCTTATTCACTTAGCACGAGATCCTGTTAACCCGAGGTCATTTCTCCCCATCCCCAGCATCTTGTGATAAGCGGATTCCACTGTACTTCTTTACATACTGTACATACTATACATACACAAACCCCAACCAGTTCTCAAGAAGGTTTGAGTTGTGGAGACCTGGAAATATACGCATGTTAATACTTCAGGGATCCAGTCCAAGAAAACAGAGCAAAAGCCAGAGAAAAACTCTACTTTTAGTCTACTTCACATTTCAACTTCACCTGATTGTGTTAAATGCATGCAAATGTAGGGTTTGCCATGCTGCAACTATGAAAGATTCACTGAACAAAACTTATCAAAATGTCTTTTTGACAGGAGTGTAAAACTTTCTTCTTTAAGCACTGATTAGACCAAAAAAAGTCTTGGGGACGCTTTTCACTCTCTTAACCTTTGCAACAAACAAAAATGTAAAAGCAATACAATCTCCACTCTGAAACATCTTCTGCCCTTTTGAATGACAATGTGGAAGTGAAAGTGCCAAAACAATCATAAAAGAGGGTGAGACGCCCTTTAAATGTCAGGGAATCGAGCAATAATTATTTCCATTTTGTAATCATTTAAGTAGCAGTATTTTTTAGACACAGCATTCCATGTGCTATACCTAGAGTAATGTAATGAGCTCCATAATGCATTAAAAGTCTTTATTTGATGTACCCATTAAATAGCATTTGATAAATAGCTTATTCAGTTTTTCTGCTCCATCTGGCATTGTCCCTCTGTTAGCCAAAATTTTGTTGTCACCAAACCTTTTTTCATACCTGCACAGCTCTGAAAGTTTTTTAGCATCTCAAGAGAAGTCTATATTCTAGAGTTGCACAAATCTGTCTACACCAGTGGTTTTTGTATGCACATTGTATAGCTATATCATGAGAATAAGGCTAAAACTTTTTTTTTTTTTTTTTGCATGTGACCCCACTAGGTCCAAATTACCCTCAGATACCATGACAGCACCTATGACATGGTTCAGCTGAGTTGATTTTTCTTGCCATAATTATGGAACAAACAAAATTACAGAAAATATATTTATAAGGTTGAGCTGCCAATTCTTTGGAAATTATGTGAAGTACATCTACTCGTCATTGGTCTCTTAAACTTCTGTGTGACATGATATAGCTGTGAAACAGAAACAGACACCAGAACATTTATAAGCCCATGGCTATTGTGTGATCAACTCAGCCAGCAGTAGCTGGTACATAAAACTGTGATACTACTGTTGACTGCCATGGGCTTTCAGGATGCAGAAGTGACATATGAGTTCTTGTTGTTTAGCTGGGAGATAAATTATCAGTAGCAAGAAGCATCAGACCAGCAGGAAAAGTTCTTACCTAAAATTTGTGCTCTTCAGTGTATCACTGCTGGTTGAAGAATAAGGTCAGCTAGCTCCTCATGTCTTTCCACCAACAGCTTCCTCTCTTTTTTATCGTGTTAATAATAGCCTGTTTCCCCCAAATGGTTTTAACCATTTATATTAATATTGGCCTTCATTCGCTCATGACAAAGATTACCTGCTAAAGATCCAACAAGGATTTTCCAAAGTAGATATGTTTTTACACACAGGCTGAAACAGTGAACCAAGGCAGTACCTGATTATATCTGCGTGTAACATTTGGAGGTTTCTGATTGACCACCTTAGCTCGATGGGAGGGCTGGATAGCTCAGCTGGTAGAGCTGCGGACTAGCAGGTGGAAGGTTGCTTGTTCGAATCCTGGTGTGGCCAAGGATTATTTCCTGGAGTTATACATTGTGCAGACTCCATTTAGCCATCTCCCCACACACTAAACTGGCTGTCCACACTTGCCATCTTACTGGTGGTTCTTTCAATGCATAGCATAGGAATAGGAACCCATCGCCCTCCCCCCGCTACCCATAATCCACCATCCTGATATGCACCCAGTTTGCGGTGGAATGTTAAGTAACCAGTAGCCCTATAACCCACCTGAGTTCTTTCTGACGTAGCAAAATTGTCAATGTCAGCCTTATTTGCATGATACAAGCCTTGCCACCTGGGGTTTTTACATCCCTCTAAGGATTGCTTTGATTAATTTCAGTTGATTGAACTTCCTTAACATTGCTTAGCATCTGGGTCATTTTGTGAACTTTCAGTGAGTATTCATCTTAGTAACTTATACATGACTCTTTATAAATCTAAAATAATAAAAAAAATCTTGCTCGTGTTGGGCGTTTGTTTCAGCATGTAGTCCCCCATAAACAAAAGTGAAAGTTATTTAAAATCAAATCATAGTAATCACTAGTAATAAAGAGAAAAATCTATACTAACATGAATTTTGTTTCCAGAAATGTATGCATCTAATGATCCATTATTTCTAATTGTTTCATAATAGTAAAATATTAATGATTACTAGTACTCTTGTATTTATTTTTCATCCTGAATGACTGAGTACAAATGTATTTAAAAATTGTCTTCATTACTACTATATCAGATAAATTTGTGGCTTTGCTGAACAAACTAGTTTTGTATGGTAAATTTTGTTATTTTTTAAAGAAAAAAACTTAACACGCTTTGAAATTTTTATTTGGAAACAACAATGGCAAAGTGGTAAACAGTCTTAGGTCCTCCTTTGCCAACAAAATGCCGACTACACAGGTGGCTATATCCCATTATCTACAAGTTATGCATCATGATAAGTTTTACTTTTTTTATCCATACGGAAGTCTCCTCTTCGTGCACTTGAAAGCATTGTAATGGAGTACTTGTCCTATCAACCGTTTATTCCACAATAGGTGCTGCATGCACAGTCAGTGAACTTTTTTTGACATATATCTTTCTTCATCAGCTTTTGAAACCATTGCTTCCTCTCAGGTTGAATGCTGACAGCCTAAAACCACAACAGAAGTACACATATGAGCCACATGGTGTGAGCCACTGATCAATCAAGTTAAAGTGATCTCATTGTTTAGTCACCACCTTTTCTGGTTTCTGTGATGTCAGGATAGTACCAGCAGCATTTGCTTGTACTAAAAGCCTTTTCTGGAGACCCTAACACAAGGTTTCCACAACAAGGCATGGCACAGTTGATGTACCGTAAACTGGGATTTTCCGGCAGGAAAAGTAGCACCTATTGGTTGATATAATTGCATGCTGGATCACTTGACAAGATATTTTATTTGGAAGTTCGAAATTTCTAAGCCAAAGAGACTCACTGCCAACTTTCCCTGCTACTTTTGGGGACCTACTGTAGTTATAGAATGTGCATGGTATAGAAGTAATTTTTATTGTATAGGTATCACTTGCTATTAGATACATGCCACAACAAAGTGTAGTGACAATATGGGCGAAGTAAGTTTTCCATAATAACTGTGAAAGTGTAATGTGATAATGCATGATTTAGTTGTAGAGTGGAAAAGTACAGCCATAGTTTAGAATCACATAGCACAGAATAGCAGTGCAAGTTTATCATTAGCACTCTTCTGTCTTTGCACCTATAGGTTTCCTCGGTTGTCACAGCCATTTACAGGGCTAGTTAGTTGGCATGATATAGTCTATAACCTCGCAGAAAAACATCTAACTCGCAAATCATTTAACAGAATCAATACTACAAATGGTGGCATTTATTTACTATATGTCAAAACATTTGTGATGGATGCAGCCATCACAGAGATGGTTTTGGCCACCACGCTCACAGCCACAGCGGACGCCGGGGTGCGGTACCCAGGTTGAGTACCGCCAGTGATCCGTGGCTTTGACGCGCTGTGTCATCTTATAGTATGCTGTGCTAGGCTCACTCTCTTTAGACATCTCTATATTCTTCTAGGATAGTTGCAGTTACTAACAATTAACATCGTCTGATTCTCCTCAATTTATTCTAGATCCTAAACTCACCTAACGTCTTAATAGATTAGGTTAGTTTGTAGGCATATTTTTTATCTTTTTCTATTCACATTAGCTAGTTGAACTGCCTTTTAACGTAATCATCTTTATTTCCTTCTCACTCTGCTAAACCGTCTTTTACACTGACAAGAAGAGCAAAGCGCACTCTATGCATCACATATTTTCATGTTCTCGTAGATATATTCTTTGGTCTGTTATTCTAGTGTTTGTACATGTAAGAAACACAAAATGCGTTATCCGCCGCACTTCCACCCGCTAGCTGGCAATACCTCCCTCACGGCCCACGGCCACCCAGTAAAAGCGGGGTGCGGGCCGGACAAAGGCACTTCTCAGAGTAGTGATGAAGTGAGGAGAGACGCAGAAGAGATGATGTAAGACGGACGTCATGAGAGCCGAGACTGGGCAGTAGAGGCAGGTGAAGTGAGCGGAGGAGAAGGCAGGCAGCAGCAGCGGTGGCCTCAAATAAAAGATGTAGAAGGCCTCACAGAAAGATTTCCTTGGTTTGGAAAAGAGAGAGAGAAGAAAAGTTTATGGAGTGAACCCACTCCATCACACATTTTATTCTGCAAAAGATATTTATGCACATGCAAGTTGCATGCAGTATTTGATTAACACAATAAGGCACTATCCTGATTCCACTGTCAAAGTGTTTGCAAAGTTTGTATTCTGTATTGAAAAGTATACTTGCAGATATCTGACACAGCCTGCTCCAGAAGTGACGTCAGATCAGTCCCCACAGTCCAGGCGCAGATTCAGGTATGAAGGCCGGCACATGACACAGCCCATCACCCCCAGTGAGATGAAGGAGGCAGAATCATCATCTTCACCTTATGGACTCCCCGATTTATCAGGTGGATCGATAGCTGAAAGGTGGGTGTTGTCCACTTTAAATGAAAATAAAAAGCTTGAAAATGTGCTAATGAGTTATATTAATTTAGCAGAAACTGAGGGTGTTAGATTAATGGGTTGTAGAAGGAAAAAATTTTGCATTTAAAATGAAAATAAATTATCCAAAAAAGGAAAGCAGTTTACTAGAACATCATAAAATGTTAACTAAATATGTCCTATAAAAAGCATTAAAAGAAAATAACTTGCTTGTTGGTCATTTATGGCTTGAGCAACTCTAGTAAAGATAATTTCACCTAACTAGATCCAACTACTTCAGTCAGCATTGGTGGACAATATGTCCAGAGTACAGATGCTAAACTTTGGTAAGGTGCTGCCAATAAAATCGTTATTTTGGTGCTTTGAATAGTCTGCTTGTTAACCAGAACTATAACAAGATAAATACGTGCCAAGAAGGGGGAAAACTAACAGTGTGATCACTGGCTGATTTTTTGTAAATCCAAAACATTCTGGCTCAAGCCCCCACCCCCTTTTATATTTGTTACATGCACTACTCAATGAAAGGAGGGCAGTGATAAAATACTAAACTATTCTACAGTTACAACAAATAATGCTCCACTGAAGATGCCCTTAAGTCAACGGAACACTCAAATGTCTATTTTTTACTCTCTTGTGCATGCGTGCCACCATGACCTCCATGATGTTTCTATTTATCCAGCAATGCCCACTTTAATAATATTCTGAATCCGTGTTTTTCCAGCTTTGAACAATTTTGCGATCGAAATACATGTCTCTGCTTTTTTGCTTCTCTCAGTTGCTTTCTCTCTTCAAGAGACAACACCTTTTTTTATTTGTGGGATTTTTGAGGGTTTTTTTGGGGGGTGGTGTTTTTTGTTTTTTGACTAACACTATGATGTACATACTTTCCATTGAATAACGTCACATTTATTTGGCATGCACATAAAGGAAAATAGCTCTGAGTGAGAAACACAGTAGACCTACAAGTCATTCAAGTTGCCAAAATGCTGGTCATTTGTTGGTTTAGGCAGTAAGTTGCTTAACAGAATAATTATTTAAGAAAAGAGAACTGTCGCACACACAAGCGAGTCGTATGATGGGAGGTCTTATAAGAGGAGATCCACTGTATCACTTTCTTAATGTATCCTCATAGCTGTTATGACAGAAACTGTTGTACCCCAGATCCATAGATGTCTATATCAGTGTGTGTGGATATATATTCATTGACATTTTGTTTAAAGGTTAAATCAGCTGAAAGTCAGTGGAGAGGAGAGCTGGAAAAAACGATCTAAACAGAAAGGATCTGATTCGGGTATGCCTGCCCTAAGTCACGAGAAAGGAGATAAGGACAGAACACCAGTCCGACCAGCAACAATAGCTGATCGTCTTTGTCAGCTTGAAGTGTCAGCTGAAATATGGCGTGGTCGCATAGAAGAGACTGATGCCAAGCAGTTTGCTGTGGCGAGCAAAATTCCTGGTAAGACGGCTGGAAATGAAGAATATAAATAAATTTCATGCATGACATGGGAATTTATGTTTTAAAGAGAAAAGAAAAGAGCTGACTGCGGCTTGGGGCAATAAAGGTACAACAAAGAAAACTTGACCAAGCGAGACATAGACAGGGAGTTGACATTTCGAGGCATGGCAAAAAATAAAAAGTCAGCTGACAAGGATGCTGGTTATGCATGGTCAATGGACAGGAGGGAAGTGTGGGGAAGAGGGACAGATCATTGGTAGTAGAGTTTGCTAAACCACCTCTTCCTCACACTTTTCTCCTGTCCATCGACGGTGCATGACCAACATCCTTGTCAGGTAAGTGACTTTTTATTTGTTATCTGTGCCATCCTGAAGAACAGGCCATGCCCTGACTTCCTGTCTAAGTCTCGCCTGGCTAAGTTCTCTTTGTTGTAAATTTATGTTTGATAAAAAAAGTAGCTTAGAAGATCACCCCCATGTCAAAACTGATTCTCAATTTATATAAATATACGAACACATACACGTATGCGGTTGTGGGGGGGAGGGGGCTGTGTGTGAGGGGTGTTGGAGAGAGTCTTGTATGTGAAACTACCATAAGAAACAAGACAACCTTGGTTTAACTAAAACACTACTGATAACAACAACAACATCAAAAGTTCTTGGCACAAAATACTGCGTGCAGAATAAACCTTGTGCAAACAATTGTAGAACTTCAGAACAGTTCCCATTGTCTGAGATAATCACAAGGCTGTTATGTGAATGTCACATTTGGAAACCTTTTTAGAAGTATAGCAGTAGTTGATGCTAAGGATGAACTTTGCAGATAGAGCTGACATGATTTTTACTTTGGCAGATGTTGAGGTGTGGAGAATAATTTTTGCAGTTGTTGTTTGGTAGGTTGTTTCTGTAAGTTCATGGATGGTCAAATTGTTAGAAGTTTTCCTCTGCACATTTAGTTGAACCTTGTAAGACCATTACTGTTATGAGGAAGGATGTATCCTACATGTTTAGATTGTAGCCTTTTTTATGCAGTGTGTCCAGAATGCACCCTTCTTTTTAAAATGAATTTGAACCCTTCTGTGGTGTCCCATAATTAGAGGCAGTAAAAAGTATTTATGTATATGAGATCACAAACAGGTGACTGATGGAGGTTTTATTAAAGTGATGCTATTGTATTTCAGCAGTGGAGAGCCCACTACTTGCCAAGCTCCGAAAGAAAGACTTGACAAAGTTAGGTAGGTATGTCTGCATATGTAAATTTTGGCATGATCATTTTTGTTCCTCCACCAAAGGTTTAGGTTTTGAAGTACTGTGAATTATTTGAGACATATTTGGTCATGAAGTGTAATTATAGTTGTCACAATCTCAGGTAGTAATTATGTCCTGTATTCAACACAGTACCATCTTGGCCAGGTGCAGGTATCAGTTTCGGGACTCACATGTTTGTGTTCCAAAACTGTTTTAGAATAACTTCAGATCACCCAATTCTGACATGTCAAAAATATTATCAGAATGTTTTATCTCATGGCTGCTTGCATTTGTTGTTGAGTTGCTGTTTGCTGGAGGTATAATTAAAGAATTGTAAATAAATTGCCCTTTATATCTGCTATTTCAAATGTTTAATCAGACAGGGATATCTTCATTACCAGAATAGCTTCTAAGGACAGTTTGTTAGCATTTTAGCAGGGAAAAAACACCACTTAGAATGAAGGTCAGGCCTATGAGCACCCATTCATCTCATGCATCATGCACTGTGATTCTTCATTCAAACTTGAAAGAAATGGCTGGTCTTACAGAAAGAAAAATAAAAGCTTGGATAAAGATCAGCTGGATGAAAAGGGCAGATACCTTTTTTTGGGGGGGGGGGGGCACACTGATACAGCTTCTGAAAACATCTTACTTTGTTCAGCATAATAGTGATGAGCGCAAATATTGGATTTTAAAAATTTAGAAGGATCATGGTGTGTGATTGAGTGATGTGTGAACTCTCTGGCCACCAGACACCTCACATCTGGGGGGTATTTGTTGCTTAACGTCCAGGCGCAAACTATGTGCATATCAGGACGGTCCTCACATCTCAGGACACTCAGTCTGCACTGAATAGTTTTAAACACAAAGTGACATTCGACCACTGGACACCTGCTAAATGTGGACATGGACAGTTATACGGAAGACAAAATCAGTTTTTACCTGTCATGACCATCATTTGCGTTGCACCTGGGAAATAGGGGAAGGGGTCATAGGCCAGGGGGGTGGGAGGACCCATACATTTGTCTATGACAACTCTAGGGCCATTTTTGAAGTTAATGTGGTGGCCCAGGTTAGCCTGAGAAAATGATCTTCACCCCACATTTTAAGATGTGGGGAAATTGCCACATAGTTGGTGAAGAGGAGTACAAGCCAAAAATTACAAATAGGGGAAATTGCCATACGCACCATTTTAACCAACCCCTTGCAGAATGGACCCTGCGGTTCAAGCAGGGGAAGTGATAAAGCATAAATCAACTCTTATTCAGCGTGGAAGAAGTGGGAAAATAAAGTAAATGTATGTGAAAAAGAGAAAGTCTTTCTGTGAAGATTTTAATCAGTCAGTATGGGACTGGTTCTGTCCTGCTCAATCCAAAAGTTAGTGGATGCCTAATACAGGTATGATTTGTATATATTTAAAATTAATCTATAAATGAATTGTGACTGAAGTAAAAGAACCAAGTCAACACTATCACATGATTGTCATGTGCTAAAAGATGTGCATGCTATATGATAATCAGGGTAAAATTTTGAAATGGCCGATAGATTCAGTAATTAGACTGGCAGGCTTTTTGTGTGCGTGTGTGTGAGGGGCTGGGGGGAACAGAATCTGTAGGTCTTTTCAACTTTTTACCCGATAAGGACTGTTTCTTGATGTAAACTGCTCAATCCAAAAGTCTGCAAGTTAGTAGGTACAATTTATATATTTTTTTAGTCAATCTGTAGAGTGAAAAAGTTTTGCATATTTTTAGTCAATCTGTAGAGTATGACTGGAAATAGAACCAGGTCAACACTACATTATGCTGCATTCACATAATGTTACTTGTGCCATGAAATGAGCACACTACATAATAGTCAGGGTAAAATTATGAATTGATCGATAGATTCAGAAGTTAGACAGCCAGGGGACCTATGTTTTTTCCCCTCAGACCTGAGTCGCCAAAATTTGGTTGCTTCTTCGTCCTGTAAAATCATCGATCCCATTTATGAGTGCAGCAAGCAGTCTAAATGAATTCACTATTAACTGGTCGGGTGTCACAACTGGGAGATTTCTTTTTGCTCTTGATGGGTCGTCTGCTCTGCTCGCTCTCACGACCACCGTCAAGAGTGTGACGTGCGTAGGTGGAACTATCACTGTATTACTAAAGTTAATAAATATGATTTCTTAATCATATGGCCGAGCCCCCACCACCTACAGTCTCCCATAAAGAACAACAAAAGACCATAATACAGTGAACACAAAAAGAAGAATGTATTGTTG
>SMGT01016279.1:394891-420215 GCA_004794575.1 Lanistes nyassanus
GAAAAGAATGACCACATGATGCACAACACTCACAGAACACAACACTCGTTCCCGAATGCTTCTTACAGTCCGCACGACAGTCTGTACGTTGGAGCGCTCCTTCCTTGGATATATACCAGTAGATACCTTGAAGACCTCTTGAACCCCTCCACGTAACAGCAGACTTCGATGCTGACGTTCACACACGCCACAGAGGATATGACGTTTTACACAAGGCTGACACACAGCCCCTTTTGAGCTCACCCCAAGAGCTCGGTTACAGGCAGCCTCATTGTAAGGCTGGACCTTCGCCCCCTGCTTCAGACGGTTGTCTTGTCCACATTCTTCGGTCTCCCTCGTAAAGTTCTGCAGTTCTCTCCCGCCCGCTCAGCATAGAGGTTTCCCACAACAGAGGAGCACGTGCTAGAGTCTCACACCAGTCTGGAGGTATCCAACACCCTCGCAGAGTCCCTTGCGCTATGCAACTGGTCTACTCAAGCCACGTGCCGTTGCTACTAGACTTCCACACGTCTTGTACAACGAGACACCTCAATTCTGCAGCTGAATCCTTCAGCCTTCAGCAGAGTTGTACCACATGAAACGTACGTCTCACCACAGCAGCTCTTCTTTACAGGAGTTCAGGCTAACAATGCCCTCACTGTAGATTTCGCTGAAGATGTCCTCTCACAGGATAATTGGGCAGAAGACATTCTCTCACTGGATGTTTGACGGTCTAAACCAGTCCTTTTATTCTCAACTTTCGTCCACAGCTTCTTTCATTCACATGCACGTGGTCAACAAGGCAGTTACATATTTCAACCAATCAGGCCAGAGACAGCAGAAGCCACACCCCGTGTCAACTACTAGAACACGCCCCTAAGTGGACATCTAGAGTGGACATAGCTACCCCCTCCCCTTCCTGGTTGTTTACACCCATCGGCTACATCAAAGCCCCTGGTGCTCGATACTACGCATCAGCAGCTTCCTCCAGATACGTAATCCTCCCCTGTACAAACTAAACCACACCTGGCCAGCCTGACACCTGCTCTAGAGCTCAGTCCTTCCCAGCTGTGCCTCAGGGCAAGCAACACCTTGCCCCTTGCCTTCCGAGCCAGCACCCCTGATCAGAGGTGTGAACAAGAACCTAAACTGGGCTGGTGATGACGTGAGCGGCTAGATGGTGGCTTGAACAAGGGGATACTAAACCTTAATTAGGGACAGAGAGTCGAGGATGGGTCACACCTGGAATCTATGGTGTAATCTCCTTGACCCACCAGACCCCAAAACGTGACATCGGGTGATGTCATGTAAATGTATTTAATTAGTAATTCATCAGATTTCATTTCGTGCTTGACAGACACCCTACATGTTCTTTTTGGGTTTACAGGGTATGCACCTGAGTATTTTGCATATGTTGCATTCCAAATTACAGGAACCTGTGATGAGTGGACATCTGTCACATAGGGACATTTTTTGGGTGGAACGAAGGGTGTCCCTACATCACAGGTTTTTGTGTATTCTTAACGTAGTGATGACATAAATATTGAGGATCTCTGTTCTGCTTCTCATTTTTACCACTTGAGCTTATTTTTCTTTTTTTTTTAAATGTCTTCTATGGTTATGTAGTCAAACAACTCCCAAAACGCCAGTTATGAAGCCAAGAGGGGAATAATGCATGGGGGAGGGAAGAACAGGCTTTTAATTTTTATGGATTTGTGCTTGATAAAAATGTGCATGTGTGGAGGGAGTGTGTGCCCATATATGTATTTGGGCATGTGCATGCTCTTGCTTTTGTGTTCCTGTGTAAATTCATAACAAAAATAGGTCTGAAAATTCTAATTAGGCAGGGACATGTATTCCTAAAAATTGCATACAAAATATAAATGTAATACTGGAGGGCCTCTCATGACAATGTTTGACTTGGGTTTATTTCTCCACAACACAGGGAAATGGATGAGAGGTCATATGTTTATAGAGCTCTGCTTTAAACTTTCCTTCTTTGATTGTTACCAGATGGCATAAACCTATGTTCAATGTCATACTTTACCCCAACTCAAAGTGCTAAATTCCCATTTGGCAAACCCTTACTGCACCCCAAAACAAAAGATAAAAATACCCATCCCTGGTAAGGCCTCCTGTGTGCATGCATACTGCCCCACTGCAGCAGCCTGACCACACTCATGCTCAGTGTATCTCATCTTCTTTCCTCAGTGAATCTTGGAGTCAGGCAGGTGTGTGTGTGTGGGGAGGGGGGGGTCGCTGCTCACCTTTGACTGCCAGTACCTCAGGATCGTGCACCTGTGGTTCAGGGAAGTACACACACTTGCTTTTTTTTTACAACTTTCGCTTATGTGCTTGCTGTTTAAGCTAGATAACTGTGTTTTAGGGGACTTATTGCAATTTTTCTCGCCTATCTGCAGCTTGAGAGACTGTTATAAGAACATATGCATGCCTGTGTCAGTAAGCCTGTGCCTCTAGCGTTGCATGCTATCTTTACAAACAAAAGATGAAGTACTTGCGGCCCCCTGCTTTTACATTAGAAAATAAAGTGTTAGGGATTTTCCTGCCCTTTTGCTTGCCTTTGTTCCGATTCTACCAGAACAATGTTTGCTGTTTCCACTTGCACCGGAACAGTATTTCCTGCTTCCACTTGCACCAGGACAGCTTTTCATTTGGCAACTGTTTTCAACTATTCTCATCCGCGGTTTGAGTCCAGCAGGTGGATGTTCCCATTTCCTGCTGTTGTTGATAGTTGCCCCATAGGGCATGTCAGTCCTCGTCCCTGACATCCTCAGAGACACAGCCGGACTCGGGCATGAGCTCCCTGACGCCTCTAGATGAGGGACCTCTTTTTAGTGCTTGCTGCATGGAGCACTTATCCATTTCAATCTCTTCATTTTATGAACCAGTGGGTGCTGTTTTGAAGATGGTTTTTGTCTTGATTCTTTTCACCTTGGTTGGTGTACCTGTGTCGTACACACCTTGTCAGGTTTGGACCTCTATCCAGAAGTGAAGATGAGGGGTGCGTCTTACTCGGCTCCTTCCCTGACTTACAGCAATGAATCAACACTGGGCAATCTTTGCCTAGAGTCCAGTGGGCCTCGTATCTTGGATGAACTTTTACAGCCTCTGAACCAGAGGTCCAGGCTGGGTGTCTTAAGTCCAAATGTCGTTTTTTGCTACACCCAGCATGGTG
This sequence comes from Lanistes nyassanus, assembly GCA_004794575.1. NCBI lineage: Eukaryota > Metazoa > Mollusca > Gastropoda > Architaenioglossa > Ampullariidae > Lanistes > Lanistes nyassanus. The sequence goes on from SMGT01016279.1 coordinate 398,067, forward strand.
CTGACTTGAAATGACTGTCTCTCACTGTTGGGCATGGATTTTCTTTCTCTTGGCCAGAACTTCACACATCTTTCTGTTGGTCTTCCGATAGCAGATTTTTCTGCAGAAGCCATATAATGGGGTCAAGGGCTTCACCTCCCTCAGCAGTGCATTTAAACAGTGTAGGCCTTCACCCTCGCAGCTTCCCAGGCCTTGGGACTAGTGGAAGTGTTGCTGAAGGCGTACAGACAGATGTTCACTTCATATCCTTTATGATTGGGATATCTTCTGTCAGGAGGTTGGAACCCACACGGTTGTGGTGACACCTTCTCGCTTCAGAGGACGAGATACGCTGAGCGTGCACATGTAGAGGCGAGTACCAGTACAGAAAGCTGTACGCAAAATTCTTGTATAGTTGTAATCACTGTTTCCGAGGTCTAGCTAAATTTTAATTAATAAAGAATATTTGTTAACCTGATTACGTCCCTTGCGGGATATACCGGTGCAAAGACTAGTACTGGTATACCATACTGTTTCAAGACCATACCGGAATTTAACAGTATTCAGGTATGTACCGCCACCTCTATGCACGTGGTCAGGCTATGCCAGTGGGGCAGAACGCATGCACATAGGAGGCCTTACCAGGGATGGGTATCTTTATCTTTTGTTTTGATGTGTGGTAAGGGCTCGTAAATGGGAAGTTAGCAGGTTAAGTATGACTTTGCTGAGCACAAATTTAGAAGTAAAATTTGGATATATTTACCATATTGCTACCACAATGCAGGCAGAGCGCTTCTAGCTGGTCTCAAACATACAGTCAGAAGGAGACTTTAAAAAGCGTATAGCCACTCTAACCCACCTCATCTGACAGATACACCCTGGTTTTGTAGCAAAGAATTGCTTGCCAGAACAGCCTCCCTAAAGCTGTTCTAATCTACCAAATTAGCCAAAGAGAATAAAGTGTGCAACACATTTTGAAAGTTGATTTCGGTAGCTGTTATATCCAACTATGTGACAGAAGAGATTGAGGCGACATACATGGAGGTGATTGTCTGGAGCATTTGCTTTCACCTAACCTGCTTGAATGAAAGAGCTACCAATCTCTAGCCAATCAGGGTATGAACTGCAGATAAAATCACGATGTCGGCTTCAGAATCCATATAGCAAAACTGGCAAAGAACTGAACCCCATTCATTGTAAAATTTCATTTATGTTAATTTTAGCCACCTAGCTCTTGCATGCCTTCCTTCTTGTACCTGTTCTACCGTAGATACAATAGAAATGATCATTTTAAGTAAATTTTCTTTGCGATACCATCTCCCCACAGTGGGTTGTGGTGGATCAGCAGTTTCATTATGCTTTTGACTGGTTGATTGTGATCCATAAGGAGTGTTCGGCTGAAACATTGGAAGTAATAGAGTAGATACCATAGATTTATGGCATCTGCTAATTTTACTGCAAAAATAATATTCTTATGTCTTTACTGGTGTATACAAAACTTTTTGGCTTTGGTTAACATTCATTTTGTACATAACTTTCTGGCATGGTGATCTGCAACATAACCAGATGACACTTCGAACAGCGGTTCTCCTGTTTCGTCCCCTAGTACTCCAACAAAAGAGTTCTTGCCCAGGATACCTCTGCCTAAGGATATAATTGTCGGTAAGCATGGTAGCCTAGGTTTCCTGTTGCTTTATTATGTGGCTTAGGAGCTTAGTGTTTATTTATTCTAAATGACACATTGGACAACTTTGGTTTTAAATCACACCCGAATATTACATGTGGACCTTTTCATGCATGAACTTTTATGGACAATGGTGCTGGTAACAATACTGACATACAGATGTTTAAAATACAAAAAAAAAAAAACTTCATTTGTCTCAAACTTTTGATGCAGCTTTATGTGTAACTCGAGGACAGGTCTTGGGTAACACAGGCTGAAATAAAAGCAAAACAGGAGTAATTTTCTAAGTATTCCCCAATATTATGGAAACTCAGATGGAAATTTGATCCTGCATTCATTTAAGCATGCAAACAATTCATTGACCTTTTTTAAAACTATTACTGTGGCTGAAGGGGTCATCATTACTAGTGTTTCTTGACAAAGATACAGGAAACTATTGTTGGCCAAAACACATTTCAATATGGTCTGTGGAGGAAAAAAAACTGTATAGCCCAGTTGGACAACATAGTGTGTAAAGTCCAGCCAGACAAAATCCATACAGCAATCAGTTATAGGGACATTGATCAAGGAAATTATGTCACCAATTGAGGAAATAAACAGCTATTCTGCATTTTAAAATGCCAGCACATTACAAATGGTAATGCAGGTTTTTTCTTAGCCAAACCATGCACTGTGTGTGTTTCCTCTTGTGTGCCTTGTTTGTCTGGAACAGTTGGTGATAAGTCTTTCGACACTGTGGCCATGGCCTTTGGGCAAATATCAGCAACAAAGAGTGTCTCGATGTGGAGGGGGGATAGAACAATTGAGGTGGGTAAAAGGAAATAACGGGTGTAACGTGAAGAGCAAGTCGGAGTACAAAAGATCTTGGATGGCAAGCCCAGTAAAGAGGTGTTGGATCCAAAGCTATGGTACCTGTGCTGCAGTCCAGATCCAGTCTCATTGTGCTAAAGTGTATTTTGATAATGAGCACAGACCATGGGTTGGTTTCTGGTGGGTTAGTACCAAATTAAATGTAAAACAAGGGAACTGTACCAAGCTAGAAAGGGACAAAGACGAAGACAATCTACATGTTTCGGGGCACTACCCCTTCATCAGGACAACACACAAAAACGACGAAAAAACCAAAAGGAAAAAGACTTATCTGCAGTAGAAGTGGCGCATTGGCTGCAAGGCAGGAGAATGACCAGGGGACAGTGACTAAGAAAGGTTAAAAAGAGGGGCAGCCAATCGCAAGGTGGGTAGGAAAGGGTAGAGAAGGGTGGGGGTGGAGAGTGGGCGGGGGAGAGAGAAAGAGAAATAAGCAGCGCGGGTAAGGGGGCGTCGGTAAGAGAGTGGGAAGGAGGTGAGAGAAAAAGAGACGGAGGGGTGAGGGGGTTAAGGGAAAGGAGGGGGAGGGTCAGTGTTTTAGGTTGAGTCCAGTAGGTGCCATGGTACCGAAATGGGTAATGAAGTAGGACTCCATATTCTTACGGTCAATGGAGTCGCCCTTCATTTTCCAGATACCGCAGACCCTCATGTTGTCGGCTGTGTGTGGGGGTGTGCTGAAGTGACGTGCAACTGGTGTGTTTCTGCAGTGTTTGGTGTCAGCTAGATGTTCTGTGAAGCGGGTGTTGAGAGTGTGTTCTGTCTCCCCGATGTAGAATAAAGTGGGACAGAGGGTGCATGTGATGGCGTAGACGATGTTGCTGTTCGTGCAGGTGAAGTTGCGTTTGATGATAAAGGTGGTATTGGGTGTGTGGAGTGTTATGGCAGTGTTAAGGTAGGGGCAAGTGTGGCAACGGGGGACATTGCACGGGGTGGAGCCGCAGGAAGGGGGGAGGGAGGTAGTCGGTTTTAGTTTGGAGTGTACTAGAAGTTTAGTACCAATTGGTTAGTACCAAGTCTGTAATGGCTGTCTTATTGCATTGGTAAGACAAAAGAGGTTAATGATGGTGGTTAGGGTAACTGATGGCTAGGAGAGTTGTGGTAACCGGAGAGAATCCCTATGTTGTATATTGAATTCTACTGCATCATCCTCAGTGCTTTTGCAAGGATGTAGATAAAGTTTGACTAAGCAGGTAAGGAACATTTTTTGCACATATGGCCTTATGTACACTTCTTGCTTAGGTACAATACAATTCTGTGCAGACACCATTGTCATTAGGACACTTTTTTCTGGTAACACATGCAAATGTCATATATGAGACTATATTGTATCATTTTTACCTTTTTGCTTGTCGTTATAATAATGGACATCATCATCCCTCCATATGTCTGTGGGGAAATGTAGGAAGGTAATTTTTGATACATGCATGGTCTGCTATGTCCTTATTACAACCTATCTTGATATGCCTGTATTTGCTTGCAGTGATTTTTTTTCCATCGCCCATATAAATTTTTATGCTTTGCTATTTCTCCATCTGTTAGCCAATGTTGTTTAACAATTCACTGAGAGCTGTAATGTGCTCTTTTCTAGATCCATATTTTGCCAGATCTTCAGAGCAGCATGACACCCATAAAGAGGATTCTGCTACGGAAATCAGGAACCACGGGATAGAAGCCATACATATTGAAGTTCCTGTGGTGGATGGTGAAGAGATCAAACAGTTCTTTGCAACAAAGGAAGTAACAGAGATTGCAGATAAAGTGGATCTCAACGTAGATGATTTTGACAATATTTTTATTGAGTCTAGCGAAATGTGAGTAAGATAAGATTTTATTATATAAAAATGATACATTATCGTGTATCTCAGAAGGTTTCTAGGCTGTGTATTTGCTTTTCTTTGTCTGTAATAAAGCAAAACACTTTCTGTACCAAACTCTGCTTGCAGATGACAAAGAAATCTCTCGCGTTTTTTACATGTGAAATTTTATCAGGCAGTGGACTAAACATGTTTTATCTAAGGTTTTATCTTTAGGCCTCGGATACCATCATTATTTGCGTAGCAAAAATATTTCTTATTTAAAAATCTCATATTTATACTTAAATACAATTCTACAAGCTCAGGAAACCTAAAAGCTTTTTACATGGAAATGTCTATACTTTAACATGGCCTATTTTGCAGCATCAGTGGCACATGGCATGATGAAATGTCATTAAGCTTTGCCCTGTAACATTGTTCTTTCTGTTTAACTAGACTTTTAAAAAATTACTTTGTTATCTGCAATATCCTGCCATCCTTCATCTCGCTCAGCCTTATTTTTATGACAAAACATTGTACACTTTTGGACAAAAGGAATTCTTAGAAGAAATAGGACAGAGTAACAGGAAGTAACAGTTGACAGAAACACAAAATACCTGAACAATTTTCAGTATGCACCATCATTACCTCGGTAGAACACTCCTCAGTGGTAAACTTTCAAGGTATTGAGTTTTCTGTTTTTTCGAAACCCACAACACTAAGTTACAAAGACCATTATTCAGGACAATAGTGTTTATTGCAAGGACACGTACATCTGCACCTAACCGGAAAGTGCCAGGTTAGTCTGTGATTAAGGTGAGATAACATGCTAGATAATATTCATGGGAACTGAAAATTGTCAAATCAAAATATACTAAAGCAGTTTAAAAGATACCTTTCAATTTTCTCAGTATTAAATACGGAGAGTAGGAAGTGTAATGCCTCACCAGTTATTGCAATCAGTCAAGTCGCCTTCCAGGTATGATCCTTTCTACTGCCTATTCCTTTGGGATTTCCTTTTTTTTCCCAGACCTGTGCGAAGAGGGGTAAGAGGAGGTCAGCTGCTGTGTCAGGGTTAGTTTTGAAATTGGAAGTGTGTACTGTGTTCGATCCAATCATGGATTCAACAAAACCCCCACCATGCAAAAAATTAAAAAGTGGTAATGGAAAATAAGGGAAAGGAAGGTTCATTGGTCTTATCAAGAAGTCCAGCAAAGGTCATGCCTGTGCATATTGCCCATAAAAGTTAATTCTTCTAGTGATGTATGATCTGCATATGCACTCCGATATGAAGTCATACAAAGACAATGTCTTATGGTGCAGAAGCTTTAAAGTGGTACATGTGCACTTTCCCATTCATCAAGAGGAAGAAAACACTGTCTACCTGTTGTGGTATTGCTCTGTCGTATGTCTAGGGTATTGGTTTTATGTGCTTTGAATCTATATGCAAACACGATTTACAGGATGATAAAACTACAATACCAATAGTTCACATTGGTGAAATAAGGGAACCTTACTTTTTGCCGAAGACAATTTCTGTCCTTCGTACAACGGTGGTATATCCGACTATCTCTTAAATGACATCACACAGACATCTTTACTTTCAGTACTTTCAGTACAATCAACTGATAGTCACACTGGCTAAAAGTATTCTCGCTACACCTAACTGGTCCCAGCTGGACAAAGCGACTAACCAACAGTTATGGTGTATATTTTGTTAAGCTACTGAACGAGTTTGCAACTGACTCTTCATGGCTATTTCTTCACAACTCTCTGAGTTAAAATCGTGTCAGCTACTTCTACATATAGCTAATCTACACGGTACTTACACTCACTTATTCATGCTGGACAGGACTACTGCAGATGCCACATCTCTCAGTTCCACACCTCAGCAACGGTGCGGTGACTTTACAAGTTCCTTTTTGACTGACAAGAGTTGCCCCTATGCTGCTCCACAGTTGCATTCTAACAGGTCGGCAGCAGCAGCTGGCTCTCTGTGTCCACATTGTGCACAACTGTTGTACTCAGCTACAGTAACTACTCCAGGAGGCTGGATATACTTGGCGATTCACAACTAGCAATCGGCTGCCTTTATACTCCCGGGCGCAGCTTTACAAGGGAGTCGCAAATGGGCGGTCCACCTGTTTGGGGTGAAGGGACCCAGCCAGGACGGTGGTTTACTCCAACCTCCTGCCTGGCCACCTGTTCAGGGTGATGGAGTCAACCGGGAAAGGGGAGGGTGCGGGTTACCTTCACCTCTTGCCCAGCCACCTCCCTCGTTCCCAATAATGCCAATGTCTGCGATGTAGATTTTCATGTACACAAACCTTTATTAGCCATAAATGCATTCAAAAATATATACCCGTAGTATCACCTGGCTTTTGTGTAATCAGCTAAAAGATGCCAGAGAGACATGCTTGGATGTGGCCATCACTGAAAATCCTGCAGATCTCATTTTATTTTCTGTTTTACTTGGCCGCCTATTGACTGATAATAATGGCCTATCAGGATCCTGCATCATATTTGCAGGCTGAGCTAAGAATGCTCAAGCAGCACATCATTTTTACACTTGGAAACCATTATTAGCTAAAACCTGCTTTGCGACTAAGGAATTTCCTCATATTACCTTACAGAAAACCCCTGCATAATTGATTACAGTTAACTTTCATTAGCAAATCTGAATGTAGAATAATTTATCTCTCAGTTCAAAACATGACCTTATGCTGCTATCCATCATGTGTAATATAGTTTGCTCTGACAATTACTTAACATTACCTGACATTAATCACACCAAGTAAAGACCCAGAATAATACAGTAACACAATAACCTTTAAGTTCTTCTCTGTGAACCCACTCTACACACTCAAGTGTCTTTAGTGACAGTTTTAAGACAGCAATTTGCATACAGCTGCCCAGCTAATGAAACTAACAAGATTATGCTTGATCTCTTTTAAAGTGACTGAAATGCTGATCTATCCTTATTCTTTTAAGGAAATCTGAGAAAGGATTTAGACAGCATTATGTCATAAATGATCTACCATTGATGGCACTTCAGTTTGATCTTGTGGGTGTAATTTCTTGTTATGGATTATGATGCAACAGTCTGCTGCAGCACAACAGGCACAACATGAAGGGACTCACCTATCTCATCTATCTTCTGGAAGCATACATACGTTCAGAGAGAAATCCAGGATGCAGCTTTGTACGATTCCTCCAGTCTTTTTGAAATGGACACATACTTTAAATTCAGGCAGATGGGTGCCTGTCAAAATGGGCACAAAACTGGCAGCACACTGCAGGGAGTTAAGCGGTTTGCTAGTCATGGTGTGTAAAGGCCAAAGCTGACTATGCAGTTTGTCTACAGTGCATCTTATTTAAGTTTCATGGGCCCCTTTCCTTTGGAGGAGGCTCGTGGGTCCCTTTCTTTTGTTTTGTTTTTTGAGTCCTGGATTCCTCTCTGTATGTCATTATCATGCCTCTTTTCTCACACTAATAAAAGTTAGACCACTTTTCTACATGTATCTATGTATGTTGCCAATAGATGCGGGTGGGGGGGGGAATTGATGTAGAGCCTTTCCATATGTCTGGTTCCAGAAGATCAAATGAATTTCAGTGTTAATGCTTAGGAGTATTTTTTTTTTGTAAAAAAATTTAAAACAATGCATTTATGCCATTAATACTCAACAGCATGCATATGGACAATGTTGACCATTTTACAAAACCACATTGAAAGAAAGCGTTTTGTTTGTGATATTTTCCCTTTATTATTTGGCAGTCTGCAGACAATCCGAAAAATTCGGCCTTCAAGAAAGAAGAAGGCAAGTGGTCACAACCCACTAAAGAATGTGGCACAGCTTGTTGAAGTACAAAGAGGATATATGCAAATTACCAGTGGTGTGGCTGAGAAGGAACTGCGCAGGTTGAAGACGGAAGGCTGTGAGTGGAATTTTGTATAAATTGAGATTTTTAAATCTTTTCTAGTTAAGACATAAAGTTGATTCTGTGGTACCTAACACTTTCATTTTCGTATTGAGAATACGAAAATGTAGTTTGAGCATATTCTGTTTAAATTAACCATGCCATAATCGATTATGCCCCCAAAGTAATCTGAAAGTGGTTTTCCCACATCCAGCAACTTAACAATAGAAATCGTTGTTTGTCCACTACATTGTCTCTAAATTACCAGTCCCCACAGGCCCGGCTTCATGTGCCAAGGGTGAGAACCCAGTATTTCTCTGGATGGGTGGCTGAGCTGGCTCACCCCTTTCTCTTCTACTTTCCTTTATTTCTGCCTCTGTAGTCCTTTCCCTTCTTTTCCACCTGAACTTCTCCCGGTTTCTGTCTGCCCTGGCCGGTCTTCTTTCTTCTTACTCTTCCATCCTTCTTCTCTCCACAGTTTTTCTTTCTCTGTGGTCTCTTTTAGGACCCCCCCCCCCCTGCATTTGCCATGCAGGCCAACCCATGTCGGAGGAGAATGGGATCCTGGGGGTTGAGGTCCTTGATGGGTGCCCCTCACCATACCAGGACTTTACCCAGACATTTCTGGTGGTGTGGCGCTTCTCCTTCACCACCGCCTTCTTTCCATTCCTATTCCTCATCACTCTTCTCTCCAGGCTGTGGCTGCAAGAGTCACACTGCACAAAACCATTATTGTCTTCAGTTTCTATCTTCTGTCCGCTTGGGTTTCCTGTTCTTCACATGCCAGGGGTGAGCACCCAACCTCTCTCTGGCTGGGTGGTTGAGCTGACCCACTCCTTTCTCTTCTGCTTTCGTTTTTCTGCATCTCTGGTCCTTTCTTTTTCTTCTTTTCTGCCCCAACTTCTCCTTGTGTTCTGCAGGTTTTCCTGTGCTGTCTTTCTCCATGGTTTTTCTTTCTCTGTGGTCTCCTTTAGAGCTCCTGCATTTGTTGTGCAGGGGGAGAATAGGATCCTGGGGGTTGAGGTCCCTGGTGGATGCTGCTCATTATACAGTACCATCATTGGCCCAGACTTCTCCTAGATGGGAGGTTGGTGTGGCCCACTTCAATCAATCAGTCATTCCGTGCCCTAGCTTTGCTAGAAGGCAGCGCCCTGGGTCAATCTGGAATGTGGTCCTCAGAAGGTGTCGAATGCTGTTCGCCGATGGGACTCAAAAATCTTTGTGGATCGTCCCATCAAGGTTTCAGTGCACAGATCGATGACTTCTTCTGTCGGTATGATCTGCCTTGCTGACTTGGCTGATATGTTGGAACTCAACATCAAGGCATAGCTTCATTCCCAAGGGGTGACATATGTCCATTGAGTGCAAGAGAGTGGTCATTCCCACCAACACGTAGTTCTTTTTGTTACCTGAAGGTACCCTGTTTTCTCACAATCTTAAGGTTGCTGTCTCCCTTTACTTTCCTTCCCCCTTATGTTGTTTTCAGTGCCTAGCTATGGCCATGGTACTAACACTTGCAAGTCTGTTCCTCTCTATTCCTAGTGCAAAGCTGCTGATCACTCTTACAGTGCTTGCCCCAATCCTTGTGTCTGTATGAACTGTGGCAGTATTCACATTGCCACATCTTGTGCCTGTCCTCGGTGTATGGAGATGGCCATCCAGCGGGTCCAACAAGTTGTGTAGAACAAGTTGTCCTTCACCTAGACCTCCCTAATGGGTGGTTGGCACTTCATCCGCCAGCTTCTTTGTATTACTCATCTTGGTTTCTCACCATCCACCCAGGGGCAGAGTCAGCACAACCTTTTAGAGGATATGGAGATGGGGTCACCTCCTCTTCCTACACCTCGTTTTCTCCAGCTAAATCTTTCACGTCCATATCTGTCCCATCGATGCTGCTCTAAACCCTTTGGTAACATGACTTCCGTCATCCAATGACAGACATACCTACCGTTCCAACTTTTCCATATTTTGTTCCTGAAAACAGCCCTAAAATGTTGGCGTTCCACAAAAATACGGAAATTTCCTGCCATTATGGAAAAATGAATTTCCTCCAAGATTTTGTTGGCGCGGCGGTGAAAATATTGTAACTGAACCGTCTGTACAACACTGTCTCTGAGTGGCTGACAGTGTTTTTCAGCCAATCAGATTAAGGATTAGACTGGAAGGATATCAAGGCAGCCTTAAGATAAACATAAACATCAGGGTATTCTTTGGTTCATCGACACTTCAAAGCCTTTATGAACTGCACATGTTGCAGTTCTTGTGATAAAAATGATGGCTTCAGTTGTTCAGAAGAGAATACACAGAAATGGCTGTATTTAGTGTTTGGGAAGTAAGCAGATGGCACCACATTTGATCAAGTTAGTTGTGATTTTTCAATTTCTCATGGTGGAAAAGATGACTGTAGGCAGGCAACATTGCAAGAAACACTGAGAACAAATGAAAGAAATCACAACAGAAAACATGCAAAATAATTTTAGATTTTTGTGTCCATCTCTTCTGCTGGCAGCATGAGCAACAAAGATGATCAAGAGCAGAAATTGTGATGGCTGACTTAGTCACTGATCTCAACTTGCTTATCAACACACTTGACAAGTTAACCAATGTTTTCAAAGTTATGTTCAGATCAGACTTCCCCCACAGCCCAGAAATTTTAGTGGTGCTGCAGTAAGGCCACAACAATTGTCAAAACTGGTGCAAAAACAACAATGGTTATCACACAACATCTGAAGATACAACCTTCTAACTCTAATCCAAAGTGATGTGTGACTTGAAAGTGAGAACCACTTGAAAATGCAATTAACCATATAGTGCATGCCTGTTTTATAAACATAATCTGTTCTGATTTTATTTCATTTAAGAAATTAATTTAAGAAAGTTATGTCTGCATCTGGGTCAGCGTGGTGCTTCGATATGCTGTAAATGTGTCAATAAGGAGAGTTCCTGAACTTTTAGCTGTATTCCTGATTTAATAATAATAATAATAAATGTAGATTTTTAACGTGCGAGAACACATTTCATGCACACTTCGGGCGGATGGAGGTAGTGTTCCTGAAAGTCAGCTTTGAGGGTAGGCATGTCTGCAATGGAACTGTCGGAGAATCTGAGCTAACTATGAGGAATTTCATTGTCGTATATCTTCCATCAGTCCTGCTGTTCTTGCAGCCCTCCTGCAGGGCTCTACTCCTTTCATCTGTGGCAACTTTCATATCCTTCATCCTGCCTTTTCCGATCGCCCTCCTCTTCACCACCACCTTCTTTTCAGTCCTCTTCCTCTTCACTCTTCTCTGCAGGCTGTGGCTGCAAGAGTCACGTACCAAAAAGCCATTACCATCTGCAGTCTCTATTTTCCTCTGTCAGCTTTTCACTTCATTTTTTGTAGAGAGGGATCTTTGTCTTTTCAATGATAGAAGCCTCCCTTCATTTTTCTCCATTCCCTTTTTGCACCTTCCTTTGCCCTTTTACCTCCATGCTGTATCCTCCTGTACCACTGTGATATAGCCCTTGCTGTTGACATGGCATAAAACACCAAAACTCATTCTAAATTTCTAGAACATACTTCTCAAATGTCAGTACTTTTCTCAGTGGGGTGTGACAATTTTGAAGCCATTGTGCATTGAGGATGGCTCAAACATGTACTCGATGGAAAGGATGCTGTTGGAAGTTGTCTTAAGGAAATGTTTACAGCACACACCGCTTTCTGGAAATGTGGAGTCGAACATGCTTGTGACAGAAGCACTTGCATAAATCCACAGCTGATTTAGAAGTTTGTCTTCTTTTGTTATATGTCAGCCAGTTTTCATGTTTTTGCTTAAGATAGCAAACTATGGTGCAAAAGTTGTGACACTGCAAAAACATTTAAGGGCCATCTTAATCTGTGGAATATTTGCTGCTATGACGGTCATAGCATGCTGGGCATGATAGGTCACAATAACGTAGCTGTTTTGGGCAGACATTGGACCCTGTGCCACTGGGCTCAACGCGCTCACCCAGGTCCCAGGCTGCTAGGTCATTGCTTCAATGTGATTGGCTGACCCATATAATTATTAAAGGGCAGATAGTCAAAGACTAGGTCAGGGAGGAGGTCACAGTGAATACAAACATGTATTTCTGTCAAACAACCGAAAAATACATTCTTAAATATTCCAAATATTTATCAGGAAATATGTTCATAAATCCATCATATAACACAGCTACCCATGTGGGTTTGCTCATGTGAAGAGTGTGTAATAAATCGAACCAATCTGAAGAAATGCGAAGCTTTTCATTTTCGATGCCAAACTAACACTGTAATTAACTTGATTTATAAATATAAATATATTAGTTTCAAACTATACGTAAATTAAGCAAATCTTTGAAATAGGAAAAAAAAGTAACACTTCAAAACTGTTTTTCAAAGATTTTGGTGTGTCGTTATTGTCAGTGTACAGTATCCTCAGTATAACATAGTTGGTGTTTTACTATTATTAATACACTTTACTATTTTTATTTAATGTGGACCAGCATGTAATATGCTTTCTTGCCCAGACATATGTTAGGATTGCTTGTCGTTTTCTCATGCTTTTGTTCCTTTATCAACACTGGCTACAATCGCAGCAGGTAAAGCCAGTCTCTCATCCCAAGGCCTTCTTTGTAAACTAGCTCGGTTGGACAAAGATTACTATCACACATGCAGTTAAGACATGAAACGCTGCAAACACTTTATGAAGTTATCATATATGATGGTGTACCGACATGACTATGCCTCTGTGGCAATGTGTCCCTGTGCCTCTGAGGCAGATTAAGATAGGCCTTAAGGTAATAAGTTATGTTAGAGGCCAATCGTAAGTAATGGGTCCATTAGAGAGTAAAACTAATTGGTCAGGGAAAAAAAGGCCATTCAAGGGAGGTACATGTATAGTTGTAAATGAGGGTGTAGTTCATCAGAGGTACCATACATAAAGGGTCTTAACCATAAAGGGGCAAAAGAATGAAACTCATCTCTGTCGTTTCAGTTGGATTTTAATCAGTGTATGAAAAGCCAGTAATCATATACATAGTTTCTGAAAAACCATTTTTCTCTGCTAGTTCATGTTTGTTGAGAAAAATTATTTTTCCAATTATATTTTTATACAATAAAACAAGCAAGGTAGTTGGTAACCTTTAGGTTTGCCGCTTTTTTCCTTAACACAGACCCAATGTAGGGTTATCATCTACTGATACCATTGTGAACTTCAGCACGATTGAAATAAATGCTGCTTGCAAGCTACCGCAAGTACAATAATCTGCTTTATGTATTTCAAAAGATCAAATTTTGAACATCAAAGTTATTATAAAATTTTACTGAAGTAAGTGTTAGATTGAGTCACTGTGTTCACTTGATGTGCCTAGATGGTTTGTCGCATGTAAGGCTATGACTTCCCATGGTCTCTATGTATTTTTTTTAATGACAAAACTGAGAGCAATAAAAACATAATTCCAATGCAGGATGAAAGAAAAATTTTAAAAGAATAAAATTATTCCTATCTGAAATCCATCCAGTGTGAATTCTATGTAAAACCCTGTGTTGAAAAAGGTGTCAAAGCAAATGCAGCAAAATAGCAGGCATGATTGTCTCGCTAACTCCTAAACAAGATCACATGGTTTCGAGACCACAGTTGAGAAGAAGTCATGGTCTAAGGGAAGGAACTCAATAGAAAAATGATTCCTTTATTAAAAAAACACCAGTGACATCCCTTTGCCAGCAAACCCCTTTTTTACAAAGAATTTTTAAAGTCATTGTAAACTTCTCTCCAAAGTGCCATTAGCAAATTTCTGTTGTACCTTCTCCAAAGTGTTGGGAATAGCCATTTACCCACCTATGAATGAGTTGTTCTTCAAAATGGTTATCTCAAAATTACATCGTTAATAGCCCTGACATTTTGCACTTAGCCAAGTTTTCTCCATTTGTTCATATTGCATGTAAAGATAATGCATAATATTTCATATTGTGGAGAGGAGGAGGGAACTAGTGTTTGAAGGAACCTAGAGAGTGCAGTTTTTCTTTGTACTTTTTTTTATAATTATCAACTGTTTTCATGGGTATCTGGAGGTGCTTGTAAATCTCAGTTCATGGGAAAAGTCAAGATTTGCATTTGAAGTCACATGCTTTTACTGACAGATACAGTGGGTTTTCCATCCAGTTCTGCAAACAACAGAAGCTTCAAGAACTAAATGCGGATTTCTGTTTCACTCACCTAATCAGGAATGTTTCTTACCCACTTCTTTACACAAAGTTTCGAATCTATTGAGTATCATAGAACTAAAATTTTATATCTTTTCTTCAGAACTTAATTGTCTTTTACATATTACCCTGGTCACATTTCACTAACTTTCAGTTTCTATTGATTATTTCGTCACCAAATGTTCTGCTTTGGTAAAGCCCCAAAACATCTCATGACATCTGGTGTTTTTAAATTAATTTAAAAGATACACATCTATCAGGGAAAAAGCTGTGTATTGAGAAGAAAATGTCAGCTTGTTGAAGTACCTACTTAAACATATAACATTGATCCCTTAAACCAATAATTAAAAATCAACTCAATCTATCTTTATGATTATCACAAAGTACTTATACACATTTGCTGCTTTCTCATCAGGTGTTCAGGCCTGTGAGAATCTTTACATTTCCGAGATAGACTTATATGGCTTCACACTGACTGGAAGACCATACCAGATTTAGTCTGCCTGATTTTTGCTTCTATCCTTTTGGTGAATGAGAATTAATTGTAGTCTTTTATATGTGTTTCATAAAGTGGCTCGTGAAGCAGCACTGGCAGGATTGGCAAGCATCGAAAACTTCCGCAACGTGGAATTGCGTAAAACAGAGACTTCTGTTCTGCCAGCAGCATTAGGTGCCCGTCACAACCCTTTCTGTGATCTCATGCTTCTTCATGTGAAAGGTGGGTTAATGAATGTCATGTCTTTTGCAATGTTAGGGTACAATTTTTCCACTAACTTAATACAACTTAGAGTGGTCTGTTGGAGACTGAGTGACTGCTGTGATGGGTGTGTGAGGTGCATGGGTTATTTTTGGTGGGGGGAGGGGCTGGCTCTTCTTTAAACATAAAAAGTGTACTCCAGCTAACATGAGTTTTAAGGGATAAGGGAAAAAATTAACAGAGGAACTGAACAAAGTTATAAACAACAAAGTCATCGTTTTGGGACATTATCCATTCATCAGGACCACATGAACAGATACAAACTAAAAACAGGTACTTAACTGAATCAAGATGCATGTAGACAGCACTGGATGGGATGATGCTGCTGAGACAGGAGAGACTGAAGAACATTAAAAGGTGACCTGGAATGGAGGTCGTGTGTATAGCCAGTCAGATCATGATCCTTCTCTGCAGTTGAGCCAATGGTATGGCAGGTGATGTAGGAGGAGAGAAACATAAGGGAGTTAGGGGATGCCATAGGTTAGCTACATAGAAATAGAAGAGAAATACTCAAATAGAATCATACCAGTTGAGAACTCAGAATGGAGCTGTGTTAACTGACTTCTCGTCTAATGAGATTGTACGATCAAGACTTGTGTAATTGGGAGATTGTGATCAGGACTGCAATTGGGTGCATATTTATAACTTTTCTGAAAGATAATTTCTTCTCCGTTGCCAATTCCCTTGAATTAATTAAGTTATTACCACTGGTACAGATACTACAAACATCCCCCTCAACAGAATGCTTAGTAAGTAACCTGGTAACATCTGCCAAGTATACTGTGGAGTTCCAGTTTGAGAACAACAATCTTCTTTTAAAATGTATAGAAGCCAAAGTTTTATATTGGAAAAGTTAAACTGAAATATTATAGTTAAAAAAACTCACCTTACCCTCCATCCTCCCTGGTGAGTGGTTAGCTAATGAAATCTGATTTAACTGGGTAGCTGGTGAGCATTATTTACAGATCAGTTGTGAGAACATTGTTGTAAATAAGTGGCTGGCTGGGTGTGCTAAGTGGAATAATGGCTTAAATTTCTAATCTAATGAAAATCTAGCAAAACTGTGGTTTAGCATTAACCCATTCCCATCACTCTGGAGACGTACACAATAGAAATTTGCTACTGTTGCTGGAGAGGGGGTCTCCAATGATTTTATGATACATAGAAACCACAAGGGAAGTCATGGCGGAAAAACTGCATAGGCACATACAGTGCATACAATGACTATTTCTAACACCAAATAGTAAGTACTATTTAGCGTTTTTTCAGTACATTTCTATAATTATTTTGACGCTCAAAAATTAATCTTTCAAAATACATAGATTACTGCACTTTTGGTAGTTTGCAAGCAGCATTTATTTCAATCATGCAGAAATCTGTATGTCCTTATGGGTATGCAGTGGTAGTTAATAGTATAAAACCTAAGTCAGGAGTGTGTTAATATTTAATATGGTGAGGTGGATTTCTTGGCAATGTTTTGTGATGCTTCATTGTTCTTAAACATACATATCTTTTGTTAGGTCGAAGAAATGTCCAGACAAGACTAGTAGCACCTGCTGCAAAATCCATCAATGCAGGGGACTGCTATATTCTTGTCACCCCAGACAAGATCATTAACTGGATAGGGGAGTACAGCAATATCATTGAGAAAGCTAAGGTAAGTGTAGTGAAGACTTTTTAAAAATTCATTAAAGAACATTTATAACCTTATTAGCAATAGGGTAGTGAAGTATTTTTGTGCACTGTGGCCCTGAAGTAACCCTGCTCTGGCACGGGTGAGAGGTGAAGGAGCTAAAGACATTTCAGGTCAGATGACACCACTAGGTACTTATGCAAAAGACAAAGGAAGTCAAAGTACACACAGAAAAATCACTTAAGGGAATATCATAAAACAGCATAACCTGTTACGATTTTTGGTGTCTTGTTGCCCTAACCAATCAGGAGAAAGAGCAACTTGTTACTGTCAACCCGATTGGCTCGGAGGAGGGGGAGATGGTCGAGCGAGGGGCGAAGACAACCTGCCCCTCCCATCCCCAATGTTATGGTTTTGCAGCTCGCTGCCCTAGCCAATCAGGAGAGAGCACAGTGGAGGGAGGGAGGTAGTCGGGCAAGAGCCAAGGGTAACCTGCCCCCCCCCTTTCCCCCGGTTGAGGTGGTCTGAGAGGTGGTCTGGCGGAGATGGGGGGTAAACAACCCTCCCGGCTACAGGCCACCACCCCGAACGAGTAGAAAGCCTATTCGCATTTTTCTGGCAAGCTCGAGTTCAGGGCTATAAAGGCAGCCAACTGCCAACTACGAATGCCGAATACACCAAACAGTTCTGGGGTAGTTACTACAGAAGAGTTCGACCATTACTGCGATGTGGACACAGAGAACTAGCTGGCTGCTGCAACAGGGGTAACTTTTGTCAGTTGGGAAAGGAACTCAGGCATTCGGACCGGTGCTGAGACTGTCGAGCTGAGAGACATGGTGTCTTCAGTATTCCTATCCAGCATCGTAAATAAGTGAGTTTACCTACAGTGTAAGAAAGTAGGACACGATCGTAACTCAAAGATAGTTGTCTTGAACGTCGGTATTGAACTGGCATGTGACGAATCTAGTTCATGGTATAATATCATCTGTCCATCCATTGTCAGCGCGTAACTTCACGCGATCGGATTCTTTGCGTGACGTCAAATTATAGCGTCACATTTTTGTTTATATGACGAAAATCCATGCATGACGGCAACGCATCTGTTCGCGAGTCAACAGCCAGGACTGGGATCAGACCACTGCACTTACCAGCCGGACAGGTCGCATTTCTGTACGCTGCGCTGTCAACAGTTACAAGCGACATCCAACAGGAGCTGACCGCTGGAAGCTGCCCAGGCACGCAAGTTCTACATCACCGTGCGGCGAAACTAGTCGTCTGGAGGACTGTTTCGCTACTTCTCTGTTCGCCAAATTCCTGTTACGCTACTTCTTTGTTTGCCTGTTCTTCATTCACCGATTCCTTCTTAGTCAAGTTCAACGCCTCATCCTTCATTCACCGTTGCCTTCACTAAGCCGCCACGTCAGCATCACCAACACTGCCCAGCCGACATCACCTCATCTGTCATCGCATCAGAAACATCGACCACAGCGTCACCAGCCGAGCACGTACGCGGACTGTGCCATCCTGTGCGAGAGATAAGTCGTGTGTGCCATGCTGACACAAGCGATTGTGACTCTGACATTTGTGGTCGGTGTGGGCATTTTCACAGCATAGCACTTTACATTTCCGTCGCCATTCTCATCAGTTACACCTCACTCATTTATTTTGAGTTAATTAAATGTGGGTTTTCTTCACACGGTCAACTTTTTGTTGAAAAAGAGTGTGCATCTGGTGTGTGTCAGTCACTTTTGCAGGCTTTACCTGTTGCACTGTACTTCTGCTGTAAGTGCGCAGGCGCACAACCAGGTGCAGAACACAACTAAAACGTTACATGGCATAGAAGAAAGTATACATCAAACTTGTTGATTTGTCAGTTGTCCAATGGGACTAGTTATTTGTAGAATACTTACGGTTATAGATTGTGATTGTCGGTCGATCTTATTGAAGGTAAAGACTTCGGTGTGACGTCATTTTCTGAATGGTTTTTAGCACCTTGTACCGAAGACCAAACAAATTGTCCTGGGAAAGGATACGGTGTTCACCAATGTAACTTATCAGTATGGTAATTGATCTATACCCCGGTAAAGAATTGTGTGTGTGTAGATACGTGTAGCGTTGCTGTGGTGGATATATGAGAGTGCGAGTGATTGATCTACATGTCGGTAGATGTATATTGGAGCATTATTCATTGTGTAGTGAAATATTCTATGTTGTAATTGTTAAATAAATAGAATAGTATATTATCACTGCCCTCTTTTATTAACTTGTGCATGTGACAAGTAAGGGGGTGGGGGCTTGAGCCGTTTTGGAAATTGACAAAATTAGGCAGCGATCACATTGTTAGTTTCCCCCTTCTTGCCACATATTAAGGTTGTTGTAACGCTAGTTAATGAGCAAGCTAGTGAAAGCACATAGTAATACCACAACATAACCTACCAAGCAACTTGACCATGGCAGCATTTTCAGCTGGATCAAGGAGATTGCAGCATTCTCAGCAGATGCTTTCCCACCCCACCACTGTCACGACGGGCCGCACCATAACTTAATGGACTTGACCTCTCCAGAATTACAGAACAACTTTTATGGTGATCGCATAAATATAAATTAATTGAGCAATCGTCACCAAAACCTTTACTGCCTCAGGTCAATGGTTTCTACACCAAAAGGTGACGACGCTATGAAATAATGTGAATAACTAGAGAAATCTACCGAGGGGAAAAGATTCTCGTGTTCTGACATGCTTGCTCAGTCTCACACAGGCATAACACTTCTTGCTCAAGAGCCCCCACCCTCGTAAAAGACACAACTGCAGCGAACCGTTATTCAACATATATTTCATACACTGTCTCGACAACATCAAATATATCTACAGGTTATTTACAGAGAATCGCTGTGCTCGTATCTAGGGTAAGACATTGCCTGATTACATCATACCATGAGGAATCAGACAATCGAGATAATCAACTAAAGCAAAGGGGAAATCACACTGCCACACGGCCTATGATCCCACTATACATATACCGATTCAATGAGTGACCGACAACAGAGCATCTACTCTTGTCCCTACTGAACAACTGCTTCACTGCAATACACAGCTCTGAAGCTGTTCAACGACCCAACACTTCACTTTAGCTCCCCTTGGCGTTCACCCAGCCTTTAGCCCTTGACGTCTCCTGTCTCCGGCAGGATAAAACCACCTATCTTAAAAAATCAACCCGAGTCCCAGGCTCTAAGATAGTTATGGCAAAAGCAGTCCAAACCTAGAAGGCACAACTAGCATTCACTTACTAGTCTGTCTCGTTGACTTGTCGGCGAAACACATCCAGTGTATTTAGCATGACTACTAGAGGCTTTTGCTCTTCCGACGTCCTGGCTAAGATGGCGGGGGGCAGAGGTCCGTGGGTCTACACGTGTCCGCTTGTCTTTTGGTCCTCTAACCACTCGCGCTTTCCCCTGCTTAAGTAGTGTGCGTCCTCGCGCCCAGAGTTCACGGGAACCACCTTATTCTTGCTTAAACCAGTTCTGACCAGCCTAGGCTGGAGCAGAGCGGCTACCCTGGCTAAGATGAGCGTCCACCTACTAGGTGTCAAGAGAGGGAAGGGGGAATAGGCTTAACCTAGGGGTGACATGTGACAACTACCACATAGCCCTTTTATCATTATCATCATCATCATCATCGTTGATTTCACCACTGTCACTACCATCATCACCACCAACATAGAGACATGCCTACTATTATGTGTTCCTGCAATTTTTTCCTGAAAACGGTTGAAAATTTGTGTAATTGCTTTAGCAAATGCTTTTAGACCATTCTCCCCATCTTTCTCCCCCTCTCCTTGTGCATCACCACATGATCTGGGGGGGGGGGGCTATAGCTTATTTTTTACCCTAGTGATATCTGGCCAACTCTATTGCATGCTGTGAGATGTGTTTTTCTCTGGCACTGTCTGTAAGCATGTCTAATGATGTGTGCATGCAAGCATTCATTTATTAATTAAAAAGTGCAGGATTCTAGGAGGGCACAGAAACTACAAACGGCCAGCAAAGCACACCAAAGTACACAATCTGTCACTAACAAAGAAACACTAACAAAGAAAAGAAAATTCAATAAGAAATAAAAGAATGTTCTTCCTCTTAGTATTAAATTTAGTATTAAAGTAAACTGTAGAATAAGTGAAATCAGAAAATACAGTGGATCCTGTGAATAGCAAGCACTCATTGAAAACCGTAAAACTGTTCTTGCAAGTGTCCCTTTAAAAAAGAACACCTTGTCACATAACACGCTTGCCTTCACACCAGGCAAGCGAGAGATGCTTTGACTCCACAGGTACAAAGACAACACCAGAGTGCATGTATATTCTAAAGGGCTTCCTGCCCTATTCTTTCTCATTAAATCTTGCAGTATTGCTCAGTCTCAGGTTTCACTAACGGTTAACCATTTCTTCTTTTTACTGCACACACACACACACAAATCAGATGCTTATACTGTCAGTTTTATCACCCACCATCAGTATCTTATTGGGCTGTTACTGCTACCTAGCTACCACCACAAGAATTGAAATAATTCTTCCCTCCACAAAATAACTTCCTTTAAGTATCACCAAACCACCCTCAATTTACCTTGCCACCATCAAATTGGAAATTGTTTCGTCATTTTACTCTGCAATTCAAAATGTTCTTTCTTTTTTGGCACAGGTTAAAACAAATACACATCAGTGGGCTGTTCTTGTCTAGTTGTGGCCCTTGGATCAGCCACCATTATCTACCCAATCTGATTCTGCCCTGGCCTTGCAAACCACATATATGCAACTTGATACGAAAACCTTTAGTGGTCACTTAATGGTCACTGTAGTGAAAGGTTGAGGCAGTTTCTTCAATCTGTATCAACTCTCTCCCCCCCCCCCCCTCCAAATATGCACACACACCCATGCGTTTGAAATAAATGCTGCTTGAAAACTACCGATCTTTCAAAATATGTGAAGTAGTTTACTACATTTGTGGTAATCTACTTTACATATTGTAGCGTTTTATCGGGTGAGCTGGTGTTTGGGGAAGAGATAAGTAATGTAGTCCCCTAAAGCTAACCCCCCTTTTCAATCAAAAGGGACACAACCAGATTTATTGAACTACGAACATAAAAGGATAGCAGAGGAAGGAAAGAGGTGGATGAACAAAGATGCAAAAGTGCATGTGAGTGTATGTGTGTGTGTGTGTAGTAATAATAACAACGTGAGGTATGTCACAAATCTCAGAAAAGGAAGTGAAATAACCAGAGTACAATTAAACTAATACGACTTGTAAAACTACTTGCGGTGG
>SMGT01016280.1:0-26031 GCA_004794575.1 Lanistes nyassanus
TTCGCTAGCGAAGCCTGAAAATTAGCGCTGCACGTCCTTCCTTATAGTAGTCCTTGCTCAGAGTAAAAAATAAGTCACTATCATTAGATGGCATCAGCGTGGGCGGGGACAGTTTTGGTAAAAAAAATAAATAAAATAAAAAAGCTTCTATGTCAAGAGTGCGTGAGCACATTTGGTGCGGTTATATCTGGTAATCTCAAGAAAAGCTATTTCTGAGGAAGAGGAGGAGGAGGAGCGAGGAGCGACCTTGACCTTGAACGAGTGACGTCATGACCTTGGGTGGGGTGAATGACCTTATATCTGGTAATCTCAAGAAAAAAGCTTCTAGGCCGACTCTGAACAAGTTGAAGCATGTTCCGTCTAGAGGATGCCACCGAGGCATATGAGTAAAACACCCGCCGACCTCTGAACAAGTTGAATCATGTTACGTCTAGAGGATGCCAGCCAACGGAGATGATAAGATTACACGTCAGCGTAGACATAAAGCGCGCACTGTACAGCTTGCCGACACCGCGCAAGCAAAAACCACCCTCCTCCTCCCCTTCTCGCCAACAGGGCACGGACTGTAGCCACCTGGAAAGACTACTGTTCAGTGCGCGAGCGTGGGTTCCGGTTATTGTTGGTAAAAAAAATAATAAAAAAGCTCCCCTCATTTTTTTCATTAGATGTCTCTGTGTTTGAGATGTCAGAGAGTGCCATGGATCCTAGACGGAAGCATCCCTTTACAGCTCTGATTGCAGGTCCCACTGAAAGTGGGAAAACCTATTTTGTGCAGCGATTTTTAGACCATCTTTGTGAAATGATTGACCCTATGGTAGAAGAAGTCATTTGGTGCTACGGTGAATGACAGTCTGGTTATCAGCAGATGAGAGGTGTCACATTTGTAGAAGGGCTGCCTGAGCTGGAACAATGGCAGGGAGACAAATGCCGATTGGTCATATTAGATGACCTCATGGCAGAAACGGATGATCGAGTGACCAAGTTGTTTACGATAGGAAGTCATCACAGAAATCTCAGTGTGATGTTTATCATGCAGAACCTGTTTGGAAAAAAACAAAGAACAGCGCACCATCAGTCTCAACAGTCACTACATTGTCTTGTTTAAGAATCCCAGAGACTCTTTGCAGATTACGCATTTGGGTAAGCAGATGTACCCAGGAAATCTCAGGTACATTCAGGAGAGTTTTAAAGATGCAACATCGGCGCCTTATGGTTACTTGCTGCTAGACTTGCGACAGGAAACACCGGACCATCTTCGCTTGCGGACTCACATTTTCCCCACGGAACAGCAAGTTGTCTATGTTCAAAAATAAAACAGGAAATGTCAGCCTGTGTGAGACGCCATGTGCCTATGTTGCAATTTTCGTGTGACGCCAAACCCAGGGTGGTCAAAGCCATCATGAAAGGAGCATCCCCCGATTTGATGAAAGCCATCAGCGAATGCTCTTTGAACGTTTTAAAAGGGCAGGTTCATCTGACCCTAGCTCAGAAGAGGCGTCTGTGCAAGTATAAACAGAGCTTGCGGCTCTTGGCTCAGAAAAAACGCCACTAAAACAAGGAAAAATAGATTTTACAAAAAGGTGAATTTATAGGTGCCTTGTTGAAACCCGTCCTTTCAGTGTTGGGGGGTGTATTAGACCTGGGTCAATAACATGGAGTTTACCAAGAAGATGATGTTGGTAGATCCTCATTGCTTAGACACAAGGCAACAGAGATCACTTTTACCTGATCCAATGGGTCAATGTTTAAGAGATTTGGACAGTCAAATGCGAGAAATCTTGGAACGTCAAGATGTCTCACCTCGAGAGAAAGCTCATCTTTATCATCAGACGTTGCAGCTTTTGAATCAGTACAGTGGCAAACCTCCCAGAACCGTGGATGTAAAACCTCAGGAAAACCAGAAGGAAGAGGCTACTACTACTCCAGAGTCACCTCTTCTTACTCTACCCACACCCCACGAAGTGGAAAAACATGTTTTAGAGAGTGTCCCGTCTACCATGAAGAAAAAGGCTGAGCGGCTACTACAACACCTTAAAATTCAGACCTCAGCTGGAATGAACGAGGTGAAATTTCTCTTCAAGGACAGACTATCAGAAATTCTAATCTGATTGACTTGGTCAATGACGTTTTGCGACAAAGAAAGCAGGCTGGACAACCGACTGGCCGGGAAACATTTGCCACCGCCCTAAGTCAGACTAATGTGGGTCAAGGTCTGACTGGCCATCCTGATCGCTGGAAGTATATTCACTATCAAATGCAGACTGCATCTAAACCATCAGATCCAGTGACTACCCCAGTGAAGGTGGAGGAGAAGCACAAAAGAAAGCCCACTAAGAAAAGAAAGTCTAAAAAACACAGTGGGACTTGAGAGAAGTGGTAAAACATGAGGGGAAAAACGAGTGACTCAGCAAAACAGACTGTTAAGCCATCATTATTATACGGCTCAACGGCCAGGCGCTTATGGGGAATGGAAAGGGCCTCAACGTTCTACCCAGTTAAAACCGTCTGTAGTGAAAGAATGGTTGAGGTATCAAGACACTTATACACTACACAAACCTGTTCGTCATCAGTTTACGCGACGGCGTACTATTGTGGGTGGAATAGACCATCAGTTTCAAGCAGACCTCATCGATGTCAAAATTCTCAAGACATACAACGATAGCTATTCTTATCTCTTGACTTGCATCGACGTTTTAAGCAAGTATGCCTGGGTGATTCCTCTCAAGACGAAGCAAGGGGAAGCTTTAGTAGAGGGTTTTAGCAGCATTTTTGGACAAGGACGCCAACCTCAGCGACTACAAACAGACAAAGGGACAGAATTTACCAACAAACCTTTTCAAAAAATTTTAAAAGAGGAAGGCGTGCACTTTGTTGTTAGTGAAAACGAAGACATCAAAACAACCATTGTTGAACGTTTTAATCGCACGCTAACAGAAAAGATGTGGCGTTATTTTACCAAGAAAAATACGCTGCGATATCTGGAGGTGTAACCAGCCTTGGTGCGAAATTACAACCATTCGTATCACCGCAGCATCCAGAGGGCTCCTGTGGAGGTCAGTTATGATAATCAAGAAGAGGTGTGGCAGACGCTGTATGGAGAAACAGAAAAGGCACAGAGCAGCAGCAGTAGACTATTTCAAGAAGGAGATCGTGTGAGGATCAACAAAGCACGTGGATATTTAAAAAAGGCTCTCTACCCTCTTGGACAGAAGAACTGTTTACGATCAGTCGTTTAGAACACTCAACCCCAGTGACTTATGTCCTCA
Organism: Lanistes nyassanus; assembly: GCA_004794575.1. NCBI lineage: Eukaryota > Metazoa > Mollusca > Gastropoda > Architaenioglossa > Ampullariidae > Lanistes > Lanistes nyassanus. Next base: position 3,267 of record SMGT01016280.1, read on the forward strand.
AAGATGATCACGAAGAACTAAAAGGTACATTTTATAAAGAAGAAATTCAAAAAGTGGGAGACAAGAAAGTCTTTCGCATCGAAAGTATTTTAGGTGAACGTCAGGGAGACAGAGGCCAGGTGACACGCTACCAAGACTAAAAAAGCGATGGAAGAAGACCCCTCAGCGACCCTGACAGATCTTCCTCCATTGCGACCCACCACCACCACCACCAGCCACCCTCGAAAATCTGTTTTGTGGGATTTTTTTGGCAAGCATGTACCTCGCTCAGAGATTGTTTTTGTGTGTCAGATGATCATTATATATGTGGTCATCGGCGTCTCTTTGTTCAGTCTGACGCGAGGAAACGACCCAGGTGACAATCAACTTTGGATCGCCTTGCTCAGCAGCTGTTTGGGATATCTACTCCCTAATCCAAGAATCGAGCCACCACCATCTCAATCATGAGTCTGTACCTGACCCTGCCTAGCAACAGCTCAGCCAAATATTTTCCTGGCAACAGAGCCAGTCATTTTTTTTACCAAGCTTCCACAACCCATTCACCTTTCTGGAGAATGGGAAGTGGGTCTGGTTGAAATCCAGTTTACAAATACCTATGGTAATGTACCCGATGATCAAATCTGGATAATATACAGAAGATCTTGACCACCCACAAACGTTGAAAGATTGTTTGATCCAGATGAACCCCACGGGGGTGATGTTTTTACGGAATGTTATGAAAAAATTCTACTTAAAGGCGGTTTTTTATGAATCGAGTGAGGCTTTTATCCAAGCCTTAAATGAACAATGTGACCACGTTTTGGGTCGTCTAGCCAACAAAAAACAGCCTGTGACTTTTTTGTACAGTGTGGCTACCAAAAAGGCTTATATCGATGTGTTTGAAGACAAGGCTATTGTGAAAATGAGCGATCTGCTATGAGATATACTTGGTTTTAAGACAGACTTTTTTTTTACTGGACCCGTCAATTCAACCGCTTCTGCAATGGTCGATATTAACCAAGAATGTAAAAGCATGTTTACTTATTGTGACCTGGTCCACCCGAGACCTCTGGGGGATGTTAAGGTACCACTCCTGCGCACCTTACCTATGGTGGATCACAAACGAGAATTGGTGCATGCCATCTTTGACAAACCTCACTACATTCCACTCAGCCAATTTCAGTTTGAAGATGTGGAAATACATATAACGTCAGACACAGGGCAAGAGATAGCATTTTCCCATGGTCACACGGTGGTGACCCAACACTTCACTCTAGCTCCTCTTGGCGTTCGCCCGGCCACTAGCCTATGACGTCTCCTGTCTGCGTAAAACCCCTATCTTAATCAACCCGAGTCCCAGACTCTAAGATAGTTATGGCAGAGCAGTCTTAATTTAGAAGGCACAACCAGCAGTCACTTACTCGTCTATTTCGTAGACTTGTCAGCGAAATACAACCCAGTGTATTTAGCGTGAGTACTAGCTGCGGCTCTTCTGACGTCCTGGCTAAGATGGCGAGGGGCAGAGGTCCGTGGGTCTACACGTGTCCGCTTGTCTTTCGGTCCTCCTACATTATCTCTGTCTATCCCTCTGTGTGTTTCACTTTGAAGCCCAGCTCGCACTTGGTTGGACGAGCTGTCAGACATGACAGGAGCTTTTTCAGCAGTTCCAAGTGTTCCTCACATGTTTCCATGGCGACGAGGATGTCGTCCATGAAGTTAGAGAGGTCCACCTCTCCTAATGGCTCCAGGAGAAGGCGCATCATCCTAGTAAATACGCTGGGTGCGTTCTGCAGACCAAACGGCATAACTTTCCATTGAAAGCTTCCCGCAGGTGTGTGGAATGCTAGCCGATGTCGATCTTCCTTCCTGACAGGGATCTGCCAGAATCCTCGAGACAGATCGATTCTTGTGAAATAAATCGCTTTCACCAGGCTGGCGAAAATCTTTTCTGGGTCCGGCATTGGCTCTGCCATAAATTCTGTGACTTTGTTTAGTCCCCTAAAGTCTGTGCAAAAACGATGGCTGCCATCCTTCTTTGCAACCAGCAAGACTGGGAAGCTGTAAGGGCTTTCTGCAGGTTCTATGACCCCAAGTTTCACCATCTCTGCCACCTCCTTCTTTACTGACTCAAAGGTGGAGAGGGGTAGAGCATAAGTCTTCACCTTAATCGGCTTTTGGTCTGACAGGGTCAGAGAGAACTCAACCAGCGACATAAGACCAGGCCGTTCTGTCAGGGTGTCGCTGAAAGACACCAGCAGGTCGTGCACTTCCTGCTGCTGCTGGGGTGTCAACTCAGGGCTGACTTGTGCATCCTTCCAGGTCTCAGTCGACTCAACAGGATAGTGGGGAAGGGTGTCGTTTCCAGCTGGCTGATCCACTTTGGGTTCCTCCATTACCACAGAGCAGCCACCATTTCTTCCCGTTCGACGTACTTCTTCAGCAGATTGAGGTGGTTCTCTTTTTCTTTCCCGTCCTCCAACTGAATGTGGTAATTTAAATCGCCATGACGGTTGAGCACCCCGTATGGTCCTCGCCACGTGAGTTGGAGCTTCTTGTGGTGTGTGGGGAGAAGGACTAACACCTTGTCTCCCGGCTCAAAGGTGCGCAGCTTGGCTTTCTTGTCATTTTGGTTTTGTAAAGCAACTTTATAAATCATTCCCCAATCCTAAGCTGCGCAAATCCCAAAATGAGTGTGTACCATTGACCAGCAATATCTCAAGTATCTGAGAAGAGAATGTAACAAAATTAGGATATTTTATGTAGAATTGCATGGACATTCACAATATGGCATCAGATATGATATAACTGAGAACACAAAAAAAGTTTCCTTCTTTGTGACTTTACAGTCTTACTTTTTTTTGGACTGTGCGTACACCTGTCCTTTGTGATTTAATTAGGAATATTTTATTTCCAGTACTCCATTTGTCCTTCTATCTGTATTATTTCAAAAGTACATTTTTTTCCTTCATTTTGATGTATGCCAAGCTCAGGTTAGTAATAGTTTTTACCTTGAAAAACAAACATTTCCACGACAGCCCCATTTCATGCAAGTAGTGCCCCTTTAAACCAAGAACTGTTAAGAGTTAAAATAATTGCCTTTAAGCAAAGGCAGAACAAACTTATGTCTCTGGAGAGAGAGAGAGAGAGAGAGAGAGAGAGAGAGAGAGAGAGAGAGAGAGAGAGAGAGAGAAAGAGCATAAGATTCTCCAGACAAGAAGTTTTAGTAGGAATTACTTTAGTCTTGAGAGAAACTTCCGTTTCAAATCATTATTCATGGAGTATACATGAGTATATCAAAGCGGGACCTGTAAACCCTCTAATTATTAAAACACTGTAAAGGTCGTAAAAGAGTTTTATTATCAGGTATTAAGAAAATAAGAGAGAGGACGGGTCTCTCACGGAGGTTGTGATATGTAAAGAAAAGCCCAGTGTGTGGATAGAAATTTACTGTCTGCTGTAAGATTGCGACGAGACGGGATAATGATCTGCTTTTAATATTTCAGAGTTTGATAGACGACCAGAAGAGAACTGGAAATACAGCTTAGTTCAGAGAATACGCCAGAATGAAAAAAGGTAAAAAGTAAATGTTCTCCGTGACTGAAAATCTAACAAATCTTTGAAATATTTATCTAATGTAGCAAGATTTATACATCATTAGTTCTTAAGAGGATTTTCTTTCTGCTTTTAATCAGTATTATTGATTTTTATTTGCATTATGCCGAAAAGTACGCCGAATGTAAAAAGGGGAAACGTTAGCTTGTCAAAAATTTCTGTGAGCTTCTTATTGTGTAGAAATAATATTTACTGTCTTAAGCTTCATCAAATTAGAAAGGTGGTCGGGGAAAGTGCTTACCCTTAAAATCTAAAATAAAGGCTTTGACCCCTGTACTCGAGCACCATCGATATCCAAAAGAACGTAACGTACTTATATCTCGAATAAATATTTTGTGGTTAAAAATCATATCGAGGGTTAAAAAAGCAGTTTGCGTTAACTCGCATGCTCGCAGCCTAAAAACAGATTTAGAAACCCCGTAAGTTTTGCATAACTCAATAAAAAACATGATAAAAAATCTTCATGATTTTCTTTCGCTTTCGAATTTCTGTTACAATCACAAATGACTACCCAAAGCAAATATTGTAATTATTTTATTTAAAGGGTGGTTGTTTAGAAATAGGCTATGGAGGGCGTTTTGAAAACAAATTTAAAGGGATTTTCTGTACCTGGAACCAGCAAAGCAGTACACGAAGAAATGAAGAGATGACCCCACGTAGCTACAAACTTCGGAAATGCTAATACCGGCCATATATAGAAGACGGTATTTCCCTTTGCTGCTAAAGTCACTGGTAAATAATGGAAACGTTCTGAGTACAAATCTCATCAAAGAGAATACTAAGAACTCTACAGACAAAAGAATCAGCATTTTGGTTAACGCTATTTCCTTTTTAGAACACACTCCAGACGCTTGTTTTCGGCACGCGACAGCCTGCCAAAGCCTGATAGAAGTTATTAAAGTGGCGATCAGAACAAGTACCGGTTTAGCTGCCTTCTGGTATCATAAACACAGCTAACTATGTATTTGGCAGTAACAGCAAGTCGCAAGAAGATAATGACAGGGACAAAAGCAACAATCAAGACGGCCATGTTTTTTGTTTTCAGAAAAGATTTTGCTTGTAGAGGAAGCAAAACGCAGACACATCGCTCTAGAGCTATTACAGCCGACAAAAACATGGACGCATAAGGGGCGCTATAGAAAATCATGATTTTGTTGTTGACGATGAATGCATAAACAGGTCCGTAGTTCTCGTGCGATTGAAACATGAACATCTGTTCCGAGAACAGCAGGAAATGGAAAGACAAAAACAAGACGTCAGCGACAGCAAGACTGAAAAGACACAAGTTGACTCGATCTCTCAGTCCTTGTTTGACGAAGACCACCATATTGATGATATTTGTAGGACAGCCAATCAGGAAAAAGAGTGGGATAAACACGGCTGATTTGAGTTTTGCGATCAGATGGTCCGTTTCCGGGCTGATCAAATCCTCACGACCATCATAGGACGGCATCAGTGTACAGTTTTGTTGGAAGCTATTAGTATTGTTCATGGCGACTCATCCTACTAGAAATTACACTGGAATGTAGTTCGTTTGTTACGCACTAGCCGTGGTGTTGTTATTAGGAGATGACTTTTCAACCAGCAGCCTGAAAAAAAGTTTAAAAAAAAAAAAGAAAAAACGAGAAACATAGAGAAAAGCCCACATGTATTTTGATATAAAAAGGTACTATGGCCTATTGCTTTCTTACCTTGGTACTAATTAATCTGTAATAATCTCGATCGAGACATCAAGAAAAATTAATCAATTTTAGACAGTCTTTAATAAGTTAATGCATCTCCTCTACATATAAGAAATATGCGAAAATTTTTCAGAAAACGTTCTAAGGAAAAAGGTACACAAAACAAGACATTTATACTTGCAGTGGACTATAGCATACGTTATGACAACAGTAGACTAGAGCATAAGTGAAATAAATTGCATTAATTAGAATAGCTGGACGTAGATTAGCAGATAAAAATGATATTGCTCCTTACTCGAAAAAATCGCTGTAGTTTGCTGTTGTAGCAGGTGTAGGGTCCTCTCGGCACCGTGCATGATAGAGTGTACTGTGCCTAAGGCTGTATCCACATTAAAATCTTTTGTTTCTTAGGACAGTACATTGTAGTATACGATGCATTCTAGTCCGGCAGGAAGCACTCTCTACCTCATTGCATACTTGTACATACTAAATATGAAGTGATAACAAGAAATCAATTGTATAAGCTTCTGACAATCTAGTAACACGGCTTCTGTTGAACTGGAGCTGATATTCTACATGTAAACTGGATTATTTCATAGAAGGACCCTTTTAGAGCCTGCGTTAACCCAATTCTTCAAAGTCCAGTGCGCAGTATTTACATCGGCAATTGTATCCTCTGATGAAATGTTTTCTAAAAGTACCATTCAGCTGCCTTTCAACCAGCTGTCCTGAAGAAAGTGCATTATTTTATAGAAAGAAAACGATTACTGTAGAGTACTCTAGAGTGACTCTTGCTTGAGAAAAGTGAACTGTGACTGGGCGGAGTAAACTCTGGCGGGTGTATCTGGAGAGTGCACTGTGCTTGCTATTACAGCAACGATTGTCACCTTGGTTCATTCCTCACCTGAACAATATATCACTTTGATAGAAGCGATTTGTGCACCACTAAAGTTGTTTGCTTATTACTTTGTAGCCACAGGCACACACAGAGGATTCTCCAAGCTAATTTCTCTGTAACCTTACTGTGTGTTTGCAAGGCATCAGCGTACAAATACATTATGGCACTTGACCAGGCCATTTACAACTCAGACGGCTCTGGTTTCCGCCGAGATGTAGACTTTGCTGCTTCAAGTACTTGTTTCAGGGCCATAGCAGGTGCACTGAAGGCTGTAGTTCGCTCTGCCTCTAACGCCTTTGTTAATGTTGTTCTCGCTAAGCGAGATATTTTTTTGGCTGCTGTGCCTGAACTTCCTCGTTGCACAGCAACCAATTTGCGAGTTGCTCCATTCTCCCCGTCTTCCTTGTCCGGACCTTATGCGCGTCAGATGGCTCAGGTACTCGCATCTGCCAATCGAGAGCACCAGTTGGCCGCCCTCTTCGCTGCCCATGGCAAGCACAAGGGTGGCCCTGACGGTTTTTGGCCAAGGAGGGCCAAGCGTCCTGCACCTGGTCCCCGGTCCCAGCGTTCAGGAGAGCTTGGGTCCCTTTCCCCTCCCCCAGAGGTAGGGGTGGCCGGGGTCGTGGCAGAGGGCGACCACCCCTCCCTCAATGAAGGGGCCCCGCTGCGGAATCACCAGCACCTCCCCCACCCCAGGCCGGCAGCCTGTCCCGCGCTATGGGGGCATGGCGCAACTGCGCTCGCAGTGCGTGGGTGCTCAGCGTGATTCGGGTGGGGTTTTCCCTACTCTGGGACTCTTGCCCCGCTCCTTTGGCGCGGTCCCTTCTCAGCTTTCCTCCTGCATCCCAGCAGGCGCAGACAGCGCTAGACAGCCTGTCCCTTGCCCCATGGGTTCTCACCATGGTAGTTCGCGAGCTTTGTGCACAATGCATGGCACATTTGCAGTGGACTTTGTCCCAAGCACGCCTGCTGGGGTTTACAATAAATCTACAGAAGTCGGATTTCTGCCCAAAGCAGACCTTTCTTTTCTGGGCATGGAATTCAACTCCAACCCTCAGTTTCTCCGTCTGCACGCCTGGCTTTTATAGCTGCGCCTGCTCGACGTCATCGTTCCTCAGACCCCTCCCTTTCTTTCCTGGCTTCCGCTAGACGCAGCTCGACCGCCCGTGTCTATGACGTACAATGGCGGCAGTGGGTGCAGTGGTGCAGGGCCAGGGGGATAGATCACTCCCGACCTCGGGTGGTGGACCTAGCCAACCATCTTGCTTTTTTGGCGGACCATGTCGACCTTTTCCACCTCTGCTGTGAGGGTGAGACGATCTGCCATCATCTCCACCCTTCGTCAGCTAGGTACCTCCTTGCGGGGCAATACCACGATTGTTTCTGATGTCATCCGTGGTATTGCTTTGTCTGATACCCGTTCACCCCATCGCGTTCCTGCCTGGTTAAATGGTACGGTGCGTTCTTTGCGTGAGTACAGACGCCGCACCTCAGCTTCACGCACTGACACTCAGAGACGTTTGTTCTCTTTCCTTGCGGTCTAGTCATACCTGCGACATCTCGAAAGCTAGGATTTCTCGCTGGGTACAATCTGTTATCCGGAGAGCATTCTCTAATGTAGACCTCCGGGAGTAATGGCAATCCTCCATCCTTAATCAATGGCCAGAACGCTTGAAGTTCGTGCGTGGGCCGTGTCGCCCACTGCGTCACAGTCCACTGCATTAGGTGTTCAGAGTCGGCCTAGAAGATCTTTTCTTGAGATTACCAGATATAAGGTCATTCACCCCACCCAAGGTCATGACGTCACTCGTTCAAGGTCAAGGTCGCTCCTCGCTCCTCCTCCTCTTCCTCAGAAATAACTTTTCTTGAGATTACCAGATATAACCCCACCAATTGTGCTCACGCACTCTTGACATAGAAGCTTTTTTATTTTATTTATTTTATTTTATTTTTGGTTACCAAAACTGTCCCCGCCCACGCTGATGCCATCTAATGATAGTGACTTATTTTTTACTCTGAGGTAAGTAACGTCGGCTGGCAGCCTCTAGGCGTAACATGATTCCACTTGTTCGGAGGTTAGCGCGTGTTTTACTCTCAGGTGCACTTTTGACCTAGTTCAAAACAAGGGCGCACTTCACTCCCACGTGTTACCTTGGTGACAGAAGCCGGTCTTGATGTTTATTTCTTTATGTCATTTCTTTGCCTTGTGGTGCCAGTTAGGTGTGAAAATCTAAATGCTCGCACGGACCCAAGTCTGCATGCAGCCCGTTATACAGATACGCACACACAGAACTATTTATTGTCTGTTGTATAATTTCGTCAGGAACAGCAGGTTGTCTCAGAGGGGAAAAAAGAGAAGATCTTTAAGAGTGTGAGGGGGGACCGGAGTACAGTGTGAAGCCGCTAACCCTGTAAACATACAAAGAAAGTGCGTAGCAGGTAGAGGGCACTGTGACGGTATGAAAAACTCTGTCCGTCCATTTCCAGCGCGTAAATTCACGCGATCGGGTTCTTCGCGTGACGTCAGATTATAGCATCAGACTGTGTTTATTTGACGTAACCCACGGGTGACGACAGCGCGTCTGTTCGCGACTTAACGCCAAAACTGGGATCAGCTATTTGCAACTCCCAGCCGGACAGGTCGCATCTCGTTACGCTGCTCTGTAACCGTCAAAACCGACGTCCGACCGTAGCTACCGCTGGAAGCTGCCTAGGCACGCAAGTTCTACATCAACGTGCGACGAAACCAGTCGTCTGGTAACCTAACCACTGTAGTTGCAACGTGTGTGAATGGAATTATGTTTGAGAATTTCCTTTCTAACGAACGTATGCATATCAGTTGGTTGTGCCCTCTGCTAACGCCTATCCTAAAACACTCAGTGGCTTTGCAATTGTATATGGTATGTGTTGCAAACTTTTATTGGAAAAAAAGTTAGACCATTTAGTTGTGAAAGTGTTTGCGCGGACCACTTCTGTTGGGGGTCGCTATGTTAACCGTAGCACAAACGACAAAAGCTCCCGCGCTGATGGTTACAGTTCTGCTGTGTTTCAGGAGGACTGTTTCATCATTTCGCCATTTCGCCATTTTTACCATTCCGCCTTTTTGCCATTCTACTGTTTCACCATTTCACCGTTCCGCCACTTCTCCGTTTCGCTTCTTCTGTTCGCTGTTCCACGTTCGCCGGTTCTTCGTTCTTCGTCCACTTCAGCGCTTCATCCTTCGTTCGCCGTCACCTTCATCAGCATCTCCAACACTGCACAACCGTCAACACCCCATCTGTCATCGCATCAGGAACATCGACCAGTGTCACCAGCCCGAGCACGCACGCGGACTGTGCCATCTCACGCGTGAGATAAGTCGTGTATTCTGTGCTGACGCAAACGTGGTGACTCTGACATTTGTGGTCGGGTGAACATTTTCACAACACAACACTGTCTTCAAACATTCACACTAACATTTTCGTTGCCATTCACATCAACCACACATCACCCATTTCATTGTGAGTTAATTAAATGTGGAGTTTCTGTACACGGTTGACTTTTTTGTTGAAAAAAGAACGTGTGCACCTGGTGTGTGCTTTTTTAGGCTTCTACCTGTTCCACTGTACTTCCGCTGTAAGTGCACAGGCGCACATCCAGGTGCAAAACACGACACGTAAAACGTTACAGGAACTCTGGACACTGTTCACTCCAGAGAGAACTGCACCTTAGGCAGGGTCATTCTACTGTCTAGTGCCCCTCTGCCTGGAGACTGCGCTGCGCCTCCTACACCTGTACCTGGACACTTATGTTCTGTTTGCAATCGGGTTAAAGTGGTTTATGAGCATTAACTCGGGACCGCGTGGCCGTCGGCTGTCGGCTGTCGTAACTCCCCCCAGGCCCGCAGGTCAGAAGCTGCTTATGGTCACAATGAGTATGGTTAATTAACTGGTGTGGTCCGTAACCCAACGGAAATAGTGTTGGTTTTGACAGCTGAAGTCCAGGTGGCTTGATTCCCCAATTGGCATTCGTTTTTTTTTAAAAATAACATTTAGTTTCGGCATATGGTTAGGGTTTAGACTTAGGTACAAATTGATTCAAGTGCACTTGGGGTATATTTGCAATGAAAAGTAGATGAAATTCTCAGCGCGTGGCAGGCAACGTCATCGTTTTGTCGGTGGGTTGGAGTTGGGCGGAGGGGGGAGTTACGACGCCCGAGTGGTCCCGAGTGGTGATAGGAGAGGGTTTTGTGGAATGAAGTTACTTGAAAAGAATGTAAGTGTGATTACCCTTTCTTTGCACGAACCACGCAGATCTACGAGACAATATCCAAGGTGAACAGCACACTGTTGGAGAGATCCCCTGATTGTCCTGATCACATCTACGAGCAGATGGAGAAGTGCTGGAGTCCGCGTCGCTACGAACGTCCCAACATGGAGGTGTTGCAGCGGGGCCTTACATTGTAAGTGCACGGACTTTCTTAAAGTTCATGCATTTCTTTTAGCGTTCATTTCCCTCCTGCTCCTTTCCCCGCCCACAACCACATTTTCGTTTCCTCCCTCCCCCCGAAATCTTTCTTTCTCTCTTTTACAAATGAACAAGGTGATATGTATGGTCTCTTCGCATAGTCATGTCCTCGTTTCCACCCCCCCCCCAAATACTACTATTATAGTTTCCCTTGAAAACAGATTTCAGAATCGGATCGGAACTTCGGAGTGGGAGCTGCTGTATATCAACAACCACTCGCCGGATGGAACTTTTTCAGAAGAGGACGAAGAGTTTTTCTCAGACAGCCGTGGGTATGCAGACCCGGACATCGACGAAGAGTCTGCCAGCAGCGATGATACGAATGTTTCCAACGCTGCTGCTTCCGAGTCCTTTTATGAGACAGTCCAAGACAACCCTCAGTCGCCGATTACGAGATCACGAGATAACGAGAACGACTCAACTCTCCTCCCTTCGACGGTACGACAGATCGTAGAGTTGTACGAGTCTTTGTCGCCAGAATACGAATCTGTTGGCGACAGCTCTTCTTCGCAGTCAGCGTCAGGGCAAGCAGAAGGCCGGGTGGCTTCTGACAAACGTACTTTGCTGAAACGACAGCTCCTACCCGCCACCCTTCCACCTGACCTCCCACCCCCACTTCCGAAGCGTCCGTCATGTCCCCTACTTCCTCCACGTACATCGCAGCCGGAGGCATCAGCTAACACACCATCCCTTCCTTGCCGACCATCACTACCACTACCACTACCACCACCAACAGGAACACCACCACCGCAAACTACACCACCACCACCACCAACAACACCAACAACAACAACAACAATACCAGCACTACCAAAACCACTACCACCAACAACACCACTACCAAAACCACCACCACCAGCACCTCCTCCACCACCACCAACAATAACACCACCAACAAAAACACCGACAACAACACCACCAACAATAACACCACCACCAACACCAAGAACAATAAAAACAACACCACTATCAACACCACCAACAACACCACCACCACTACCAACAACACCACCACCACTACCAACAACACCACCACCACCACCAACACCACCACCACTACCAACAACACCACCACCACCACTACCAACAACACCACCACCACCAAACACCAAATACTACTATAATAGTTTCCCTTGAAAACAGATTTCAGAATCGGATCGGAACTTCGGAGTCGGAGCTGCTGTGTGTCATCAACCCCTCGCCGGATGGAACTTTTTCAGAAGAGGACGAAGAGTTTTTCTCAGACAGCCGTGGGTATGCAGACCCGAAGATCTACGAAGAGTCTGCCAGCAGCGATAATACGAATGTTTCGAACACCGCTGCTTCCGAGTCCTTGTATGACACAATCCAGAACAACCTTCAGTCGCCGATTACGAGATCACGAGATCACGAGATTACGACAACACCTCAACTCTCCTCCCTTCGACGGAACGACGGACCGGGCCAGACATCGAGTCGTACGACTCTTGGTCGGAAGAAGACGAATATCTTAGCGACAGCTCTTCTTCGGAGTCAGCGTCACGGCAAGCAGAAGGCCGGGTGGCTTCTGACGAACGTACTTACCCGACACGACAGCTCCTACCCGCCACCCTTCTACCTGACCTCCCACCCCCACTTCCGCAGCGCCCGTCATCTCCCCTACTTCCTCCACGTAGATCGCAGCCAGAGGCATCAGCTAACATACCACCCCTTCCTTCCCGACCTCCGGGGTTGCAGCTTCCAACTTCTGTGCAGGAAGCACCATCGGCCCCTCCACCCCTGCCCCCAGGCTCTACTTACTACGTGGTACAACAAAGTAGTAGTACTAGTAGCAGTTAGTACATTAGTACTGTACAGAGTACCGTACCCCGTACCGTGCAGTTTTCGGTAATGTAAGCAATTTGGTACCTAAGCTCTAACCCCATCTCTACTCCACCCCTGCTTTTTTCGCTAACCCCACTCTGAGCAAAAGTTTTGTAAATGGGGGGAGGGGGAATGAAAGCATAGAAATGGAACCACCTAGTTTTCAACTGCTAATTTCATGCTTTTCCCGTTCTTCTATGCACCACAATGACATTGGATGGGCTCATTGTAGCTAGAAGCTGCGCGTCTCGTCGATTTCGCCATTAACAGTGATGTGTGAGGTATTTCCCAAGCTCTCCATTTGCTGGGAGTCTTATGTCCGCGAATTTATTTGGGGAAAAAATAATTCAGCGCGCAGGGGGTCGGCGAAGGTGATTAGCCGTAAGATGTACTGTCTCTAATCCAATGTGGCAGTCGAATATGGTAAATATGGAAGTGACGTGAAAGTGTAAATATTTTCTAGTTTTTCCTTGTAGGCCAGTTTCGCAAAAAAGACCTATGCATGCCGAGAAATACAGACTCTGTAACAACGAGCGTCAACGGACAGGTTTCGCAAACGCAGTTACAAGTGCAGTGTTACATAAATATAAAGGAATGTCAAGATTCCATCCAAGTCTGGATAACTATGTTTTATACGAGATTACCAAGACCGCTGCATGGAGTCTGTCTTGTTTCTCAATTTCTTTCTTTCATCCCGATAGAAGTTCACATAAATCTATGGTGGGGTGTTTGGTAAGCTGTTTTAATTCTTCTTGTCCTGTCAGCTAACACCTCACCGACTGAAATTTCACAGTTACACAAGTCACTGGGTACATGTCATGAACTGGGTCATGACAGGTTTCCTAGTGTTTGTTTCCTAGTGTGAAATACGCCTAGGATAATTTCACAGTAGCTCAATTAGCGCCCGCCGTCAGCGTGCAGTGCATGCAACGTGTATGTTTCGTCCAGCTCAGGTGAATCGTACTCAAAAGGTATACGTCAGTAACTGTATTAAGTGGTTTGTGACCATGGAACTATCAAAACTACGGGACTGTTTAAAAGAAAGAAGACTCTTTTCGTTGTTGGTATAAAACATTTGAGTTGGTTGTGTTAACAGTGGGTAGTTAAGATTGATATAGTACAAAGACATTCCTAAAACAGTTACGACAATGGGTATTTCAACTATTGACAATGTATTCTCTTTTTTTCTGTGAAGAACATAGAAGATAATATTGTCTTTTTCGTTGGTCTGTCTAGATTGTATACATATTAAAGGTAGATTACATTCATTTGTCATTTGATATTCTCAGTTATGACACCACGATGGTAGCTGGTTAATGTTATTGTAGCGCTAGACACAACCGTATGCTGAAGTATGCAATCAAGGGAGCCTACCTCTGCCACGTTCCTTACTTTCAACTCTCTCTTTGCTGCGTGTTTGGGTACGGCAGGCTCCCTTGATTGCATACGTCAGCATACGGTTGTGTCTAGCGCTGCCAGTACTTTGTTGGGGTTGTCGTTTGACGATTTATAGCGCTCTGTCCTCATTTGTTCTTGTTTGAATGTTATTGTAGATTTAGAGAAATATTACGTTGATGTGTAACTGACTCTTGCAGCAGTTGATTTAGAAGAGAATTGACCTGATGGTGATGTCGAGGTATCAGAGAGACGTTACCCGACTCGTCTTTTGTGAGAAAAGGTTCAGGGTTAGGATATGCTATATATATATATATATCTTGGTGTCCTTGACAGCAGCTGTAACTTACATGAAACTTCTCCTCAATGTCGTGGTATTCTCTGTGTCGTGTCTAGGGGTATGGCGCTTATGTGTTTCACTACTCTGCTCGTTAACTAGAGTTACAACAACATAAAAATGTGTTAAGAAGGGGGAAACTAACAATGTGATCGCTGCCTAATTTCGTCAATTTCCAATCGGCTCAAGCCCCCACCCCCTTGCTTGCCACGCGCACAACTTAATAAAAGAGGGCAGCGATAATACACTATTCTATTTATTTTACAGTTACAACTTAGAGTCTTCTACTACACGATAAATGCTGGTCCAATATACATCTACCAACAGATATAGAACATCCACTCGCATCCCCCTGTATTCATCCCAGCTACGCTATACGTATCTACAAGAACACGTTATTTACCGGGTTATGAATTTTACCGTACCGATACTTCACTTCGGTGAACACAAGAAAACCGCATCTTTTCCGAACTAAAACAAGTCAGAAAATGATGTCACGCCGACGTCTTTTTTTTTCTTCAGATTTTTTAAATTTACAATACAGTTTACAATACAAATAAGGTGTCAGGCAAATATTCAAAAATACAACTTTGCATACACCCTTTTCCCAACCAGAGTACACAGGTATCAAATATAGAAATACCTGTTCTATATGAACTACAAATTTTTATGTGTCTCTTCAATAAGCTTTTGGTATATTGACCACTGTTTTAAGAAAAACAGATCAGGCATTTCAGTAATCGCAATATATCTTTCTATTTCATACCTATTTTTTTTTAAATTTTCAGGAAATTGGTAAGAGACGGGTTCATTTGCTTCATTTTGCAAGAATAAATATAAAATTTTGCAAATAACAATATAAAATCGAAGACAGCATCAGTTACATAGCTTCTGTCACACCCAAAGAGTACGAGAGGCTCATTAAATACAAATCGCTCTGCAAATTCACATTTCTCTATAAGGTACTGATGCAAATGTTCCCAGAACCTTTTAACAATTTCACACTTGCAAAAGACATGTTGGATGTTTTCTTTCTCTTTTTTACAAAAAGTGCACAAATCATCTTCTTCTAAGCCCATTTTAACAAACCTCACATTCGTGCCCAGGATTCTGTGTAGAAGCCTTGTTTGGAACCATTTTAATTTTTGATCTTTAATTTTGGCCATTTTTCTGAAAACACATTGCCATTCAACGTTTTCAGTAAGTCTCATTTCCCATTTTGCACAGCAATTTGGTTGTGCAATGTTGTTACACAATATGGCGTAGTAAAATTTTGCACCTTTTGAGACGTTATTTATCAGTCTAAGGATGCTATGTGATTCCTGGTGCCAACCTGCTGATTTGGTTATGTCCAGCTTTATTTGTCTAATGTATGTTTTAATTGCTTGTTTGATTCCATTGTATAAGACAAAATCAGATAATCCGACATATTTTTGTTGAAACTTTTGATAGGTAAGAAACTCGCCATTTCCATTATTATATATAGGTTTAATTAGATATGCTCCCCTCTGAAGCCATCTTTTATACAATATTGGGCCTTTATTAATTTTAATTTTGTCATTACCAAAGATAAGTTCCCCCAAAATTTCATTTTCATTAGGGATCACTCTTCTTCCAAGTTCACGATAAGCTTTAAACACATCTGTCCAGAAATCATTTAATCTTAAAAACATCCCCACCGCTGGCCCCACTTTATCAATAGAAAGAACAGTATTGTGCATTCTCTTGAAAATTTTGCACCAACTGTGTGAGCTGAAACTTAGCTTTCGAATCCAAGTTATTTTTAGAGCGTTGCATTGCTGTTTTACATCTGGTATGCCAATACCTCCTTTCTGGGTGCTTTTGATAGAGACTTTTCTACCAATTTTATCATTTTTCCCATCCCAGACAAACTGGAAAATAGAATTCTGTAAGTTGGCAAAGATATTGTCAGGAGGGTTGGGAAGCAGTAACCATAGATGTATTAATTTGGATAAAATTAGTGACTTAAGAATTGCTACTCTCCCTAGTGGGGTTAGCTGCCTTTTTAACCAGACCTTAAATAGCTTTCTGATCTCCACAAATTTGTCGTCAAAATTCAGTTTAATACACTCCTTAAGGTCGTTTGTAAACCAAACTCCAAGTATTTTAAACTGTTCAGGGTTCCACTGTATATTTCGATGAGGTAAGAATTTTACTGGAGAATTTCTTTTATTTCCTAGCCAAATTGCATTTGACTTATCTGCGTTTAGGGTAAGTCCAGACATTTTTCCAAACACATCTAGTGTATGAATTGCTTCTTCGAAGGACATTCTGTCTCCAGCTAGAGTTAGTTCTGTATCATCTGCATGCTGCGTAATTTTACTTTCTACATCATGTATTTGTATACCCTTAATATTTTTATTCATCCTAACCATAGTGGCTAGTATTTCTACACATAAAATAAACAAATAAGGGGAGATAGGATCCCCCTGTCTACAGCCTCTCTGCACAGGGAACCACGACGACAGGGAGCCATTTATAAACACTGGATTTTATGTTATTATAAAAGGTATTTATCCACCTACAAAAGTCTGACCCGAATCCAAAACAGCGTAGGACACCTGACATGAACTTCCAACTAATACTGTCAAAAGCCTTCTCAAAGTCAAGACATACTAATAAACCAGGTTGTTTATATTTTTGCAGATAATCAATCAGGTCGTAAATCAAGCGTAAATTATCTCCAAGATATCTTCCCTTTATAAAGCCTTCGTTAAGCGATCTTACGATAAAGCGGCCTATTTGCTTCCAGAAAACTTTAAAAAATTCAAATGTGAAGCCGTCGCTTCCTGGGCTTTTTTGGTTACACATATTTTTAAGTGCATAGCTGGCTTCTTCTAGAGTTATTTCTCCGTCAAGTACCGTTTTATCAGGTTCCGTTAATTTCGGTATTTCTTCTACTACTTCTTGCATGCTAAAGTCTTCCACCTGCCGTTCCGAATACAGACTGGAGAAAAATGTCACAACTTCCTCCCTTATGTCGTTTGATTTTGTAATGATTTCACCATCTTGTTTCAGTAGCTTTTTTACGTATTTACTCACATAATTTCTTTTTTCTAGACTGCAAAAATATTTGTAATTTTTTCTCCCTCTGCTATCCATCTAGCCCATGATCGCATCAATACACCTTCCATCATTTGTTGTCTAAACACTGTTAATTCATTTTTCAAACCTACTAGTTCATCTTTTTCTAACTCGTTTAGTATGGTTTTTCTTTCTAGTGATGCGATTTTTGTTTCTATTTCTCTTTCCCTTTCCTGGTTCTTTTTTTTCTTTCTACTTGCGTATGCAATAGTTTTCATTCTAATTTTCATTAAAAGTGTATCTAGAAACGTCTGGTCCGAGATGATAAAATGTAAGTCTGACAACGGTACTTTGGCCAACTGTTGCCTATCGTATGGCAGGGCAGCATATTCTTCAATAAAATCTGTTATTTTTTTGTTTATTTCCTGTAAATAGTCTTTATCTTTTAGAAGTGATGCATTAAACTTCCATAAATTGAACCTTTTTTCTTCTTGCTCAGTAGTTAAGGACAGGGTAATTAATGAATGGTCAGTTCGGTACCCAGGGCAAATGTCGGCATCTACAACATAACTTGATAGCAGGTCCGAAATCAGGAAAAAATCCAATCTACTTTGTTGTAAGGGTCTCAACCTACGCCAAGTGTACCTTCGTATCTCGGGGTTCAACTCTCTCCACACGTCTACTAAATCGAAGTTCGTCATCATGATATCTATCTGCTCTTGCGCTTTTTCATTATTGTTGTGTTTATAGTTGCAGTAATCTAACGTATAATTTAGGACAAGGTTCCAGTCGCCCCCAATCACAATGTTTTCAACTCCAATTTTCCTTATGTGTTTCTCGAACTGTAGATAGAAAGTTGGATTATCTTGATTTGGACCATAAATGCTGCTAACTGAAAATGCTTTACCCATCATGTTAACAACTACAGTGATGTAGTTACCTCCACAATCTTTATGTACACTTTTAATACTGAATTCAAAATTGTTGTTAAATAAAATAGCTACACCGCGAGAGCTAGAGGTGTGTGAAGCGAAAAAACAGGTATAGCCCCATTCTGCTAAGATGTATTTCTCCAGTTTCTGATCAAAGTGAGTGTCTTGTAATAAGTAAATTGAGTAACCCTTACTTCGCAGAAAGTGGAGCACATCCCTCCTCTTTTTCATGTCTCCCAACATGTCTTTTGGAAGTGTGAAATTGTTAAAAGGTTCTGGGAACATTTGCAACAGTACCTTATAGAGAAATGTGAATTTGCAGAGCGATTTGTATTTAATGAGCCTCTCGTACTCTTTGGGTGTGACAGAAGCTATGTAACTGATGCTGCCTTCGACTTCATATTGTTATTTGCAAAATTTTATATTTATTCTTGCAAAATAAAGCAAATGACCCCGTCTCTTACCAATTTCCTGAAAATTTTAAAAATAGATATGAAATAGAAAGATATATTGCGATTACTGAAATGTCTGATCTGTTTTTCTAAAAAACAGTGGTCAATATACCAAAAGCTTATTGAAGAGACACATGAAAACATGTAGTTCATATAGAACAGGTATTTCTATATTTGATACCTGTGTACTCTGTATGGTTGGGAAAAGGGTGTATGCAAACTTGTATTTTTGAATATTTGCCTGACACTTTATTTGTGTTGTAAACTGTAGTGTAAAAAAAATATAAAAAAGTAATTAATCTGCACCGCTAACATCGTCCTTACATCCGTTTCGCGTGCATGGTCTGGTAAATTCTTTCCAGGTGCAGTCGTAAGAGTACTTAAGACACCTAAATGCGCAAATGCCCAAATTCCTCTGCGAAATATTTTGGGAAACGAACGTTCTTCGCCAGCAGGCAATACTTGTAAGTTGATGTCAGCAGCAGAAATGTAAGAAAAAGAAAACAAAGCAAGCGGGACACGAAAACTCCAGTTACAAATAAATGCACATCATCTACAACTGAAATTTGAAATGCAGATCTAAAGTATGAACGTAACAGATATATATGTTTTTGACTATTTTACGATCAAAGACTGAATTGCACCTGTAATATTGTTTTGAAGATACAAGAAAAACAGGTGACTGCCGCTTGGAGTAAATTCTATCTTAAATTTAAAACAAGGGAACTGGACCAAGCTAAGACATGACAAAGACAAAGACAATCTACATGTTTCGGGGCACTACCCCTTCATCAGGACGACACAAAAACGACGAAAAAACGACAACAACGAAAACAGAAGAAAAAGACTTAGCTTCAGTAGATGTGGCGCATAGGCTGGACAGCAGGAAAATGACCCATTTTCCTGCTGTCCAGCCTATGCGCCACATCTACTGAAGCTAAGTCTTTTTCTTCTGTTTTCGTTGTTGTCGTTTTTTCGTCGTTTTTGTGTCGTCCTGATGAAGGGGTAGTGCCCCGAAACATGTAGATTGTCTTTGTCTTTGTCATGTCTTAGCTTGGTCCAGTTCCCTTGTTTTGTTTTGAAGATAAACTGCTAGGACACGGTCGTTTCTTTGGTCATCGTCGAAATACCGACTTAAAGTTTTTGCGTAGTAAGCAGTTAATAGGAAAGACACGAGTTTTCACCCTACCCTCTACATGGAGGCACGTGGCCCCAGCGGAGAATGTACTTGAGCACCCGGACACAGCTCCAAAGGTCTTAGGACAGTCCTTCAAAGAGGACTCCGTCCCTGTGCAGCGCAGGTCGGTCACCCAGTAAGGAGTGGGCACCCAGTAGCGATACCAGTTCGGCGTGTACTTGAAGGCCTGGCCCGCCGGGAAGCCCAGCCCTCTGCAGAACACCCTGGCTTCTGTGTCGTCCCATTCGTCGCTGCAGATGCGGCCGGTGACGTTCATGAAGGTCACCTGCACCTCGCCCGAACTTTCCGAGGGCCATCCGTAGAGAGTGAAGTTAATGTCTGTCACAAGACGTACAGCGTGAAGGTATAGTCTGACACAAGACGTACAACGTGAAGGTATAGTCTGACACAAGACGTACAACGTGAAGGTATAGTCTGACACGAGACGTACAGCGTGAAGGTATAGTCTGACACAAGACGTACAACGTGAAGGTATAGTCTAACACAAGACGTACAGCGTGAAGGTACAGTCTGACACGAGACGTACAGCGTGAGGGTATAGTCTGACACAAGACGTACAGCGTGATGGTACAGTCTGACACAAGACGTACAGCGTGATGGTATAGTCTGATACAAGACGTACAGCGTGAAGGTATAGTCTGACACTAGACGTACAGCGTGGAGGTATAGTCTGACACAAGACGTACAGCGTGAAGGTATAGTCTGACACGAGACGTACGGCGTGAAGGTATAGTCTGACACGAGACGTACAGCGTGAAGGTATAGTCTGACACAAGAGGTACAGCGTGATGGTACAGTCTGACACAAGACGTACAGCGTGATGGTATAGTCTGATACAAGACGTACAGCGTGAAGGTATAGTCTGACACTAGACGTACAGCGTGGAGGTATAGTCTGACACAAGACGTACAGCGTGAAGGTATAGTCTGACACAAGACGTACAACGTGAAGCTATAGTCTGACACAAGACGTACAACGTGAAGGTATAGTCTGACACAAGACGTACAACGTGAAGGTATAGTCTGACACAAGACGTACAACGTGAAGGTATAGTCTGACACAAGACGTACAGCGTGAAGGTATAATCTGAAGCAAGACGGAAACAGTAAAGGCAGTATTCCAATCTGTCAACTACTTTGTGCTTAAGCTTTGGGACCAGTCATTCTGTGGGACTAGCCACCCAAACTAGCATTAAACTGAGGTGGTAAAAGCGTTTTCTCCAAGTTTTAATAGTTTTTTCATCATTGATTTGTAGACTTAATAATCCATTTCACAAGCGAAGAGCTCATTCATGACAAAATGATTTTCACTGGAAAGAAAACCTATGAAAAAAATCGTTCATCGTTTCAAACACGATTTTTTTTCTCGCAGGACCTCCATCGATACGGATATAAAACAAGCTACTTTGTTGTCCATAAAGCACATGAGACTCATTTAAATAAACGTATCTCTCTTAGTCTAAACAGTCCTGCAATGACCAGCCCTATAGAGTCTCCGAGAAATAAAAGAGATTGCCTGAGCAGCTAGAATATAAAAATGAGACGTACATATTTGAAATGTGCCGTATCAGCCTTTTATGGGAGCAACTGCGAATGTATACCCTGTAATTGTGTCACGAATCATCGCCTAACGGGAATTTATGTAATTGACAGTTCTTTCTGGAACAGTCTGCACGTCAGACAAATGACTATACAGGTACAAAATAGCTATGTGTTTATTTATAGAGATGTAAATATGAAAGGGATACCCCCCAGCCATTCAGAGATTTTGAAATTACCAGAAGGAACAGGCCCATTGTAGCAGGCTACAGAGACGGCTTTATGCGTGCAGTAGCGAAGGCCTTCAGGAGCGCTGTGACTGCAGTTGTTTAACGCCTCCTCCGTCCCCGTGCACCGGAAGTTGTCTCCGATTGGACTGGAACCAGTGCCAAAAGGCTGGCAGCATAGGCGATAGCCGTTGTCGAACCCGAGATCTCTGCACGCCACCACTGACGGGAGAAAACCAAAAATCTCATGTAAAGACGAACGCCGAAAATTTTTTTTTAAAAAGGCTGTGCATTGATTCAAAACACCCCTTGTCGAACCCTATAGGAGCTCAAATGCTGTGTAAGAAAAGGAACCAGGTATCTAAGCAAAGACCCTACCAGTCTAGGCGGCCCCTGGACACCGCCAAAAATATACATATTTCTAGCACCCCTCTCTTCATATATTGATTGACCCAGCAGCCCTGGCTTGGTCCGGTAAAGAAAGACGGATAGGTTTTTTGTTTGTTTGCTTGTTTTTTTGTTAACGAAATCTTCACAGCTAACAATTATATCCCCCCCCCCCAAAAAAAAACCTTCCTAAAAGTTCAAAACAAAATGTAAAAGGTGTGTCGTGCGAGTAATGTCTATCATGTTAGTCAAGGGCACATTGCTTATCACATGGTTTTTATTTGAACATAAAACAACAAACGCCGTATTAGCGAAAATTCCTGCAAAGCTTACTAGTATCTTGCGAAGTCCAGCCGCCATCACAGACGCTGCCCCAGCGATTGTTCCTGTTGATCTGTACCACACCCATGGACAGAGAGTTTCCGCCGTATAGACGAGCTATAAAGGGGAGGGGAACAAAGCCATATAGTTATCGAACTTTGTATCAAACTCACATGAACACACAGGCAGTCACTCTGCTGGGCATAAGGGAAAATTATTTTCAGAAGTAGCTAGCTTGATTATTCGTGTGCTTAGCATATGAACTCATACTGCGATACCTTTTCACAACCTTAGGTTCTGTTGTGTTCTGTCTTGCATTTTGAATGCTTAAAATTATTTTATTTAAAATCAGTACTGTCGGTATATGCACCAGCATTTAAAGGTTGGTGACTAAATTTATCCAGTTCCAGATAG